>CM031605.1:23049325-23064325 GCA_018398815.1 Conus ventricosus
GACAATGCTACCACTGAGTGGTCTACTTCCACACTGACAATGCTAATACTGAGTGGTCTACTTCCACACTGACAATGCTACCACTGAGTGGTCTACTTCCACACTGACAATGCTACTACTGAGTGGTCTACTTCCACATTGACAATGCTACCACTGAGTGGTCTACTTCCACACTGACAACTGTTACTGAGAGGTCTAGTTCCATGCTGTCTGCTGTAACAGAATGATCTACTTCCACACCGACTGCTGTTACTGTGTGCTCTACTTTTATACTGACTGTTATTACAGTCACTTACTTTCACTCTGACTGCTGTTACTGTGTGCTCTACTTTTATACTGACTGTTCTTACAGTCACTTACTTTCACTCTGACTGCTGTTACTGATATGTCGACTTTTCATACCGACACCTGTCACTGTGTGTTCTACTTCCACACGGACTGTTCTGACTGAATGGTCTACTTCCAAACTGAGAGGTCTACTTCCAACTGGACTGCTGTTACTGAATGGTCTACTTACAAACTGAGAGGCCTACTTCCACCCTGACTGCTGTTACTGAATGGTCTACATCCAAACTGAGAGATCTACTTCCACTCGCTGACTGCTGTTACTGAATGGTCTACTTCCAAACTGAGAGGTCTACTTCCACTCCCTGACTGCTATTACTGAAAGGTCTATGTCCACAGTAAACAAGTAGGGTATGTTTTGCTCCCATAAGGAAACCTATGTCCACACTAACTGCTGTTACACAGTGGTCTACTTCCACACTGCGAGATCTAATTCCATGCTGACTGCTCTTACAGAAAGGTCTATTTCCACACTGACTTTCGTTACTGAGAGAACTACTTCCAGGCTGACTGCTGTTACTGAGTGGTCTACTTCCATACTGACTATTGTTACACAGTTTATGTCATCAACCTATTTCTATCTCATTATTACATAACAAAAGTCAATTTCATGTATACACTATCATAAAACTTCAGCCTGTTTCAGATACAATATACAGCTGCATCCTATTGAAGATATACTATTTTACAACTGCATATTATTTCAAATAAAATATCTACAGCTGCAGCTGGAACGATAGAGTGCTATACAACTCCACAGATATACACTATCACACAGCCAGTCTATTCAGTTTGATGCTATCATGTTGAAGCTTACATCAAATATATGCTATATTTACAGCCCATTTCAGAAATACTATTTCATTGCTAAAATCTATTTCATATATAATATTAAATAACTGTTGATTTTCAATATACAATTACACAGAAGCCTATTTCATATGAAATATTACATCCTAACCTGTTTCACATAAACTATTAAATCTTTGGATCCTATTTCAGACAAAATATCAAATATCAATACATTCTGTTTCAGATGTACTATTACATAACTGCAGCCTTTTTCAGATACTATATCTTTTTTTTTTAATGGTAACTGCACTCCATTTCAGATAAAACATTAAACAACTACAGTCTACATGTATTTCAAATACAATGTCAAACAACTACAGCTTACTTCAGATACAAAATTAACAACTACAGTCTACTTCAAATACAACATTGAATAACTACAGCCTGCCTCAGATACAGTATTCAACAACTGTAGTCTACTTCAGATACAATATTCAACAACTATAGTCTACTTCAGAAACAATATTCAACAAGTACAGACTATTCAGATACTATATGAACTAACACAGACCATTTAAAAAAACAATAAAAACGAATTACAATCTGTTTCAGATACATGACAAAGTAACTATTTCTGATTCCATATATAAAAGACACTATCTCTTTGAAATGAAAAAGAAGTATATACAGTCTGTTTCAGATACAATAATAAGTAATTACAATCTATTTCAGATGCTGCATGAAGAAACTACAGTCTATTTCACATACAAGAAGAAGTAACTGCGGTCTGTTTCAGATATAATAAGAAATACAAAAGTCCATTTCAGACAAACTAAGAAATAAGTACAGTCTACTTCAGACAACATATAAAGAAACAAAAGTCTATTTCACATACAAGAAGAAGTACCTACTGTAATCTATTTCTGATACAATAATAAGTAGCTGCATGTTATTTCACAAACAGTGCTAACTGCAGTCTATTTAAGAAACAAGGAGAACTATCTACAATCTATTAAGATACAACAAGAAGTATTTCAAATACAACAGAAAATTACACTATTTCAAATATTACAGGAAGAACTTACAGCCAGTTTGAGATATAACAGAGAGTTGATGCATTCTATCTCAGATACTATAAGAAGTGATCAAATATGAAATAACCAGTCTCTTTCAGATGCAGCTGGAACTAACCATAATCTATATCAGACACAACAGAAAGTAACCACAGTCACTTTCAGATGCAGCTGGAACTAACCATAATCTATATCAGACACAACAGAAAGTAACCACAGTCACTTTCAGATACTACTGGAACTAACCATAATCTATATCAGACACAACAGAAAGTAACCACAGTCACTTTCAGATGCAGCTGGAACTAACCATAATCTATATCAGACACAACAGAAAGTAACCACAGTCACTTTCAGATACTACTGGAACTAACCATAATCTATATCAGACACAACAGAAAGTAACCACAGTCACTTTCAGATACTACTGGAACTAACCATAATCTATATCAGACACAACAGAAAGTAACCACAGTCACTTTCAGATACTACTGGAACTAACCATAATCTATATCAGACACAACAGAAAGTAACCACAGTCACTTTCAGATACTACTGGAACTAACCATAATCTATATCAGACACAACAGAAAGTAACCACAGTCACTTTCAGATACTACTGGAACTAACCATAATCTATATCAGACACAACAGAAAGTAACCACAGTCACTTTCAGATACTACTGGAACTAACCATAATCTATATCAGACACAACAGAAAGTAACCACAGTCACTTTCAGATGCAGCTGGAACTAACCATAATCTATATCAGACACAACAGAAAGTAACCACAGTCACTTTCAGATACTACTGGAACTAACCATAATCTATATCAGACACAACAGAAAGTAACCACAGTCACTTTCAGATACTACTGGAACTAACCATAATCTATATCAGACACAACAGAAAGTAACCACAGTCACTTTCAGATACTACTGGAACTAACCATAATCTATTTGAGAAAGAACAGGAAGTAACGAGGCATAAGAGGAGCTAACGACAGCCTACTTCAGATGTAACAGGAACGCACCATAGTCTATTTCAGATACAACAGGAGGTAACAGCAGTCTATTTCAGCTGCTGTAGGAAGTAACCATAAACTATTTCATCTACTGAAGGAAATGACTACAGTCTATTTCATGTACCGTATTATCTACCGAGTCTGTGCCATCTCTTCATGGACTTTCTTACCCACCATTCTCGCGTCAGCTGCGTCACACACGACCTGATTCTGCAGAAGCTTTGGAAGCCGGGAGGGAGGGGAGGTGTGGGGGGTGGGGGTGGGGTGGGGAAGGAGACAGAAGCTTTGTGACCTCAGACACCCTACAGCACCAGCTCCATGTGTTGTCCTCTGACCCTCCACTGTCCCATCTCCACGTGTCCGAAAGACAAAAGTTGGCAAAGGTGTTAGGCGGACTGTCTGCTGAACTCAGCACTGTGTGCTGAACCGTGCCCACTGAACTCAGGTTCTTTCCCACAGTAACCTGTCTGTCAGTACACCGACAAGTCCACAGGTGGCTATAACATTACATGTGTCGCATGTCTTGCGACTGAAACGGACTGCAATGGTACTGAATATAAGCCACAAAATACACATGAACACACGAAACTGGGTGTAAAGTTACGCTTTCTTGATACACACTATGACAGAAATAAGCAAATCAAAATCTCTTCTTTTTCTTAAAATCTCATATGTACAAAATATCGGGCATAAAAAATGTCCGGTAGAAATTGTTAGTGACGTATGAAGACTTATTGGATAAAAAAATAACCAGTACATTTTTAAGTGTTCCTTTACACTTTGTTTTGTGCATTTTTGTGTATTTTGGCTCGTGTACAAGTATATTTATCTATGCTTTTAAAGTGTGAGTTTGAATATGTATCTGTGAGTGTAAGTGAGTGCTTTCCCTAAATGTGGGTGGGTGGGTGGGTGCGTGTGTGTGTGCATGCATCTTTCATCCTGTCAAGAACTAAAACGCAAATATTCCTTGACAGAAAAGGACAACATACAATACGTAATTGAAAACAGTGAGTAATGAAATAGCATTAAGAAAAATAACTAAAACTATAGAGTAAACTGCTAAAGAGTTTTCTAGAGACTGATAAATGTGAAAAATTATCAGTAAAAACTTGCTGCAAATAACATCAGTCCTAATCACAGGTCCCAGAGGAGCTAGGGTGAGGAGGGGGACAGAGGGTGGGTGGCAAGACAGGAGGGGAAGGGGAGCTGGGAGGGGGAGGAGCAAGAGCTGTGTGGGTGGAAGCAATATGCGAAGTGTTTTTCATGTGATTATTGTCTGTTCACCCTTTCTTTTCTGCAGGCTTCACCTGTAATCCTTCATACTGAGTCAAAAAACTTAATTTTTTGTGTGTGTGTTTTGTTTTCACTCCTTTAACACTGCATATACTGTAATTAACAAAATTAACATGACAGTAGCCATCCACACAGAACACGACTGCAAGACAACATTGAAGACTTTGTATAGATGGTGTCAGTGTTTGGCTCAATGTTTGGATGAGTGGTGACCAAATGGTCTGTTAAAAACATCAACAAAATATAAACAGACAAACACACAGAAAACTACATCCACAACATTTCATACAAATGCTGGCACATTAAGGACTTACTGATTTTTTTTAAACAATACAAGTGTTTTGTGAGTCTGCTGCTCTACATAGTTAACTTTGGAGTTTGTGACAAGTTCCAATATAAAAAAAAAATTCTTTATAGGGATTACACAGCTGATTTGAATGACTGAACAGTGTACAACACTACTGTCATAAAGCAATAGTCTAAAAATGAAATACATATGCAACTAGTCTTTAAAACCACATTTTTTTCTGTAAGTCAAACAAACAACTGAACAGTGTACAACACTACTGTCACAAAGCAACAGTCTAAAAATGAAATACATATGCAACTAGTCTTTAAAACCACATTTTTTTCTGTAAGTCAAACAAACAAACAACAATCACAATAAACCGACCCTCTGAAAGATTAATAACTATCATCAACAACATCACCTCCATGCACACATACATCTCCACTCTATCAGGGTTTAATAAACGATGAAAGTGAAAAATGAGAGAGATAATCCTTTTTTTTTTCTTTTTTCTTTTTAAAATGGCACTTGGCCCATTCCACTCATTCCAGCTCTTCTTCCACAACAACAGACTAGCACCTGCCACCGCAGCCCCAGCCCCA
Organism: Conus ventricosus; assembly: GCA_018398815.1. Taxonomy (NCBI): domain Eukaryota; kingdom Metazoa; phylum Mollusca; class Gastropoda; order Neogastropoda; family Conidae; genus Conus; species Conus ventricosus. Next base: position 23,054,745 of record CM031605.1, read on the forward strand.
GCAATCAAAGGGAAGCAGTTAATGTCATGTAGTCCTTAGGCAACAATCCAGAGGAGACACTGCACTGCTGCTGAGAAAGCTTGATTGTCTTCGGTGGTGCCTGCTATGTTTGAACATATGCAGGACACCACCTACTGACAATAAATAACTGCTTGTTTGCTGGGTCAGCCTGAGTGAGCTCTCCCTCCAGAAGGCACCACCACGTCCATCCAATGACCGTCCCAATGAGTTTGCCGACACTCGTGACCCAAACAGAACCTCACTAAGACACAGACATGAAGAGGAAATTGAAACAGAGGTCACAATGAGAGCAGGGCATGAAGAGCTACAGAATTTGATACATTTCTTTTTTCTTTTTATGCTGTTCGATAAGGATGAGGTTCATGATGATGATGTGAAGGATTTCCATTCTGGTCTGAGACAGCATATCATGGTGGTTATTCTACACTTTACTGCATAATATACCCCGATGTCAACCAGGCCCGTGACACACGGACACCTGCAGCGTTGTTACCTTTGAGCAACACTCTCAGAGACACAACCATTATGTGGATGAAACTCGACTGTGTGGGCCCAGTCTTCCCAACTGAGCCCATAGCAAAGTCAATTCTGGGTAGGAGCTGGTTGGGACACTGTAGACCAACCGTCAAAAAGAATAAACACAAAGTCAGTGCTGCCCCACAGCCATACAGTGAAGACCTACACTCATGCAGTGAAGACCTACACTCATACAGTGAAGACCTACACTCATACAGTGAAGACCTACACTCATGCAGTATAAACACAGTCAAACAATGTCAACCCACAGCCATACAGTGAAGACCTACACTCATGCAGTATAAACACAGTCAAACAATGTCAACCCACACTCACACAACACAGACCCTCAGTCATGCAGTATAAACACAGTCAAACAATGCTGCCCCACATTCATACAGTGAAGACCTACACTCATGCAGTATAAACACAGTCAAACAATGTCAACCCACACTCACACAACACAGACCCTCAGTCATGCAGTATAAACACAGTCAAACAATGTCGACCCACAGCCATACAGTGTAGACCCACAGTGAAACAGCACTAACATCAAACAGTGTCGACCCACAGCCATACAGTGAAGACCCACAGTGAAACAGCACTAACATCAAACAGTGTCGACCCACAGTCATACAGTGAAGACCCACAGTGAAATAGCACTAACATCAAACAGTGTCGACCCACAGCCATACAGTGAAGACCCACAATCAAACAGTGCAGACCCACAGTAATCATACGGTGCTGGTTTGATTCTGAACTTTATCACAAGTTTTTCTTTCTTCTGGCCACTGATTGTGGGAACTAGCATAGCACCAACACAAAAACTAACAGTAAGCCGTCTCCGGGTGAACAAACACAATAAAAACGCAACATAGCGCAGGAATATTCCTATTTGTTAACGAAAATTGAACTGAAGTTAACAAGAGCCTTTTAAAATATTGGGGTAAGGGGGAAAACAGGATCAAAACCAAATTTAAAAAATCATTGCTGATACATCATAGCCGGATAGTTTGTGTCAACAACATTCTGTGTGTAGGGACAATGTTCACAGTTTGTGGGGGACAATGTTTACAGAGTGTGGGAACAATATTAACATATGTGTGGGCAATGCTCACAGTGTGTGTGGACAAAGTTCACAGTATGTGGAGACAATGTTCACAGTGTGAGAAGACGATGTTCATCGTGTGTGAGGACAGTGTTAAAAATGAATGGATAATGTTTACAGTGTGTGGAAACAATGTTCACAATGTGTGTGCAATGTTCACAGTGTGTAAGAAGAAGCCCTAACACTGTATGTAGACAATGTTCATAATGTGTGTGTGGAGGAACAATTTCATAGTTTGTGCAGACAATGTTCACAGTATGAGGGGACAGTGTTCACAGTGTGTCTGGACAATGTTTACATTGTGTCTGGACAATGTTTACAATGTGTCTGGACAATGTTCACAGTGTGTAAGGACAATGTTCACAGTGTGTAAGGCCAATGTTCACAGTGTGTAAGGACAGTGTTCACAGTGTGTCTGGACAATGTTCACAGTGTGTAAGGACAATGTTCACAGTGTGTAAGGACAATGTTCACAGTGTGTAAGGACAATGTTCACAGTGTGTAAGGACAATGTTCAGTGTGTGGACAATGTTCACTCTGTGTGTGGCCGATGTTCACAGTGTGTGTGGGCACAAAGTTTACAATATGGACAATGTTCAGAGTCTGTGTGAGGACAACATTCACAGTGTTTGTGTACAATGTTCATTGTGTGTGTGGACAATGTTTACCTTATGATTTGACAATGTTTACAGAGTATGTAAGAGCAATGTTCACAGTGTGTGTGTGAACAATGTTCATATTGTGAGTGGACAATGTTCATAGCGTGTGAACAATGTCCACAGTGAATATGGACAATGTTCATAGAGTGAGGACAATGTTCACAGTGCATATGGACAATGTTCATAGAGTGTGTGAAGACAAAGTTCATATTCTGTGGGACAATATTCAAAGTGTGTTTGGATGAACTCAGAGAGCGTGGAGGGGCAACGTATACAGAATGTGTGGACAATGTTCAACGTGCATGGGGACAATAATCTTGGTGTTCAGGGACATTGCTCACAGTATGGATAGGGCCAGTGTGTTAGTACTTTCAAATGATAACGATGACGCACACTTCACAGGTTATCATTTCAATATGATGATGATAACACACGCTTCATACATTGTCACTTCTGTACAATAATGATGACGCATACTTCATGCTTTATAACTTCCAGATGATAATGATGACAAACACTCCATACATTATCACTTCTAGATGATGATGGTGGCACACGCATCATATGCTCTCATTTCCTATTGATGATGATGATGACGCAGACTTCATAAGTTGTCATTTCCACTTGTTTGTTAGAACGTTGAACCTTTATCACTGCCATCTGCAATCAACACATAGTGTCCATTATCAAAAACTGTTAGTAGTGTCAGAATGTAACTGACAAAATTCGTCACGGCTCTCTCCAGTCAACATGCAATAATAACTGTCAACATTTGTTACAACTGTCAGTCAACACATGATAATAATTGCCAACACTTGTCACTGCAATCTCCAACCAACATACTGCAGCAAATGTCAACAACTCTCTTACTGTCAATCAACACACAATAATAATTGTCAAAACTTGTCACTACTATCTCAAATCAACGCACTGCAATTGTCATCATTTGTCATAGCTGTCCGCCATCAACATACCACAATCACAATTAACAGTTGCACCAACTGTCAGTCAATTCAAAACAATAACTGTCACTATTTGTCACAACTGTCAATTAAGAAACAATAGTAATTGTCAACATTGATCACTGCGGTCTCCAATTAGCACACTACAATAATGGTGTCAGCATTTGTCATGTTTATCAATCATCAAGTAACAATAGCTGTCAGCATTTGTCGTGGCTATCAATCATCACATAACAATAGCTGTCAGCATTTGTCATGACTATCAATCATCACATAACAATAGCTGTCAGCATTTGTCATGACTATCAATCATCAAGTAACAATAGCTGTCAGCATTTGTCATGACTATCAATCATCAAGTAACAACAGTTGTCAGCATTTGTCATGACTATCAATCATCACATAACAATAGCTGTCAGCATTTGTCATGGCTGTCGATCAACATATACCATATAGCTGTCAGCATTTGTCATGGCTGTCAATCATCACATAACAATAGCTGTCAGCATTTGTCATGACTATCAATCATCACATAACAGCAGCTTTCAGCATTTGTCATGGCTGTTGATCAACACATAACAATAGCTGTCAGCATTTGTCATGGCTATCAATCATCACATAACAACAGCTGTCAGCATTTGTCATGACTATCAATCATCACATAACAGCAGCTTTCAGCATTTGTCATGACTATCAATCATCACGGAACAATAGCTGTCAGCATCTGTCATGGCTATCAATCATCACATAGCAATAGCTGTCAGCATTTGTCATGGTAGTCAATCATCACATAACAATAGCTGTCAGCATTTGTCATGGCTGTCAATCATTACATAACAATAGCTGTCAGCATTTGTCATGGCTGTCAATCATTACATAACAATAGCTGTCAGCATTTGTCATGGCTGACAATCATTACATAACAATAGCTGTCAGCATTTGTCATGGCTGACAATCAACATGTAACAATAGCTGTCAGCATTTGTCATGGTTGTCAATCATCACATAACAATAGCTGTCAGCATTTGTCATGGCTGTCAATCATTACATAACAATAGCTGTCAGCATATGTCATGGCTGACAATCAACACGTAACAATAGCTGTCAGCATTTGTCATGGCTGTCAATCATTACATAACAATAGCTGTCAGCATTTGTCATGGCTGACAATCAACATGTAACAATAGCTGTCTGCATTTGTCATGGCTGTCAATCATTACATAACAATAGCTGTCAGCATTTGTCATGGCTGTCGATCAGCACATAACAGTCATTGTTCGCAAGTCATGGCTGTCAATCAACACACAAAAATAATGTCAGCATTTCTCACGGCTGTCACAGAAAAAATAATTGTCCACATTTGTCATGGTTATCCAGCATCAAAATGCAACACAACTGTCAGCATTTGTCACAGACGTCATTAGACAAACAACACTAACTGCCAACATTTGTCATGATTGTCTGCATTCAACACAGAACACCAATTATCAACATTTTGTCACACCTGTCAATCAACTCGCATCAATATTTGTCAATATATGTCATGGCTGCAAGCAATCTACTATCAACACACAACTACAACTGTCAACATTTTTCATGACTGTAAATCGATACACAATGATAATTTTCAACATCACCACCGCTCTCTGCAGTCAATACACAATAATTACTGGCACATTTATCATCACTGTCAATCAGCACACAACCAAAAGTTTTCAGTTTTGACATGACTGTCAAGCAACACATAATAAGAATTGTCAATACTTGTAATGACTGGCAATCCAAACACAACAATAATCTGCAGGCAACTGACACACAACTATAACTGACAACGTTTGTCTTGGCTGTTACTCAACACACGTCAATGGTTTTCAACATTTGTCATGGCTGTCAATCAACACAACAATAATTGTCAATACTTGCCATAACTGTCAATTAACACACAAGAACTGTCAACATTTGTCTTGTGTGTGTCTCGTTTGACAATGTCAGTCTGTCTTGTCTGTCTGATTCGTCTACTTCTGTCCAACAGTCTGGTTTGCCTATGTGTGTCTGATCAGCTTGTCTGTCTGGTCTGTCTATATGAATCTTTTGTCCATGTCTGTTCCTCTGTCTTGTTTGACTGTGTCAGTCTGTCTGTCTGTCTAGTGGTCTGTGTCATTCTGTGTGATTTGTGTCTATCTGGGTTTGTCTCTCCGTCTGTCTGTATGGTTTGCCTGCGTCACTCTGTCTGTCTGATTCACCTTGTCTGAGAGTCTATCAACTCACCTCCGCCTAAAGCGTGTTCGGTCATACTGAGGCACAGCGAGTCAAGGCGGGCATTGATCTCAGTGTCAGTGGCCTGTAGGCCCCTGGTGGCTGCAGTGACTGAGACAGGGACAGCTGGGAGGACCGCAGGGGGGCTGACTGCGTTCGGCACACTGCCTGCTTGGCCTGAAAGTGCGAACACCTGTCTTAACTCCCCTGTCGGCAACTACTATACACACCTGTCTTAACTCCCCTGACAGCAACCATTATACACACTTGTCTTAACTCCCCTGACAGCAACCATTATAAACACCAGTCTTAACTCCCCTGACAAGCAACCATACACACCTGTCTTAACTCCCCTGGCAACAACCACTGTACACACTTGTCTTAACTCCCCTGACAGCAACCATTATACACACTTGTCTTAACTCCCCTGACAGCAACCATTATACACACTTGTCTTAACTCCCCTGACAGCGACCATTATACACACTGTCTTAACTCCCCTGACAGCAACCATACACACTTGTCTTAACTCCCCTGACAGCAACCATACACACCTGTCTTAACTCCCTTGAAACTAATCACACAAACACCAGACGTTACTTACACGTCTGTAATTACACAAATCTGTAATCTGTCACCTGACACCATCAATCACGTACACGCACTCAGACTACAGATCACAGACTACAAACCATACACACTACAGTCCACACAGACCACAGACTACACAGGAAATAGATTTCAGAACTCAAATTACACAAACTACACAGACAACAGACATTAAACTATACAGACTACAGACTTCAGACAGACCACAAACTACACAAAGACTACAGACCACACAGATCACAGAGGCTGCGGGCCACACAAATAACGGAGATTTCAAACCACAAACAATAGACCAGACTACAAACAGAGACTATACAGAATGCACAGATCAAACTGATCACAGATTACCTACCACAAACTACACAGGCAGCACTAGGAACACACAGACCTCTATGATATGAGGCCTGGTGAGGGTGGAGGTGGTTGTGGTGAAGAAACAGAGAACAGATCAACACAGACAGCACTAGGAACACACAGACCTCTATGATATGAGGCCTGGTGAGGATGCTAGTGATGATGAAACAGAAGAGAACAGATCAACACAGACAGCACTAGGAACACACACACCTCTATGATATGAGGATGGTGGTGGTTGTGGTGAAGAAACAGAAGAGAACAGATCAACACAGACAGCACTAGGAACACACAGACCTCTATGATATGAGGCCTGGTGAGGATGTTAGTGACGATGAAACAGAAGAGAACAGATCAACACAGACAGCACTAGGAACACACAGACCTCTATGATATGAGGCCCGGTGAGGGTGGTGGTGGTGGTGAAACAGAAGAGAACAGATCAACACAGACAGCAGCACTAAGAACACACAGACCTCTATGATATGAGGCCTGGTGAGGGTGGTGGTGGTTGTGGTGAAGAAACAGAAGAGAACAGATCAACACAGACAGCACTAGGAACACACAGACCTCTATGATATGAGGCCTGGTGAGGATGTTAGTGATGATGAAACAGAAGAGAACAAATCAACACAGACAGCACTAGGAACACACAGACCTCTATGATATGAGGCCTGGTGAGGATGTTAGTGATAATAAAACAGAAGAGAACAGATCAACACAGACAGCACTAGGAACACACAGACCTCTATGATATATGGCCTGGTGACGGTGGTGGTGGTGGTTGTGGTGAAGAAACAGAAGAGAACAGATCAACACAGACAGCACAAGGAACACAGAGACCTCTATGATATGAGGCCCGGTGAGGGTGGTGGTGGTGGTGAAACAGAAGAGAACAGATCAATACAGACAGCACTAGGAACACACAGACCTCTATGATATGAGGCCTGGTAAGGGTGGTGGTGGTGGTGAAACAGAAGAGAACAGATCAACACAGACAGCACTAGGAACACACAGACCTCTATGATATGAGGCCCGGTGAGGGTGGTGGTGGTGGTGAAACAGAAGAGAACAGATCAACACAGACAGCACAAAGAAAGCACAGACCTCTATGATATGAGGCCTGGTAAGGGTTGGTGGTGGTGGTGAAACAGAAGAGAACAGATCAACACAGAGAGCGCAAGGAACGCACAGACCTCTATGATATGAGGCCCGGTGAGGATGTTAGTGATGATGAAACAGAAGAGAACAGATCAACACAGACAGCACTAGGAACACACAGACCTCTATGATATGAGGCCTGTTGAGGATGTTAGTGATGATGAAACAGAAGAGAACAGATCAACACAGACAACACTAGGAACACACAGACCTCTATGATATGAGGCCTGGTGAGGATGTTAGTGATGATGAAACAGAAGAGAACAGATCAACACAGACAGCACTAGGAACACACAGACCTCTATGATATGAGGCCTGGTGAGGATGTTAGTGATGATGAAACAGAAGAGAACAGATCAACACAGACAGCACTAGGAACACACACACCTCTATGATATATGGCCTGGTGACGGTGGTGGTGGTGGTTGTGGTGAAGAAACAGAAGAGAACAGATCAACACAGACAGCACAAGGAACACAGAGACCTCTATGATATGAGGCCCGGTGAGGGTGGTGGTGGTGGTGAAACAGAAGAGAACAGATCAATACAGACAGCACTAGGAACACACAGACCTCTATGATATGAGGCCTGGTAAGGGTGGTGGTGGTGGTGAAACAGAAGAGAACAGATCAACACAGAGAGCGCAAGGAACGCACAGACCTCTATGATATGAGGCCCGGTGAGGGTGGTGGTGATGATGAAACAGAAGAGAACAGATCAACACAGACAGCACAAAGAACGCACAGACCTCTATGACCTGGGGCTTGGTGAGGGTGGTGGTGAGGGAGTTGTTGCGCTGGACAGGGGCGTGGAGGTTGACCTGAGGACCTTGACCCCCTGGCCCTGGTCCCCGCCGTGACCCAAAGCTCCACTGCTGGGAGCCAGAAGAACCTTGACCCCCACGTGACCTTGACCCACTGTTGGCTCTCACCGTCATGGTGTTGAGGGGGTAGGTATGGCCCCAACTGGTAGACAGCATCAACAGAATATATAATAACTATCATAATAACAAGTGTATGTTGTAAACTGTATTCTGGGTGGAAAGTTTGGCCTCAACTGGCAGACAAAATCAACAGAATATATAATAACTATTATGATGAAAACTGTAGACTGTATACTATTCAGGGCAAAAGGCATGGCCCTAAGCGGCAAATGACATTGACAGAAAATATAATAACTTTTAATAATAACAAACTGCCGGGTTGTAAAGTGTATTCAGTAGGAAGACAGCTGCATATGCCATCAACAGAATGTATAATAACTATTATAATAATAATTGTAGGTTGTCAGCTATATTCAGGGGGGAAGGTTTGGCCTCAAGTGGCAGACAACATCAACAGAATTCATAATAAGTATTACAACAATGACAGCAAGTTGTAAATTGTATTCAGGGTAAAGACATGGCCCTACACGGCAGATGACATCTGCAGAATACATAATAACTTTTAACAATAATAACTGTTGGCTGTAAATTTTATCCAGTAGGAAGACAGCTGCAGATACCATCAAGAGAATATATAACAGCTTTTATTATAATGACTGAGTGTTGTAACCTGTATTCTGAGAAAGGCACAGCCACAGCTGGCAGACAACATCAATGGAATATGTGTAAAACCATGATGATAATAACTGTAGGTTGTATGCTGCATTCAGGAAGAGTATAGCCTCTGCTGGTAGGCAATAACACATGCATGTGCGTGTGTGTGTGTGTGTGTGTGTGTGTGTGTGTGTGTGTGTGTGTGTGTGTGTGTGTGTGAGTGTGTGTCTTTCACTGAATATGAATATACAGATGGGTAGATAGATAAATATAGATAGATAGATAGATTGATAGATAGATACAGACCTAAAATAATAATAATAATAATAATAATGAATACTTATATAGCGCCTATTCTCGGCTAGAGGCCAAGCTCTAAGCGCTTTACAATCAACACT
>CM031605.1:23069325-23074325 GCA_018398815.1 Conus ventricosus
ATTCATAACATGGACACAAGCAGCCCCAGTGTACACTGTAAACAACACATTCATAACATGGACACAAGCAGCCCCAGTGTACACTGTAAACAACACATTCATACCATGGACACAAACAGCCAAGTGTACACTGTAAACAACACATCCATACCATGGACACAAACTGCCAAGTGTACGCTGTAAACAACACATCCATACCATGGACACAAACTGCCCAGTGTACACTGTAAACAACACATCCATACCATGGACACAAACTGCCAAGTGTACACTGTAAACAACACATTCATACCATGGACACAAACTGCCCAGTGTACACTGTAAACAACACATCCATAACATGGACACAAGGACCCCAGTGTACACTGTAAACAACACATCCATAACATGGACACAAGGAGCCCAGTGTACACTGTAAACAACACATCCATACCATGGACACAAACTACCAAGTGTACACTGTAAACAACACATCCATACCATGGACACAAACTGCCAAGTGTACACTGTAAACAACACATCCATACCATGGACACAAACTGCCCAGTGTACACTGTAAACAACACATTCATACCATGAACACAAACTGCCAAGTGTACACTGTAAACAACACATTCATACCATGGACACAAACTGCCAAGTGTACACTGTAAACAACACATTCATACCATGGACACAAACTGCCAAGTGTACACTGTAAACAACACATTCATACCATGGACACAAACTGCCAAGGGTACACTGTAAACAACTCATTCATACCATGGACACAAGGAGCCCAGTGTACACTGTAAACAACACATCCATACCATGGACACAAACTGCCAAGGGTACACTGTAAACAACACATCCATACCATGGACACAAACTGCCCAGTGTACACTGTAAACAACACATCCATACCATGGACACAAACTGCCAAGTGTACGCTGTAAACAACACATCCATACCATGGACACAAACTGCCAAGGGTACACTGTAAACAACACATCCATAACATGGACACAAGGAGCCCAGTGTACACTGTAAACAACACATCTATACCATGGACACAAACTGCCCAGTGTACACTGTAAACAACACATCCATACCATGGACACAAACTGCCAAGTGTACACTGTAAACAACACATCCACACCATGGACACAAACTGCCCAGTGTACACTGTAAACAACACATTCATACCATGGACACAAACTGCCCAGTGTACACTGTAAACAAAACATTCATACCATGGACACAAACTGCCAAGTGTACACTGTAAACAACACATTCATACCATGGACACAAGGAGCCCAGTGTACACTGTAAACAACACATCCATACCATGGACACAAACTGCCAAGTGTACACTGTTAACAACACATCCATACCATGGGCAAAAACTGCCAAGTGTACACTGTAAACAACACATCCATACCATGGACACAAGGAGCCCAGTGTACACTGTAAACAACACATTCATACCATGGACACAAACTGCCAAGTGTACACTGTAAACAACACATCCATACCATGGACACAAACTGCCAAGTGTACACTGTAAACAACAGATCCATGTTATGGACACAAACTGCCAAGTGTACACTGTAAACAACACATCCATACCATGGACACAAACTGCCAAGTGTACACTGTAAGCAACACATCCATACCATAGACACAAACTGCCAAGTGTACACTGTAAACAACAGATCCATATTATGGACACAAACTGCCAAGTGTACACTGTTAACAACACATCCATACCATGGACACAAACAGCCCAGTGTACACTGTAAACAACACAACATGGATAGATCCAATAATTTAAACACTCAAAAATAAAAACAAGTTCAGCGTTCAAAAGTAAGGTACACAGACATTAGAAAAGAAGACTTTTTAGATGTGCATACTTTTCACAACTCTATTATGAAATCACTAAGAATTGTGAAAATATGTACATCTACAAGTCGTTTCTGTCTTCTTTTCAAACGTACCAAACATGATCATAAAATCAGGAAGATGAAAAATAGAAGCCATCATAAAATTAATCAAACACACACACACACACAATAAGAAAAAGAAATCAAAACAGCTGAACAGACAAGGTTTCAGCACAGCCTGCTGCTTGCAGGAGGGGGGGAGAACCCACGCACCCGCCACACACAACGATATTATTAACTAAAGATGCCCCCACAGTGGAAGTTTCCCCCTCATCCTCCCTGTGGCCACTGAGTCTCATCAATGGCAGCATTTGGTGGAATTTTCCCCCACCTTTACCCACAGTATCACTGATCTGTGAAATTTTCCCCCAGTTCTGACTGTTAACCCACAAAAGTGTCCTCAGAGGCATTGTCTGGTGGGGTTTCTTACCTATGTCTGATTCTTAACCAGAGAGGTCCAATCACTGACATTGTGTGGTAGAATTCTCCCCCACTTCTGACTCTTATCTTAAGAGAGGGGGTGGGCAAGGGCCCAAATGCTAAGACTGGAAATCCATTTCAAGGTTCATTCACTTCATGGTCGAATCTTTGAGAGAGCTAGGCAATGGTTTGATCTGGCACTGCAGGTGTTCGTTTCTCTCAGGCCTGGTTGATGCCAGAAGATATTCTGGCAGGAAATGTGTAGTGCAGCCCTAGACTGGAACTGAATACCCGTACCATCATTTTAAGCATCCTCATCCTCAGTGCTGAGATTTTTACAAAGTGTGATTTACTCTTACACAAGATCCATGCACTCATGCATGAGCTTGCAACACACACACACACACACACACACACACACACACACACACACACACACACACACACACACACACACCTTTGCCCATCAGTCTCACAAACTGTCCAGGCAGGTTTCCCTCAGGTATGTCAGCATCAGGCATGCAGGGGGAAGGGGGCCCTGTGAGGGGAGCAGAGGAGTCCCCAGAAGTGGGTGTGCTGGTGTAGGCCTTGATGGGTGTGTTAAGCATGCTCTTCAGCTCCCCTAGCACCTCCCTGATGGGGCCCCCTTGCATGAGGCGCTGTCACAGCCACACACATCATCAGTTGAAACCAGAGAGTCTATTACATCATATAGTCACTTAATGCAATGCAACACATTGTAACATGCTGTTTTGCTGTACAGTGTGCTGAAATTTACTTTGTTATAATACATAGTAATACAACATTAAATATTGCAACATAATGCACTTTACTCTAACATGCCATGCTACACTGTATTGTACTGCAGTATTTTGTACTGCCATACACTGTGTTGTAAACATTACATTGCAATATAATGTATTATTGTACTGCCATGTCAAATTTCAGTAGACTGTCTTGCTTTGTCAAATTTCAATCATGTGAACAGAATACAGAATAAAGCCAAATGCATCACGATTATTGCCATGACAACTATTTCGATCCAAAATATTATAGGTATCACTGGACCGCAGTCACTCGACACCAGGGTGAGCACAAAGATGTTGTTGCCTGCTGCAAACTTCACCCCACTAAAGATCCAACCCATTGACAGCGGACCGCAGTCACTCGACGCCAGGGTGAGCACAAAGATGTTGCTGCCTGCTGCAAACTTCACCCCACTAAAGATCCAACACACTGACAGCAGAATGAGCAGACCCACCAGAAGTTGGACGAAATTTTGTTCACTGATCATAGCAACCTAAGATAGATCACTACCTCCAAAACACACTGCAAAACCTGTCCCGACAAATGTCTGTGTCCCATCGTAGAATGGGCAGCAGTTCCTATCCATCATAACCATCATCCCTGGAACTAACAGAACAGGGACTCTGACACACAATGAAAGGCCCTGGTCACAAAGCATGTCTGCAACTAGTAACCTCAGGAAAGCTGGACACACCTCTTCAAGAGGGGTTCAGTGGCCAACACCCTACAGGATGGCGGGGCTGGAACCTTCATCTGGTACAGGCCACCAAGCAGAGTTTGCTGCTCCAACAGGCAAGCACACCACTACCATTAGGTCACAGACAGAAGCATTGTGTAAGGCTGCAACAAGTCTTCCAGAAGTAAAGCTGCAACAAGTCTCCCAGAAATTATTTCTGCATTTCATGGATGTTCTTTCGGACATATTTCGTCTCAAGTGCTACCCGAATCATGGAACTGATTCATGCCTATTTACAATCTCGAGCTACACCGCACCAAAGTCCCTTTTCTTCACCTTTATTTTCTGGAGTTCTTCCCAAATCATTGAGACATTCTCTGCACAGCCAGGCACTCTTGGGATGCCTTTTTTTCCTGGATTGACTCATTCAGGTATTCAATTTTCTATCTATGAGTACTTTAAAGTCTCGCTGCCCTGGCAGAGAAGAGCTTCACCTCAATGGCCAGGATACTGGTTGAAACCGGTCTGGACTGACTGATGTCACTCAAGCTCTGCTCTTTGGGAATGTACTCTCTATCAGCTGTCTTCTCTTGGCCTCTGATCCCCAAACTTCCTGAGACATTTCTTATGCAGCAGACAGGATATTCCATTTAGCCGAGGAGGCGATTTGGCTCCAGCTTTCTCCGTGACCTTCTTTACCTCATCAGTTGCTGATGGCCAATCTCTAAATGTTTTCTTTAGAACAGCAAGTTGCACAAAGCCCCTGATTTCAAAACGGTATTTTGCTCTGAGGTTTGCTCTGAGGTCTGGAATACATTTTCCTGAGATGCTGTTCAAGAGTTTCTTTGTACACTGCCCCAGAGTATGGCTGGCAAAATAGCATCTGAGGAACTGGAAGGGGTCCCTGAAGGAGTGTTCTTGGGTTTTCTTCTGTGAGCTTCTTCGTCTCCTTGCTGATTCTGCTTTGCTGAGGGCACTGTGTTTTGCATTCAGGTCTTCCGAGAGTTTCTCATCCCCTTGCTGCTCAAACGCTAAGGCAGCCTTCACCCGTTTCTTGATTGTCCTCTTCCTGTTCCAGTTGTTAATCATCTCTTACTGGCATTTGGATATCAATGAGAAAGAGAGGAAGAGGGAGGGAGAGGAAAGGGGAAATCTTATTTGACCCTCATGTC
>CM031605.1:23076825-23121825 GCA_018398815.1 Conus ventricosus
CATATGCACTATCAACCAAGCCACATCTTCTACATTATGAACCAAGCCACATACGCATTATCAACCAAGCCACATCTTCTACATTATGAACCAAGCCACATACGCATTATCAACCAAGCCACATCTTCTGCATTATGAACCAAGCCACATCTTCTGCATTACGAACCAAGCTACATCTTCTGCATTATGAACTTAGCCACATCTGCATTATGAACCAAGCCACATCTTCTGCATTATGAACTTAGCCACATCTGCATTACGAACCAAGCCACATCTTCTGCATTATGAACTGAGCCACATCTGCATTATGAACCAAGCAACATATGCACTATCAACCAAGCCACATCTTCTGCATTATGAACCAAGCCACATCTTCTGCATTATGAACCAAGCCACATCTTCCACATTGTGAACAAAGCTACATCTTCTGCATTGTTAGCCAGGCCACATTTTCCCCACCATGAACCTGGCCACATCTCCCATGTTGGGAACCAGACCTCATCTTCCATATTGGGAATCAGGCCTCATCCTCCATATTGAGAACCAGACCAAATCATCCGTATTGTGAACCATGCCGCATCTTCCATATTGGGAACCAGGCCTCATCGTCCATATTGGGAACCAGGCCTCATCGTCCATATTGGGAACCAGGCCTCATCGTCCATATTGGGAACCAGGCCTCATCTTCCATATTGGGAACCAGGCCTCATCATCCATATTGGGAACTAGGCCTCATCTTCCATATTGGGAACCAGGCCTCATCTTCCATATTAGGAAGCAGGCCTCATCTTCCATATTGGGAACCAGGCCTCATCGTCCATATTGGGAACCAGGCCTCATCTTCCATATCGGGAACCAGGCCTCATCTTCCATATTGGGAACCAGGCCTCATCGTCCATATTGGGAACCAGGCCTCATCGTCCATATTGGGAACTAGGCCTCATCTTCCATATTGGGAACCAGGCCTCATCTTCCATATTGGGAACCAGGCCTCATTGTCCATATTGGGAACCAGGCCTCATCGTCCATATTGGGAACCAGGCCTCATCGTCCATATTGGGAACCAGGCCTCATCGTCCATATTGGGAACCAGGCCTCATCGTCCATATTGGGAACCAGGCCTCATCGTCCATATTGGGAACTAGGCCTCATCTTCCATATTGGGAACCAGGCCACATCTCCCTCGTTGTGAACCAGGCCACATCTTCCATAATGTGTATCAGACCACATCTTCTCCACTGGTAACCAAGCCACATCATCCATACTATGAGCCAAGCCGCATCTTCCATAATGTGCATCACATTACTAAGCCACATCTCCACCACCACTAACCAAGCCACATCTTCCATACTGTGAACCAAGCCACATCTTCCATATTATGAACCAAGCCACATCTCCCATAATGTGCATCACATTACCTAGCCACATTTTCTCCACTAGCAACCAAGCCACATCTTCCATACTGTGAGCCAAGCCACATCTTCCATACTGTGAACCAAGCCACATCTTCCATACTGTGAACCAAGCCATATCTTCCATACTGTGAGCCAAGCCACATCTTCCATACTGTGAACCAAACCACATCTTCCATATTGTGAACCAAACCACTTCTTCCATACTGTGAACCAAACCACATCTTCCACACTGTGAACCAAGCCATAACTTCCATACTGTGAACCAAGCCACATCTTCCATACTGTGAACCAAGCCACACCTTCCATACTGTGAACCAAGCCACATCTTCCATATTGTGAACCAAGCCACAACTTCCATACTGTGAACCTCCATATCTTTCACACTGTGAACCAAGCCACATCTTCCATACTGTGAGCCAAGCCACAACTTCCATACTGTGAACCAAGCCACAACTTCCATACTGTGAACCAAGCCACATCTTCCATACTGTGAACCAAGCCACAACTTCCACACTGTGAACCAAGCCTCATCTTCCATACTGTGAACCAAGCCACATCTTCCATAGTGTGAACCAAGCCACATCTTCCATACTGTGAGCCAAGCCACAACTTCCATACTGTGAACCAAGCCACATCTTCCATACTGTGAACCAAGCCACATCTTCCACACTGTGAACCAAGCCACATCTTCCGTACTGTGAACCAAGCCACATCTTCCACACTGTGAACCAAGCCACATCTTCCACACTGTGAACCAAGCCACGTCTTCCAGACTGCGAGTCAGGCTGCATCTTTCACCCTGTGGAACAGGCATCTCCCATATAAGGAGTACACCTACATGTCACCTTTTGTCTTTCTTTCCTTCATTAAGTCACAGAGAGGGAGAAAGGAGACTGAGGGAGTGACTGAGAAAGCACAAAAGAGACAGAGACAGAGCGGGAGAAGGAGATGATTTGTATCACACAGTGACAATCGACAGTAGCAGTGATCACAGACATGGTTTTTAACAGTGAAAATGGACAGTGATCTTACCAACCTTTCAAACAGTTAAAAGTGATTGTATGCCTACCTTTTCAAACTCACGTAGCATTTTCTGTCTCTCGTGTAGCTTCTGTATACTGATGACAATCTTGTGGCGAGCACCTTTTGTTACTTTCTGTAAAAATAAAATAAAATAAAATAATGAAAATTAAATACACAATATAAGAAAAAGACAGACGGCAGAGGATACAAAGACAGTCACAGAGAGACAAACAGACAGCGGGCTAGTGTGTCATCACTACGTAGTATTTTGAACAAAGACTGAAAGGTCGCACTCAAGTCACACTTCTTTCAGCTAATCCAAGAGACATTCATGGTCAGCGTTTTCTGTAGTTTGCCTGGACTCCATGTTTTGGCCAGAGTCATCCCAATTCACTGGCCTTCAGTTCTTTCTCACACACGTTTCAATGAATAGGTTTTTTTTCAACCCCACTTGGCTCATCCTGAATCAGCTTTTGTAGGTTTTGGAGGGGAGAAGAACAAAAGAAGAAGAAGAAGAAGAAGAAGAAGAAGAAGAGAAGAAAGCAATGTAAGCAGTTCAATCCAGGAATCAGATTCATGAACTGTGTGTCAACCTCGGGTGATGTCGATGGAGGAAGGACTAGCGCACAGCCCAAACACACTCACAGCTTGCTTAAGATCTCATTCATATATCATGCATTCGTCACATCAAACCACTAGTAAAGTCTATAACTTTACTACACATGATCATAGAACGAAACATCAATGCATATGGAATCAAACAAATAAAACATTCTCTCTTTCCTGAACTTCACAAAATCATTTATCTAAAACATCATTAACTAACCCGGGTATAAATAGATTTCTACTTTACCTGGCCAGGTGATCTTAACTATTCACGAATCACTGTCTTTTTCTTTTCCCTTTTTTTTTTTCTTTTCACTGTCACTTTCACAACACGACACAACTGCTGGCACTGGTATTGGTCTGCTGGCACCGGCGTTGGTTAGACTGTTGGCACTGGCGTTGGTCTGTCGATGAAAGTGGCGCTGGCCAAGTATGAGGTCGAACCCCCGGTTAAGATAGAACAGTGACTATCAACATCGATCTGTTCTCCTTTCTTTCTTCCTGCATTAACGCATTGCACTCTCTCTCTCTCTCTCCTAGTCTGCTCTTATCAAATGGACATGGTTGCTTTTCTTTTCTTTTTCCTTTCTTTCTTTTCCTCTTCATTAGTTAGCAACTCTCTCTCTCTCCACATCTCTCCTCAGTCCTTCCTCTGCAGACTATCTCATGCTAATCTCTCAACTTGGTTCTCTTCTCTCTCCCCTCATCTCTCTGCTCTTCTCTCCTCAGAGATTACACTCAGACCTCTCTCTCTCTGTCTCTCTGTTCGTTCTCCCCTCGTTCTCCTCTTCATCTCCCTGCCTTTTCTCTCCTGCAGAGACTATACCCAGAACCTCCTCATCTCTCTCTCCCTGTTCGTTCTCATCTCCCTGCCTTCCTGTAGGCGAGAGCCTACTCCCCCGAACTTCTCCCTCTCTCTCTCTGTCTGTTCGTTTTCTTCGTTCTCCCCTCTCTCTCACTCACGCATTACTTTATGCCCTCACTCCGTGTCCAAGGGCCAGTACCATTGGTCAGTATTTTTACCGCCTGATACCCGAAGTTATCTCCCTCTAATTCCATTGGATATTCAAATCATGACAGTCACGCCTACACGCCTTACTCTCTGTGGTGGTCAATTGGTCATTTAATTGATTAGCTAGATTTCACCCCCACCACACACTTACCTTCTCCCTCTCCCTTTCCTGCTTTAACCTGCGACGTCCGACTAACAATGGCGCTGGTTCCATAAATTGGCTAGATGAGAGCCTGAGCCAGGCGCTACGACTCGTCTCGCTAGACATCGAGGCGTCGGTCAAAGCTGCTTAGTCCGTCTAGCCGGACAGACCGTCTCTGTGGAGCCTCTCCCCTATGCTTAATTGGCTGGATCCGAACCATGGGCCGGTCTGCGTGGCGCCCAGAATATTTGAGTTAGAGCTTATGTCCAAACAACCTGGACACGACTTGGTTGTTCTATTTTTGACCGTGACAATTTCCCCCTTGCAAAAGACTATGCACTGCATCGTCTCATAAACCACGGTACAAAAAAAAACAACAACGAATTTGCTGACACACAGCTACACGTGCAAAGTTTGAAAAAATACTTTACAACCAACGGTTTACAAATTATAAAATATATCATTAGTGAATACCACTCCAATGAGTTATAATTGACGTGCGCTCTTGCGTTATTTCGATCATTTTATAACGACCTCTGTGCGCACCTATGCAATCCCCTACCTGCGGATTTGCCATATCTTCTCTTCACAATTCTTTATGAAAAGCACAATATAATATGCTCACGATCCATGCACCCTTTACCCGAGGAATCTCCATCCTCACTTATTGCAATAATGCATTACTACACAAGCGACTGTATGCTCCAAGCATAACTACATTTACATGAACAAATCTCACACAAAAATATGAACCATAGCCAACTGGGAATGAACCCATATCCAATCAACATAACTGTAATCAACACATGTTATCAACAAAGCACCCGGATACGACTGACTTCCTCTGAGTTGCAGCTTGCTAGACTACGCGACTTAAATAGTCAGCTCCGACATTCTGTCGACCTGGAATGTACTGCACTCGGTACCTGTAGGGCTGCAGTGCCATTGCCCAACGCAGAACCCTGCTGTTTTTCAGCTGTGGGCCCCCTGCAGGAATTTGAGTGGTTGATGATCTGTCTCTATCACGAACTCTTTCCATACAAGTATTTGTGGAACTTCTGCACGGCCCACACGACAGCTAAACACTCCTTCTCTACAGTTGCGTACCCTTCTTCACACTTTGTCAACTTCCTGCTAGCATACCTCACAGGGAACTCGCCCCCTTCGTGCCCCTGCAACAATACTGCACCTATCCCACCACCTGATGCATCTGTCCGCAAACAAAAATGGTTTGGACATATCTGGTAGCTTCAAGATGGGACGGGAACCTAGTCTTTCCAACACCGTCTGCAGTGCTTGCTCTGCAGCGTCGGGACCACTCGACCACTGCGGTTTCCCTGCCTTGACCAAATCACTGAGAGGACTCGTGTTTGCTGCAAAATTTTGGAACAAACTCCCTATAGAAGCCAATAAAACCTAGCAGACCCTGCCCTTCTGTTTTGGTCTTTGGTTCTCTGAATTCATCATCTTCTCCCCCTTTCCTCTTTCCGGCTGTTTTGTGTCGCCTCCGACAACAAAACCTAGGAACTCCTACTGTCTAGCCCTTCATACAGTGACACATCCCTGTTTTGACTCTTCTGGAAACTTAGGCAACAAAATCTCCCCTTCTTCTTCTGGGTCTCTTTCACCTCATCAATGATTGCTGCTGCGCCTAATGTGCTGAGTCTTTCCCCTGAATATATCTGCGGAGAAAATTCGCATGGAAAAGTTTTTAGTTTCCCATTCACATCGATTCGGTAGTCCTGATCTACCTTTTCAATGATGGTGAATGGTCCCTTCCAATGCATCAGCAGCTTGTTTTTGATCCGTGGGGAAACAATAACAGGACTTGGGTCCCCCCGCCTTGAGGGATTGCTTCCTCACCTTCCTGTCATATTGCTTCTTCTGAACGACCCTAGCCCCTGCAAACTTCCCTTGCAACCTTACGTGTCTCATACCTGTGCCCACCTTTGGAACAGGGGGAGATTGGGCCAATCAGATCAACAGCCACCCTCCTGAACGGGGTGTCAATTAAAGGGGGATGTTTAAGAGGCGCCTTCCTCTTCACCCCTCTTGTGGCTGACCTTTGACACACGTCACATGACATGCAGAACCGCTTGATGTCTTTCCATTGCCCCTGGCCAATGAAAATCATCGAAGATTCGGTCAGCTGTTTTGCTGGTGCCGAGATGACCCGCCATGAGCGACTCGTGAAACCCCACTGACATGACAGTGTCACGATAACCTGCTGGTACCTCTAACTGAGTGGTCACCTTACCTGTCTTCCCCTTGGTGAACACTCGTAAAAACAGCCCGCCTTTCACAAGAAATTCTGTCTCACCTCCTCTAACCTCCTGTTTCTCTCCCACCTCTTGCCAACTCCCAAGACTTCACAGCGAAGGGTCTTGTTCCTGCGCTGCCCTAAACTCATCAGGCGACACATCTATGCCTGACTTCCTTGCTGGAACGACTAACGGTTTTTTCAACCTTTTCCTCCTTCTTGCTCCGTGTTTGAACTGCTGCCCCTGTAGCAGTCAACAACTCAGGATCCCGGATCCCTTGCACCCGGAATATTTCCGATGATCAAATCATGAAGGGGTTTCTCCATCACCAACGCAGACAACTCGCCTGAGAAGTAAGGGGTACGTACTTCTATCTTAGCAACTGGAAACTCCCTCACAGTGCCATCGATTAGAGTACAGGTCTGGATTTGCCCTGTCAAATCCCCTTTCTCGACCAGCGTTGTTCGTACTACCCCGCATGAACAACCAGTGTCTCGTAACACTTTCACCCTCTGCTGGCCAATCCACCCTTCTTCCACTGGTAACGAACCACTCAGCCTAGTGCCCTCCATCCCTGACACTGACTGTTGTCCATTTGCTAGCCATAGGCTGCACTCCACCCTCTCAGACTGAATCCCTTTTGGTTTCCCACTGCAGGTCGTTTCCCTTGACACCCTTATCCACCTCTTGCAAGGCTGCTGCCTTCTGGAACCTCATGCGACAATCCCTCGCCACATGTCCCTTCTTGTGACAAATGAAACACCTAATGTCCCCTTTGCCCTTCCTTCTGCCCCACCACTGGGTTTGCAGACTTTGCAGAAAACTCCCCTGGTCTCCTTGCACTCTTCTCACCTGTGCCTGGCACCTGTTTCTCCTGCACCTTAGTGCCCAAACGTGCCTCTCTATACACCTCTGCGAACTTCAACAACTCTCCTGCTGTCTCTGGCTGTCTCTCTTTCAAATGTATGGTTAACTCAGGGCCGCAACCTGACAAAATCTGTTCTTTCATAACTAGCTCTTTCAACTCAGCGAACTCCTTCTTCGTACCGCTCAACTCTAACCACTTCTCAAAATAGTGATCTAAACGTGCACCAAACTGAGTGTACGTCTCACCTGCTTGTAATTTAGCTGAACGAAATTTCTTCCTGAACCCCCCCTCTGTGAGGTCAAAACCTTTCATCAATGATTCCTTCACAGCGCCGAAATCAGACTGTTGTTCTGCTGGTAACGCAGTGAAAATTTGTAATGCCCTTACCCGTCAGTAACGCCGACAAAATGACTGCCCACTCTTCTGGAGGCCAACCCTGACTGGTCGCAAACGTTTCGAAACGACTGATGTATGCATCAATCGAATCGGTCCCTTCCGAAATTTTGGCAACTTGGGTCGGGGCATAGCTGCGCACAGAGTCACTGGAAAGTGAACTACCATCATCGGGGGTCTCCCCTTGTATTCTCACTTTCTCTAACTCTAATTGAACCTTTAGTCTTTCTGTTCCTGCGTTTCCCTAGCTTAATCCTTTCTGTTTCCTGCGCTTCCCTTATTCTTTCTGTCTCCTGCCTGGCCTGATTATCATTAGCCTGAATCCTTAATTTTTCTGTTTCTTGCTCTTCTTTAGCCTTTTCCCCGCTCTGCTATTTCCAATGCGACGCGGCGTCTTTCCGCGCGTTCATTCTTTCCATCTTTTGTTGGTTTTCAACGAATGCACGCAACTCATCTCCTGAGTAACCTAAATCACGAGCGACGCTCACGAGTTGTTCAATAGGGGTGTTCTTTTCTTCCGCCATTGTATCTCTTTCTTTTTTTTTTGAACAAGATTTTATTACTACGACAGCCAAACTGGTGGTTTCCCCATACGAGTGACGTAATAGCACAATCCTATGAATGATAATATTAGCTTGGGACAACGTAATTAGTTTTTATAAGACGCCCAGCGCCTGACCCAACTATGAGAGCGAATTATAGGCAATCTGTACGAAATAAGTACTCTGGGGCTGAAATGCCAAGCCTAGTATTAACTATCTTGGAAGCAATGCCAAGCCTAGTATTTAACTATCTTGGGAACATACAGTAAGACAACCCCTTGTCTTAGGATTACAATACTTGAATCCCACCCAGCTTCCTCTCTGAGAAGTTGAACAATTATAATAAATGGGCCAGAATATCCTGGCAGGCTCGCCAATAAATTGTCAACCTCGGGTGATGTCGATGGAGGAAGGACTAGCGCACAGCCCAAACACACTCACAGCTTGCTTAAGATCTCATTCATATATCATGCATTCGTCACATCAAACCACTAGTAAAGTCTATAACTTTACTACACATGATCATAGAACGAAACATCAATGCATATGGAATCAAACAAAATAAAACATTCTCTCTTTCCTGAACTTCACAAAATCATTTATCTAAAACATCATTAACTAACCCGGGTATAAATAGATTTCTACTTTACCTGGCCAGGTGATCTTAACTATTCACGAATCACTGTCTTTTTCTTTTCCCTTTTTTTTTTCTTTTCACTGTCACTTTCACAACACGACACAACTGCTGGCACTGGTATTGGTCTGCTGGCACCGGCGTTGGTTAGACTGTTGGCACTGGCGTTGGTCTGTCGATGAAAGTGGCGCTGGCCAAGTATGAGGTCGAACCCCCGGTTAAGATAGAACAGTGACTATCAACATCGATCTGTTCTCCTTTCTTTCTTCCTGCATTAACGCATTGCACTCTCTCTCTCTCTCTCCTAGTCTGCTCTTATCAAATGGACATGGTTGCTTTTCTTTTCTTTTTTCCTTTCTTTCTTTTCCTCTTCATTAGTTAGCAACTCTCTCTCTCTCCACATCTCTCCTCAGTCCTTCCTCTGCAGACTATCTCATGCTAATCTCTCAACTTGGTTCTCTTCTCTCCTCCCCCATCTCTCTGCTCTTCTCTCCTCAGAGATTACACTCAGACCTCTCTCTCTCTGTCTCTCTGTTCGTTCTCCCCTCGTTCTCCTCTTCATCTCCCTGCCTTTTCTCTCCTGCAGAGACTATACCCAGAACCTCCTCATCTCTCTCTCCCTGTTCGTTCTCATCTCCCTGCCTTCCTGTAGGCGAGAGCCTACTCCCCCGAACTTCTCCCTCTCTCTCTCTGTCTGTTCGTTTTCTTCGTTCTCCCCTCTCTCTCACTCACGCATTACTTTATGCCCTCACTCCGTGTCCAAGGGCCAGTACCATTGGTCAGTATTTTTACCGCCTGATACCCGAAGTTATCTCCCTCTAATTCCATTGGATATTCAAATCATGACAGTCACGCCTACACGCCTTACTCTCTGTGGTGGTCAATTGGTCATTTAATTGATTAGCTAGATTTCACCCCCACCACACACTACCTTCTCCCTCTCCCTTTCCTGCTTTAACCTGCGACGTCCGACTAACAATGGCGCTGGTTCCATAAATTGGCTAGATGAGCCTGAGCCAGGCGCTACGACTCGTCTCGCTAGACATCGAGGCGTCGGTCAAAGCTGCTTAGTCCGTCTAGCCGGACAGACCGTCTCTGTGGAGCCTCTCCCCTATGCTTAATTGGCTGGATCCGAACCATGGGCCGGTCTGCGTGGCGCCCAGAATATTTGAGTTAGAGCTTATGTCCAAACAACCTGGACCACGACTTGGTTGTTCTATTTTTGACCGTGACACTGTGCATAAATTCCTGGTAGTGTGTGTGTGTGTGTGTGTGTGTGTGTGTGTGTGTGTGTGTGTGTGTGTGTGTGTGTGTGTGTGTGTGACTACTGAGTGAGGGATTTTTTTCAGCCTTGTGATGATCGAATCCACTCTCCTGTGTCTTGGATCATCAAGTCACAAAAAGCATGCTGCTTTTGAACACAGAGCTTCACAGAGTTGAGTAAGCAAGTAACAAGAAGCGACTTTTATCACCGGGAGGATGGTCAGTTGTCTCTGAGGACAGACTGTTCAACAGCGTCATATGTGGGCACTGTGAGGGCACCTGCCTAAAATAAGGTGAATTTGTTTTTCTGAGATGACACGCAACAGTGTCAAAAAAGTTTAATGCAAAGGAAAGGTCACAAGAGGCCTATGATAGGTATATCAAACCTCCAGGTAACATGCTGTGAAAAAGCAATGAAAAGAGGATAAGAAGATACGTGGTAAAACAGATAATGACATTTCATAGATTGATTTACACATGAATGATTAATCTTTCTTTCTCTTCATAAACCTTTCCCAATTCAGAGTAGGCATACACTCAAGCTACTTTGTGAGAGGGCACAGGCACAAGCTGAATGTAACTAATTCCATCTGAGGTCACTCTTATGTAACAGCCATTTTTGTGGGCATCGTTGAGGCCAAACCAAAGAATAAAACTATGCTGTAGGTCTGTGAGGATCAGACGTTTCATTTTTGATGGCACTGTTTGAGGCCAGCTTGTAAGAGAAAAAGTAATTGTGAGTCCAGGAGGACCTGGTCTGCATATTACATTGAAAAAGTGTTTCTCTTACCTACATCAAGTGAAGCTATTAGTCAAAAGTATTTCACGTGAATAATGTATGAACTCAACTGTACGATTTAAAACGAGAAGTCTCTTTTGTTATCTGTCTGGCTGAGTGTCAACATTGTGCGAGTATGAGTCCGACAGTAATCTGTCACGTGAGTTTGGTCCTTGCTCCGGCAACGGGGTTAGTCTCGTTGGCCTGCCAGGACAATTTTGCACATGAATCCCATTTCTTCCTTGTGTGTCTGCAAAAGCCCATCTAATTTTCTGCTGGTGGAGGCTAATATGACAGAACCAACAGAATGGGAGGTGGGCAGGCACTTCCAATTGTGTTGGTTCTGTTACACTGGCTTTCACCACCTTCAGTTCTGTCATACTGGCCTCCACCACCTTCACTTCTGTTGTACTGGGCTCCACCACCTTCACTTCTGTCATACTGGCCTCTACCACCTTCACTTCTGTCATACTGGGCTCTACCACCTTCACTTCTGTCATACTGGCCTCCACCACCTTCACTTCTGTCATACTGGCCTCCACCACCTTCACTTCTGTCATACTGGCCTCCACCACCTTCACTTCTGTCATACTGGCCTCCACCACCTTCAGTTCTGTCATACTGGCCTCTACCACCTTCACTTCTGTCATACTGGCCTCCACCACCTTCACTTCTGTCATACTGGCCTCTACCACCTTCACTTCTGTCATACTGGCCTCCACCACCTTCACTTCTGTCATACTGGCCTCCACCACCTTCAGTTGTCATACTGGCCTCCACCACCTTCACTTCTGTCGTACTGGGCTCTACCACCTTCACTTCTGTCATACTGGCCTCCACCACCTTCAGTTGTCATACTGGCCTCCACCACCTTCACTTCTGTCATACTGGCCTCTACCACCTTCACTTCTGTCATAATGGCCTCTACCACCTTCACTTCTGTCGTACTGGGCTCCACCACCTTCACTTCTGTCATACTGGCCTCCACCACCTTCACTTCCGTCATACTGCCCTCCACCACCTTCACTTCTGTCATACTGGTCTCCACCACCTTCACTTCTGTCATACTGGCCTCCACCACCTTCACTTCTGTCATACTGGCCTCCACCACCTTCACTTCTGTCATACTGCCCTCCACCACCTTCACTTCTGTCATACTGCCCACCACCACCTTCACTTCTGTCATACTGGCCTCCACCACCTTCACTTCTGTCATACTGGGCTCCACCACCTTCACTTCTGTCATACTGGCCTCCACCACCTTCACTTCTGTCATACTGCCCTCCACCACCTTCACTTCTGTCATACTGGCCTCTACCACCTTCACTTCTGTCATACTGCCCTCCACCACCTTCACTTCTGTCATACTGGCCTCTACCACCTTCACTTCTGTCATACTGGCCTCTACCACCTTCACTTCTGTCCTACTGGCCTCCACGGCCAGGAAATCATATTCATGACATCGCTCGTTGGCCAAGGCTATGACCCGTAACTATGTTTATACAGGTCATTGGTCTGGTTTCCATGTAACGGCATTCTTTTTGTGTAAAGGTCACAGACAGCTAGCCTGACAAGGTCATGGTCATCTCTGTCACATGACGAATTGTTTTCCTCCTTGTACACACCTTTGGCTTTAACCGAGGTTGTGGCCACCTCAATCACGTCAACAGGAGATCTGTGACATGTTTCCTTTCTTGTCCATGCCCTTTGGTGGCGCTATTTCAGGTCATAGCCATCTCTATCACATCAACAGATCAGTGAGTTGTTTTCTTTTTTGTTTATGTCAATGATGTCTCTCACTCATGTCATGGTCATCTCTTATCACATCAACCAACCAGTGAAATGTTTTCCTTCTACTCTATTTCAGTGACGGTTCTCACTCATGTCATGGTCATCTCTTATCACATCAACCAACCAGTGAAATGTTTTCCTTCTACTCTATTTCAGTGACGGTTCTTACTCATGTCATGGTCATCTCTATCACATTAACCAACCAGTGAATTGTTTTCCTTCTAGTCTATTTCAGTGACAGGTTCTTACTCATGTTATGGTCATTCCTGTCACCTCAACAGAGCAGTGAACTGCGTTTTCCTCCTTGTTCACATCTTTGATGGCTCTAACTCAGGTCATGGGACATCTCTGACAAAGCAACAGATCAGTGAGCTAGCTGTTTTCCACCTTGTCTAGGTCTTTCATGGCTCTTACTCAGGTCAAGGTCATCTCTATCACACACACACACACACACACACACACACACACACACACACACACACACACACACACACACTGCATACACTACACACACACACACACACACACACACACACACACACACACACACACAACACTGCATACACCACACACACACACACACACACACACACACACTGCATACACTACACACACACACACATACACACACACACACACACACACACACACACACACACACACACACACACACACACACACACACACATCAGTGAGGTCTTTTTCTTCTTGTCCAGGTGTTGGGCTTTAACTAGCCTTCTGTCAGTCTGTCAGGGAGGTTCAATGTTTCACAGCTCCCTCTGCCATTGGTCTGCTGGGAAGCAGACCCCTTTGTTCAGGGTCTGACCTACACAGCCAGCCTTGTCCTGCACCCTCTGTCTAACCCAGGCAAGGAGGAGGAAGAGGCGGGAGGTTGGACTTGTGTTCTGATTCAGACCGGGGTAAGTAAGACACTCATGTATAGGAACAAAAAGACATGCGCACAGAGGCAGGCGCATAAAGAATGGCACAAAGAGGCAAGTACCACATACACACATAGGCACAGAGATGGCACAAAGGGACAGGCAAAAAGAGACATTCAGAGACAGACACAACAAGACAGACATCACATGTAGACACAGACACATGAGACATGCAGATGTAGACACAGACAGACACACACGCAGATATAGACACAGAAAGACAGATAGACATGCAGATATAGACACAAACATACACACGCAGACAGATACGCACCTGTAGATGCACGGAGACAGACACTCAGATACAGACATAGACAGACAGGCATATACAGATTGACTAGCAGATGTTGACACAACGAGTAAGACACCCAGATGCAGGCATACATACATGCACACAAAGGCAGACCAAGCAGATGTAAACTGAACGAGACACTTCAGACACTCAGATGAAGACACAAAGTGACAGGCACACACACACACAGACATGCAAATGTAGACACAAAGAAACAGCACATAGTGACAGAGACAGACAAGCAGATGTTAACACAAAGAGACAGACATGCAGATGTAGACAAAAAGAGACAGGCACACACACAGACATGCAAATGTAGACACAGAGAGACCGGCACACAAAGACAGACATGCAAATGTAGACACAAAGAGACAGACACACAGCGACGGAGATGCAGATGTAGATACAAAGAGACAGGCACTTAGAGACAGACGTGCACACACAGAGGTGGTAAGAAACACAGACAGGCACACAGAGAAAGGAACACAAAGAAATATACACAGACGGGCACACAATGACGGGCTCTGAGAAAGGTACACAAAGACATGTACGCAAACACACAGAGACATACACACAGAAACACAGACAAACAGAACCAGGAGGACAGGAACACAGAGTCAGGAACATAAAGTAAGATATATATACAAACAGGCACACACAGACAGACAACCAGAGACAAGCACAAAGAAACAGAGCAGGGGGTGCTCACGGAGGGAGGGAGGGGAGGGAGGGGAGAGGAAGAGGGAGATGCAGATAGGGAGATGGCAATAGAGATGAAACGATGGAAGGTAAACAGAAAATCAAATTAAAAACTGGAACATGAAATGTCAAGTCTAATGCAGCTGTGCTGATTTGCAACTTAAAGTTCATAAACGTGTGCTCTCTCTCTCTCTCTCTCTCTCACACACACACACACACACACACACACACACACACACACACACACACACACATACACACACTCACTACACACACACACACACACACACACACACACACACACACACACTCACCACACACACACACACACACACACACACACACACACACACACACACACACACACACACACTATTAGATTTTTTTTCCTTTATTGGTGACGTCTACTTTTCGAGCCTTTAATTTGAAACTCCACCAAAGGTAGAAACGCCAATTCAGCTAGAAATTCCCTTGGTGCCAGTTTCAGGACACACATCATTGTGAGCCCAGGAATAAATGCAACAATCACAATGGCATCACGACCTTTTACCACTTTGCTTTTTTTCTGCTGACGACCACACCCTAATGAAATATCTGAAAAGATGTTCACCAGTCTAGAAATAGACCCAGCTGCCGCTTCCCAATCCATCAAACTGGTATGGGTAATATACACAGCATATCACTGTCTTCACGATGGCATGCTTTGATTGGGTTCTTTCTTTTTCTTTTCCTTTTCTTACGTTATGATGTTACAAAGGATCAGCCTGTTTGATGTCCCTATCACATTGTCCTTGTCATTGTGTACAGCTTTGTTCTGTTCAGCACCAACGCTCACTGGTCCTTTCACTGGGGCAACAATGCTCACTGGTCCATTCACTGTGTTAACAATGCTCACGGGTCCATTCACTGTGGTAACAATGCCACTGGACCATTCACTGTGGCTGCAATGCTCACGGTCCATTCACTGCGGCAACAATGCTCACTGGTCCATTCACTGGGGCAACAATGCTCACTGGTCCATTCACTGTGGCAGCAATGCTCACTGGCCCCATTCACTGTGGCAAAATGCTTACTGGTCCATTCACTGTGGTAACAACCCCTCGCTGGTCAATTCACTGCGGCAACAAGCTCACTGGTCCATTCACGGTGGAAAACCCAACGCTCACTGGTCCATTCACTGTGGCAGAAAGGGCTCTCACTGGTCCATTCACTGTGGAAACAATGCTCATTTTGTCAAGTGACGCTAAAAAGTACTTTACCTTTCCTTCTTTTCCTTGTGCTTTTCATCTTTCCGTTTTTTTCTCCCTTGTCATTACAATGCGGAAACTATTGGATGGCCATTCGCTGCTGACAGCCATTTTGGGGGGTTGTGTTTTTCCTTTTTTTTTATGTCTGTTATTTGTGACATCCGGAACAAACACATTCATTGAAAATTCACTTCTCTGTTTATGTCTGCTTACTTGGAACATCTAAACATGACATATTTGTTGAAAATTCACTTCTCTGTTTATGTCCATTGTTTTGGAACATCTGGAACAAGACACATTCATTGAAAATTTCACATTGTCTGTTTATGTTGTTATTGGAACATCTGAACAAGATACATTGTTGAAAATTGACTTGTCTGTTGACTATTTGGGTATAACAATAGTGTTAACTTTGCACCCTTTTTTTTGTGTGCTTACTTGTATTTTACCTTGGTTTTAACATGGCAGCAGTGTGACGACAGGAGTGATTTTTAAGGGTTTTTTTTTTCATTTCATTTAAAAGAAGTTCCAGCAAGAGGAACTTGTCACAGCTGTTTAGAAATGATTACAAAGAATAACTTACTGAAAAGGGCAAATACACCATATACAGGCCCTTTAAACCAAAACCTGTTAGGGAAACTTCCCCCACAGACAAACAGCTTCTGCCTGTCAAAGTTAAAGGTCCCCCGTCAGGTCAAAAATCCTAACTCTTACCTCATTTGATTTTCCTAAAAACCCAAAAAAAAAGATTCAGGTGTGTTCCGTAAAAATTTACTTTTATTTTTGACAGAAAAAACCATGAAGGAAGGAAAACACATGTTTTTTGTGAAGGGGGCGTGTCCCAAAGTAGGAGAGGGCTGGTGTGGAAAGTAGAGAGGGCTGGTGTGGAAAGTGGAAAGAGGACGCGTGTCGAAAGTAGGAGAGGGCGAGTGTCGAAAGTAGGAGAGGGGTGGTGGAAAGTAGGAGAGGGCCCGGTGTGGAAAGTAGAGAGGGCTGGTGTGGAAAGTAGAAGGGCTGGTGTGGAAAGTAGGAGAGGGCTGTGGGGGAAAGTAGGAGAGGGCTGGTGTGGAAAGTAGGAGAGGGCTGGTGTGGAAAGTAGGGGAGGGCTGGGGTGGAAAATAGGAGAGGGCTGGTGTGGAAAGTAGGAGAGGGCTGGTGGAAAGTGGGAGAGGGCTGTGTGGAAAGTGGGAGAGGGCTGTGTGGAAAGTGGGAAGGGCTGGTTGGAAAGTGGGAGAGGGCTGGTGTGGAAAGTAGGAGAGGGCTGGTGTGGAAAGTAGGAGAGGGCTGGTGTGGAAATAGGAGAGGGCTGGTGTGGAAAGTAGAGAAGGGGTGTGGGAAAGTGGGAGAGGGCTGGTGTGGAAAGTGGGAGAGGGCTGGGGTGGAAAGTGGGAGAGCTGGGTGGAAAGTGGGAGAGCTGGTGTGGAAAGTAGGAGAGGCTTTTGTGGAAAGTAGGAGAGGGCTGGTGTGGAAAATAGGAGAGGGCTGGTGTGGAAAGTAAAGGGGAGGCTGGTGTGGAAAAGTAGGAGAGGGCTGGTGTGGAAAGTAGGAGAGGCTGTGTTGGAAAGTAGGAGAGGGCTGGTGGGGGAAAGTAGGAGAGGGCTGGTGTGGAAAGTAGGAGAGGGCTGGTGTGGGAAAATAGGGGAGGGCTGGTGTGGAAAGTAGGAGAGGGGTGGTGTGGGAAAATAGAGAGGGCTGGTGTCGAAAGTAGGAGGGCTGTGTGAAAGTAGGAGAGGCTGGTGTGGAAAGTAGGAGAGGCCCGGTGTGGAAAGTAGGAGAGGGCTGGTGTGGAAAGTAGGAGAGGGCTGGTGTCGAAAGTAGGAGAGGGCTGGTGTGGAAAGTGGGAAGGGCTGGTGTGGAAAGGGGAGAGGGCTGGTGTCAAAGTAGGAGAGGGCTGGTGTGGAAAGTAGGAGAGGGCTGGTGTGAAAGTAGGAGAGGGCGGTGTGGAAAGTAGGGGAGGGCTGGTGTGGAAAGTGGGAAAACAGATGAATGTAAGAGGGGAAGGGGTGGAGTTTAAAACATGTGTGTGTGTGTGTGTTTAAAATGTGTGGGGCCCCTTTTGTGTTTTGTGTGTGTGTGTGTGTGATGTGTGTGTGTGTGGTTGTGTGTGTTGTGTGTGGGGGTGTGTGTGTGTCTGTTTGTGAGTTGTTAAAAGGTAAATGGGGAGAACAACAGGACAGGTAGGTGTAGGGTTGGAAATGTCTGTCTGTCCGTCTCTCTGTCTGTGACTTGTTTCAAAGGTTTAGGAGGAGAAAGCAAAAGGAAGGTTAGGTAGAGGGTACGTAGCCAGGGAGGAATACTGGAATTGGACTTCCGAAGGAAGAGCCCTGAGGGGCAAAACTGGGAGGGGGGACAAGAGGGAGATGATGGGCAAAACGGGAGGGGGATGGGAGCAGGGCAAGAAAAAGGTGGGAATAACAGGCAAACTAAGAAAGCAGGTAAAATGGAAGTCACTCTCATGTTGAGGCCTGCATGACCTGGGGAGCGAGGAGTGAAGATCAGGCAGAAGTACAAACAATACAAGAGGAGCTAATTTTTGCTTTGGTCATAAAAACATTTCATAATCTTTATTTACTGCTTCCTTGCAAAGCATGCCAGAATTTTTGCCTTAGGCAAATAGTGGTTTTTGCCTGTATTGCAATGATATTAACAAAATTATTTGCAATATGAAGGAAGTTTGTGAACATGAACACACATACATCAGTGCACACACACACAAAACACACACACACACACACACACACACATACATGCACACACACATACATGCACACACAGAGCACACCAGCCCGATGTGGCCCTTTGCGGTCGGCTGGGCTATAAGCAACATTATCTTATCTTACACAGAGCACACACACACACACACACACACACACACACACACACACACACACACACACAATGTATCTCTCTTATTAATCTGAGAGGGTTTAGTTTCTGTAAAAGCAGACTGGTTACTGCGCTTGGTGCCATGTGTTCATCTCCCTTGTTTGTCAGAGCTCACTCATGCAATGCCTAACTCACCCTGGTTGGTGTTTTATGTTTATCTCCCCTGGGTTTATATCCGACATACACGTGCAATGCTCAACTCACCCTGGCTGGTGCTATGTGTTTAATCTTCTTTGTTCGTCAGACCCACAAACCAATGCCTGTGACTCGCGCCCAGACGGTGCTACATTTTTATTCTGCCTGTCTGTTCCCACCCACATACACTATGCCTGATTCACCCTGGCTGGTGCTAGTGTTTATTCTCCCCTGTTTGTCCAACCCATGCATGTCATGCCTGACTCACCCTATATTTATCTCCCTTGTTTGTCCAACCCAAGCATGCAATGCCTGACTCATCCTATATTATTTCCTTTGTTTTCCAAACCACGCATGCTACGCCTGGCTCACCCTATATTTATTTCCCTTGTTTGTCAAAATCATGCATACAATGCCCCACTCACCCTATATTTATCTCCCTTGTTTGTCCAACCCATGCATGCAATGCCTGACTCACCCTATATTTATCTCCCCTGTTTTCCAAACTACTCATGCTATGCCTGACTCGCCCTATATTTATTTCCCTTGTTTGTCCAAACCATGTACACAATGCCCAACTAACTCTATATTTATATCCCCTATTTTCCAAACCATGCATGCTACGCCTGACTCACCCTATATTTATCTCCCTTGTTTGTCCAACCCACGCATGCAATGCCTGACTCACCCTATATTTATCTCCCCTGTTTTCCAAACCATGCATGCTATGCCGGACTCACCCTATATTTATCTCCCTTGTTTGTCCAACCCATGCATGCAATGCCTGACTCACCCTATATTTATCTCCCCTGTTTGTCCAAACCACGCATGCTATGCCTGGCTCACCCTATATTCGTCTCCCTTGTTTGTCCAAACCACACATGCAATGCCTGGCTCACCCTATATTTATCTCCCTTGTTTGCCAAAACCACGCATGCAATGTCGGACTCACCCTATATTTATCTCCCCTGATTGTCCAAACCACGCATGCTATGCCTGGCTCACCCTATATTTATCTCCCTTGTTTGTCCAACTCATGCATGCAATGCCGGACTCACCCTGGCCTCCAGCCATTCCTCAGTGATGTGAAGCATGTCCTCGTACGTCATCTGGCGAAACAGGTAGGAGTACTTGTGCAGTCGCAAGGCCTTCAGCCACACCGGGACCTCTGGACAACAGAAGAACATGTTACATGAACAATGAGCTCATCAGCCACACCGGCACCTCTGGACAACAGAAGAACATGTTACATGAACAATGAGCTCACAACTCAGAACAACTTAGGCACGTCAGGAAGAGAGACTGACCGTGGAGACATTTGTGATCTTATATGATAAAAGCAAAAAATAGAACAACAAAATCTGAAATGTTACTGCACACAAAAGATGAAAGCTCACTGCAATGTATCCTTCAAAATATCACACACACACACACACACACACACACACACACACACACACACACAGATAGATTGATAGACAGACAGATATATGCTCACATAAAAGACAAATAACTTTTTTTAAAAATCTCTTCACGTGACTACATGTACTAAGACAAGAGCGCACACACTCAAAAATCCAAATTGAATCATAATATACACATTCACCTCACCCAAATACACACGCTTGCATAAACACAACATGTGCATGGCATTAACTATACTCAGACGTACACAGCATGTGCACACTCACTAATATACCTTAAGAATTCCAACACCCACTCAGAACTCGCATACATATCAAAGTTCAAAAGCGGCCCACTGAATATAATTAATCTATTTTACTTTACCATGCACCAAAAGACACAGATGCCCCCACTCACTTGTTCAGCATAGACACCCAGATGCAGGTGGAATGCCAGGTTCTAGGAGTCCTGAATTTTGGGTTCTCTCAGACCCGAAAATTCAGACCTCAAAATTCAGGACTCCTAGTGCATGGAACGTCATCCACATCTGGGTTCCTACGCTGAACAAGTGAGTGGGTCCATCTGTATCTTCCTGAAGATAAAAGCTCATATTTACTCAGCCCATAACTGCTGTCACTCGCAATCACTTGTGCCGTCCTTTTCATCCACCGCTCATACCATCAGACCATCCTGTGTCATTCCCATTATCTTGCCACAAACATTCAACATTTTGTTCAAAACATTATTGCTTTAACATTCAGACTGCCATACCAACGAATACAGGAAATAAGTTAGGACTCAACAAAATATCTGTAAATTGCGTGCAGAATTGTTCCACTGACACCTAGATTTCTGAGTTTTTGCAAGCAGTAAATAATAGACTGGTATTTCTTATCTATAAGATGAACACTAGCACTAAAATTTAGCTTATTATAAATGACTCTCAAAATAAACACACTCGCTCAATCTTCATTCTTTGAACAGAAATCTCTGGTACATTGGACAGCTTCCATCTAAACTCAGTTGCCATTTCGTTGCTCTACGACTACATAATTTTTCTCCCAGTAGCTTGCAAATGAATTCACATTGTAAAAGAATACAGAGTTAGGGAAATCTTGTAGCGCAGGGTCATCTGAACATATGTCAAAGGATGTGGGTGAGTGCCAGAAGGATACAGAGTGAAAAAGAAGGTAACGCTAACAGGACGATGCCTTGAGGACAGCCAACAGATGTATGTCTTACTGGTGAAAAGCTTACTGGAAACACACTGAAACCTATTCCCATGAAAGATGATAATCCGCAAAACAGTCAGGAGTTGACGTTACAAGAAAGAAGTTTCATGGTCATAAGGCAAGGCAAAAAAGGTGGCGAATGCAGAGTAAAATTCTACATAAAAGGAGTGTACCAAAAAACTCTGCTTTTCCAAGTGCATGTAACTGTTAAGGTGAGGAGTGAGTGTTCCATCATCAGTGCTTCTGTCAGTCCTGTATGTGAACTGATTTGAGCCTAGGTATGGATCTGTCTGTGCTGTAATGCTTTTGAGAATATCTCTTTCAACACTCTACAGTATAACATTTTATTCAGATCATATCTTTGTAATTCAGCCCACCACACATACACACAGGCATGCGTGTGTGCATGTGCATGCACAAAAATATATTCATGCAGGTGCAGGCACAGGTGCATGCGCAGGTGCATGCACACACACACACACACACACACACACACACACACACACACACACTCTCACACACACACACACACACACACACACACACACACACACACACAGAGAAGACATGCAAACATTTAATTTCACTATCTTCAAATTCTTAAGGCACTGAAGACTTTAAGAACAATGATCATAAAACATTTATCTTAACTCCTCTTTAATCATAAGAATGTAGACTGCGCAAACTTCAAACAACAGTTAAACTAAACTTGAGTTTTAAAACAAACTGAAAGTACTTTCAAACGAAATTAATTTCAGCTTACACTGCTTTGCACATGAATAAACATATTCAGAACAAATTCAGGAGCATTTGAACAAAAGAAACTGCATATGAAATTAAGATATATCTTATACACTTTTCATACACACGAAGGCAAGCCAGTGTTCGAACAAACAGAGGTATACACAGACAGACAACAGCTCAAGCAAACACACTGATTCAGAGCTGCCCAGGCCTCAAAAGCATGAAGTGTACACTTTGACATTTTAAGCGTCACATTCCAAATTATTGTGACATTGTAAGTGAAGCATGCCAAATTTAAGCACAGCACTCAAATGCAATGTCACCAAAGCTTGTGTGTGTGTGTGTGTGTGTGTGTGTGTGTGTGTGTGTGTGTGTGTGTGTGTGTGTGTGTGTGTGTGTTTATGTGTGTGCATGTGTGTTTTGGTGTTTTGTTTGGCTGGTTACTTCTTTGAAACTGTTTCTGTGGCATCCTAAATGTCTGACAGGTCAGATGCAACAGCACTTTGAGCTGCGCTTCTCTTCGCACATGACATGACTGTGGCCTAAAAAGACAGAAATATTGCACATTGTTGCACAGTTTTGAACTGACATACAAAAAATCAAAATGGCCAACAACAAAACCTATCAATTAGACAGGAAAATTGTGATCATCTTTAGCGAATTTTCTTCCATTTTTCCTTTCTCTCCTTACCAAACTTGACCATTTTCTTACGAAATCCACAACAGTCTGAAGTTCTTTTCTTTTCCGCTGTTTTGTTTAAGCCCTTGCCTAGTCCCTGAAGCTTTTTTCTTTTCTTTTCTTAAAGTCTATTGATTTTCGCGTAGCATTTCATCACAAAATGTCGCAACGTAACACTGTCAGTGAATCACAGCAAGCACCACCAAAGCAAAGCACTTGGCAGCCCAGCTGACATACACACTGACAGTAAACAGCGCCAGCTAACACACTGATATATACATAGGCAGACAACAGCCCCACCAAACAGACAGATGCACACTCACACAGACAACAGTCCCAGTCTACACACTGATATAGGCAGAGGCAGACAACAGCCCTAGCAGACACACAGACAGACAACAGCATCGGCAAAGACACTGACATACACACTGACAGAAAAACAGCCCCAGCAAACACACTGATCTGCACACAGACATACAGCAGCCCCAACAAACACACTGATCTACACACAGACATACAGCAGCCCCAACAAACACACTGATCTACACACAGACATACAGCAGCCCCAACAAACACACTGATCTACACACAGACATACAGCAGCCCCAACAAACACACTGATCTACACACAGACATACAGCAGCCCCAACAAACACACTGATCTACACACAGACATACAGCAGCCCCAACAAACACACTGATCTACACACAGACATACAGCAGCCCCAACAAACACACTGATCTACACACAGACATACAGCAGCCCCAACAAACACACTGATCTACACAGAGATATACAGCAGCCCCAACAAACACACTGATCTACACAGAGACATACAGCAGCCCCAACAAACACACTGATCTACACACAGACATACAGCAGCCCCAACAAACACACTGATCTACACACAGACATACAGCAGCCCCAACAAACACGCTGATCTACACACAGACATACAGCAGCCCCAACAAACACACTGATCTACACACAGACATACAGCAGCCCCAACAAACACACTGATCTACACACAGACATACAGCAGCCCCAGCAAACACACTGATCTACACACAGACATACAGCAGCCCCAGCAAACACACTGATCTACACACAGACATACAGCAGCCCCAACAAACACACTGATCTATACACAGACATACAGCAGCCCCAACAAACACACTGATCTACACACAGACATACAGCAGCCCCAACAAACACACTGATCTACACACAGACATACAGCAGCCCCAGCAAACACACTGATCTACACACAGACATACAGCAGCCCCAACAAACACACTGATCTACACACAGACATACAGCAGCCCCAGCAAAACACACCAGCGCACACACTGACAGACAACAGTCCAAGCAAACACACTAACAACACTGCTCCAGCAAACCACGCTACCAGACACTCACCCCTCATTCCGCTGCCCTCCTCCACAAAGCTGTCGCGGACAGGCTGCGGACCCTCCTCCTGATGCGACTCCCCGCTGCCTGACGAGGTCACGCTGCTCTGCGGAGACAAGGGAGCGTGCTCCGCCGTGTGAGAGGAGGAGCGGCCTCCCTTGCCCTCCCCCACCCCTGCCGGCACCCCCTGCACTGCAGGATGCATGTGGAGCCAGTCGCTGACCATTTTCTCCGGGTTCTGTACACGCAGGGGGAGGGGTGTGTGGGGCACGTTCGAACTGGTGCGACAAAGGGGTGTGTGTCTGTTGAGCTGGTTGCTGCTACCTGTTGGAAATATCACAACTCTACCTGTAAAAAGCAATGCAGTTCTGACCCACACTACCTGTAAAAAGCAATGCAGTTCTAACCTACACTACCTGTAAAAAAGCAATGCAGTTCTAACCTACACTACCTGTAAAAAAGCAATGCAGTTCTAACCTACACTACCTGTAAAAAAGCAATGCAGTTCTAACCTACACTACCTGTAAAAAGCAATGCAGTTCTAACCTACACTACCTGTAAAAAAGCAATGCAGTTCTAACCTACACTACCTGTAAAAAAACAATGCAGTTCTAACCTACACTACCTGCAAAAACCAATTTAATTCTAAACCTGTCAAGAAACGTCATAAGTCTGCCTGACAGAGACATCATAAATCCATCTGTCAGAAGCATCACAACTTTACTGCGAAAAAAACATCGCAAGTCTACTAGTGGGAAGCATCACAACTTAACTGCAAAAAAAAAACATCGCAAGTCTACTGGTGGGAAACACCACAACTGCGAGATAAGATAAGATAAGATAATGTTACAACTGCGAAGAAAAAAAACAACGCAAGTGTGCCTGTCAGAAACATCACAACTCTACATGCGAGAAAGATCATAACTGTGAGTGTTTCAGACCTTCAGACTTTTAATGTAAAGATTTTTACATACTTTGTTAGTTACTGCTTTTGGTCCACGTTCTATCAACTAATATGCAATAATCATAACAGATAAAATTCAACATTTTTTTCAGATGCTGAAAATACTGGTAAATACATCTATTATAGACTAGCCAAAAAAAATGTATAGTTGTAGTCAGCTAAACTTACTGACCCTACAATTTTCTGCCTACTCTTTCTGATGAAACAGACAAACACACCACACACACACACACACAGTCACACACACACACACACACACAGTCACACACACACACACACACACACACACACACACACACACACACACACACATACATACACCATCCGAAAGTATTTTTGAAAATGAACTACCAGCCGTTGAAATGGGGGGGGGGGGGGGGGGGGGGGAAATGGCATCTTTTACCATACGACTAGACTTTTGCATACACAAAGTGTAAACTGGATGCGTTTGACTAAGAGTAAAGAACCAAACATCAATATGAACACTGCGTAATCAGAGCTCCTGCTCAGGAAAAGCATAAACCCTGAAATTCTAAGAGAGGGGAGGAGGTAGAGTTAGAGAGGCATGAGGTGGGGGGAGGACGGGAGGGCATCCATCCACATCCCCCTCTGGAAAAAAAAAAATTTGAACTTGTGCTCAACATGGTGGAACCTAACCCAAATCAGACACAGAGTGTGAGGAGGTGTGTCGTCCACTACTTCAACCATTAATAGGACTACTTGTTTGTACAGCTGCTGTGGATCTCTTTCACTTTTGCATCATCTTGCATATATGGATGGCATCCTTCTCATGTGAAGAAGTTTGTAGATCTTGTGACCTCAGTGTTGTTTGCTAACATACAGCAATGTGACCAACCTTTTGGTAATTCCACTGTTCCCCCCCCACCCCACCCCCCCTCCTCATCTTTCGCCAACCACACCCTTCTTTGTTTTTATTCGCTAAAATTACTTTTTTTTTTTCTTTTACATCAATGAAGTCCAGGAAAAATGGGAGCCCAAATCTTTATGGAGTATCAACTATCAGTACCATGAGTATCAGTCATTACAAAAGATAAAATAAAATCTTTTTTTTTTTTTTTTAAAGGAAAAAAAAGAAAAAACACATCAAACAGTTTTAACCTACTTACCAACCCTATTTTTAAGAGTCGTGTTAATGTAACCACAACTTTTCTTTTTCTCTGGCCGCAGGGCCTTTACCATCTAGCAAAATTTTTTGTAAGAAGAATGTCTGAAAAGGTCTACTCATCATTGTGCCAAGTTTGTTGGAGCTAGCGCAAGTTACTTCTGACAAAATGCCAACCTTCAAGTTTCACACGGGCATGATTATGCATATCAGAGACTTTACACCAAGATGCATCACTAACCTAAATTTACATAAGCTTGTGCGTAGAAAAGGGGTCGAATTACATCAATTGGTTCAAGCGTGTCCAATCAATTAACTGGCTAATTCTGACAATATAAGGGGAGTGGCTTTGTGCACAAAATCTTGGCTTCCCCAGAATCAGATGTAATCGTCATTTACTTGGATTAAATCTGTGTCAATAGAGCATTAGCATTGAAAAATAATATAGTAGCTCCCCTTTTCAATCCTTTTTTTTCCTGAAAGAACTTTAGAAATTGGTCTAAAATCAATTTATTGATAATACTGATAATTGCTAGTGAAAAAAATGGTAATCTCAGGAGCGATCATTTTGATTTTTATTGAATAAATTTCCCCCTCTCCATCATGTTTATTTGTTCTACTGGTATCATCTGTCTCTTTTTGCATTGTGTGTATGTGTTGTCATTATTATACTCCGCCTGTGATCCACATGGCATTATCTAGTCTTGTGTATGGTGTTGTCATTATTTATACTCCACCTGTGATCCACATGGCATTATTCTAGTCTTGTGTAGTGTTGTCATTATTTATACTCCACCTGTGATCCACATGGCATTATCTAGTCTTGTGTATGTGTTGTCATTATTTATACTCCACCTGTGATCCACATGGCATTATCTAGTCTTGTGTATGTGTTGTCATTATTTATACTCCACCTGTGATCCACATGGCATTATCTAGTCTTGTGTATGTGTTGTCATTATTTATACTCCGCCTGTGATCCACATGGGATTATCTAGTCTTGTGTATGTGTTGTCATTATTTATACTCCGCCTGTGATCCACATGGCATTATCTAGTCTTGTGTATGTGTTGTCATTATTTATACTCCACCTGTGATCCACATGGCATTATCTAGTCTTGTGTATGTGTTTGTCATTATTTATACTCCGCCTGTGATCCACATGGCATTATCTAGTCTTGTGTATGTGTTGTCATTATTTATACTCCGCCTGTGATCCACATGGCATTATCTAGTCTATTATTTATACTCCGCCTGTGATCCACATGGCATATCTAGTCTTGTGTATGTGTTGTCATTATTTATACTCCACCTGTGATCCACATGGCATTATCTAGTCTATTATTTATACTCCGCCTGTGATCCACATGGCATTATCTAGTCTTGTGTATTGTTGTCATTATTTATACTCCGCCTGTGATCCACATGGCATTATCTAGTCTTGTGTATGTGTTGTCATTATTTATACTCCACCTGTGATCCACATGGCATTATCTAGTCTTGTGTATGTGTTGTCATTATTTATACTCCACCTGTGATCCACATGGCATTATCTAGTCTTGTGTATGTGTTGTCATTATTTATACTCCACCTGTGATCCACATGGCATTATCTAGTCTTGTGTATGTGTTGTCATTATTTATAACTCCACCTGTGATCCACATGGCATTATCTAGTCTTGTGTATGTGTTGTCATTATTTATACTCCACCTGTGATCCACATGCATTATCTATCTTGTGTATGTGTTGTCATTATTTATACTCCACCTGTGATCCACATGGCATTATCTAGTCTTGTGTATGTGTTGTCATTATTTATACTCCCCCTGTGATCCACATGGCATTTTCTAGTCTTGTGTATGTGTTGTCATTATTTATACTCCGCCTGTGATCCACATGGCATTACTAGTCTATTATTTATACTCCACCTGTGATCCACATGGCATTATCTAGTCTATTATTTATACTCCACCTGTGATCCACATGCATTATCTAGTCTATTATTTATACTCCACCCGTGATCCACATGGCATTATCTAGTCTATTATTTATACTCCACCTGTGATCCACATGGCATTATCTAGTCTAAATTTTTTATACTCCACCTGTGATCCACATGGCATTATCTAGTCTATTATTATACTCCACCTGTGATCCACATGGCATTATCTAGTCTATTATTTATACTCCACCTGTGATCCACATGGGATTATCTAGTCTATTATTTATAGTCCACCTGTGATCCACATGGCATTATCTAGTCTATTATTATACTCCACCTGTGATCCACATGGCATTATCTAGTCTATTATTTATAGTCCACCTGTGATCCACATGGCATTATCTAGTCTATTATTTATACTCCACCTGTGATCCACATGGCAATATCTAGTCTATTATTTATAGTCCACCTGTGATCCACATGGCATTATCTAGTCTATTTTTATAGTCCACCTGTGATCCACATGGCATTATCTAGTCTATTATTTATAGTCCACCTGTGATCCACATGGCATTATCTAGTCTATTATTTATAGTCCACCCGTGATCCACATGGCATTATCTAGTCTATTATTTATAGTCCACCTGTGATCCACATGGCATTATCTAGTCTATTTATTTATAGTCCACCTGTGATCCACATGGCATTATCTAGTCTATTATTTATACTCCACCTGTGATCCACATGGCATTATCTAGTCTATTATTTATAGTCCACCTGTGATCCACATGGCATTATCTAGTCTATTATTTAGACTCCACCTGTGATCCACATGGCATTATCCAGTCTATTATTTATAGTCCACCTGTGATCCACATGGCATTATCTAGTCTATTATTTATACTCCACCTGTGATCCACATGGCATTATCCAGTCTATTATTTATAGTCCACCTGTGATCCACATGGCATTATCTAGTCTATTATTTATAGTCCACCTGTGATCCACATGACATTATCTAGTCTATTATCTATACTCCACCTGTGATTTCCCCATGGCATTATCTGGTCTATTATTTATAGTCCACCTGTGATCCACATGGCATTATCCAGTCTATTATTTATAGTCCACCTGTGATCCACATGGCATTATCTAGTCTATTAATTTATACTCCACCTGTGATCCACATGGCATTATCCAGTCTATTATTTATACTCCACCTGTGATCCACATGGCATTATCTAGTCTTGTGTATGTGTTGTCATTATTTATACTCCACCTGTGATCCACATGGCATTATCCAGTCTAATTATTTTATACTCCACCTGTGATCCACATGGCATTATCTAGTCTTGTGTATGTGTTGTCATTATTTATACTCCACCTGTGATCCACATG
Source organism: Conus ventricosus (assembly GCA_018398815.1). Classification (NCBI taxonomy): domain Eukaryota; kingdom Metazoa; phylum Mollusca; class Gastropoda; order Neogastropoda; family Conidae; genus Conus; species Conus ventricosus. Next base: position 23,106,651 of record CM031605.1, read on the forward strand.
GCATTATCTAGTCTTGTGTATGTGTTGTCATTATTTATACTCCACCTGTGATCCACATGGCATTATCTAGTCTTGTGTATGTGTTGTCATTATTTATACTCCACCTGTGATCCACATGGCATTATCTAGTCTTGTGTATGTGTTGTCCTTATTTATAGTCCACCTGTGATCCACATGGCATTATCTAGTCTTGTGTATGTGTTGTCATTATTTATAGTCCACCTGTGATCCACATGGCATTATCCAGTCTATTATTTATACTCCACCTGTGATCCACATGCATTATCCAGTCATTATTTATAGTCCACCTGTGATCCACATGGCATTATCTAGTCTATTATTTATACTCCACCTGTGATCCACATGGCATTATCCAGTCTATTATTTATAGTCCACCTGTGATCCACATGGCATTATCTAGTCTATTATTTATACTCACCTGTGATCCACATGGCATTATCCAGTCTATTTTTTTAGTCCACCTGTGATCCACATGGCATTATCTAGTCTATTATTTATAGTCCACCTGTGATCCACATGGCATTATCTAGTCTATTATTTATACTCCACCTGTGATCCACATGGGATTATCTAGTCTATTATTTATAGTCCACCTGTGATCCACATGGCATTATCCAGTCTATTATTTATAGTCCACCTGTGATCCACATGGCATTATCTAGTCTATTATTTATACTCCACCTGTGATCCACATGGCATTATCCAGTCTATTATTTATACTCCACTGTGATCCACTGGCATTATCTAGTCTTGTGTATGTGTTGTCATTATTTATACTCCACCTGTGGGCCACATGGCATTATCCAGTCTATTATTTATACTCCACCTGTGATCCACTGGCATTATCTAGTCTTGTATGTGTTGTCATTATTTATACTCCACCTGTGATCCACATGGCATTATCTAGTCTTGTGTATGTGTTGTCATTAAATTTATAGTCCACCTGTGATCCACATGGCATTATCTAGTCTTGTGTATGTGTTGTCATTATTTATACTCCACCTGTGATCCACATGGCATTATCTAGTCTTGTGTATGTGTTGTCCTTATTTATAGTCCACCTGTGATCCACATGGCATTATCTAGTCTTGTGTATGTGTTGTCCTTATTATAGTCCACCTGTGATCCACATGGCATTATCCAGTCTATTATTTTTACTCCACCTGTGATCCACATGGCATTATCCAGTCTATTATTTATAGTCCACCTGTGATCCACATGGCATTATCCAGTCTATTATTTATACTCCACCTGTGATCCACATGGCATTATCCAGTCTATTATTTATAGTCCACCTGTGATCCACATGGCATTATCTAGTCTATTATTTATAGTCCACCTGTGATCCACATGGCATTATCCAGTCTATTATTTATAGTCCACCTGTGATCCACATGGCATTATCCAGTCTGAGTGTAAAAAGTCTTTTACTGGTGTGTCATGGTAAAGTGAGCAAGTCTGTTAGCTCTGCACATTTTTCACATACCCTACCTACCTTTATAACACATGTACATTAATTTAATAACACAGATTTCATTCACTGTTTAAACAGGTATGCAAGTATTACTGTTACCCTCATCTGACTGTTGCCATAAAATTCATTTGAATGGTCACCCACATTATGCATGATACGTCAAGGGGATCGGGTTAATCATATACATGTAACAATGCTGAAATAGACTAGTCAATAGATTTTATATTTCTAAGTAAAATTCGTCTACATTTATGAACAGAGGTTAATATAGATGTGATAACTATGCTGAGGTAACAATCATACTTGTTCCAAACAGCACATTTATCATCAAATGTAAGCATGTTTGTCAGTCTGTCCTGTCTGTCCGTGTCCACTGCAGTTTGTCAGTGTTGTTAGTCATACAGACCCACACCTCAGTTTCATCTCCTTCTCCTGGTGATTCATTAGCATGCTCAGCAAATCAAGAGCGTGCTAAAAAGACACACTAGTTGCACTCTGCTGCATTTTTAATGAGACATCGGTTGAAGCTATGTAATGTCTGGATTCCAAGAGAGTCAATACGTCTTGCCTTTGGGTTCATACAGAGTAGAAACATTGCGCTTATTTCTGCCAGAATCACTCAACTGGGCGAGTATTAGACTGAGGATCTATAAGAAGGTCCGAGTTCAAACATCTTCCTTAAAATTTGTTTTCTTTGATGAATTCTAAGTAGGTCTAAGATGAGGGGAAGAGGCAGCCAGAGGGGGAATGGGGGAGAACTGGATAGGGGAACTGAGAATGATGGGAGACAGAGGATATGTAAGGATGGTGGTGAGGTAAAGGGGGAGGGGGGTAGGTGAAGGGAAGGAGGGGGAGAACATGGAGGATGGGGCTGGGAGAATGGAGAGCGTTACAGTTTGAGTTCACTTATATTTACCGTCAGTCGATTCAGTTGTACATTTCTTCGTTCCACCTTGTAGTTGTACGTGTAAAGTTCAAAGTGACATTTGTTTATCAAATGACGTATGTTCAAATTGCGTAATGATTCCGGAGATCTTTTCAATGTACCAGAATGTCAGGACATGCCAGAAGCCTCCAGAAAGTGTCTCTTGAGTGTATCAAGCATTTGATTAATGATGACATTTGATGGTGCTTGATACATCTGTAAAGTTCCATGCATTCTGACTGACAGTGCTACTTTGCAATTCTTGAACATTCCTGAACATTCTATGACTATTGATTGAATAAGCCACCCTCGTCTCTTGAACTTTCGATTCAATGACTTATAAATCACTGAGGGAATCAGAGAATGAAGAGAGACAGCTGAAACTGAGAACCTTTGAAAAGGGCAAGCTCTGCTCTGGGACTGTAGTGATGGAGTCACTGAGTATCGATTTGTGAGTCATCACTGTGATTAAGAGACCTTGAACTTGTTACCCGAGTCGACCTTTTCTCTGTCCAGACTGATTAAACAGGAGACCTGAACCAACTCTTATGGTCTGCAAATCGTTTCAGTCAGCATAACGCCCACTGAGGTGACCGGGAACAAGCTTTTGATTCCTCTTAATCTAGAAAGAGAAGGGGTTAGTTAACGCCAAGGACAAAGACAAACAAGGCACAGGACAAGACACAATGCATTCCAACCTCTTGGGTCTTCTTCAGGCAAAAACAAGTAACAAAAACAGAGAACCAGAAACCACTTATCTGGTCAGGTTTGCTCCAACATGACCAGGTAAGTGGTTTCTCGTTCTCTATTTCCAACCTGACCAGATAAGTGGTTTTCTCATTCTGTTTGTGTTACTTGTTTTTTGCCTGAAGAAGACCCAAGAGGTTGAAATGCATTGTGTCTTGGTTGAGGCTAGCACGTCCTTAAGACCATCCGCAGTATGACCCCTACCTCCTGTGACCTTGACCCTGTTCTTACACCTCTCTTACTTGAGTGCATTGATGACATTCTCCCTGTCCTGACACAGATGATCAATGATTGCTTCCAGTCCGGCACCTTCCCTAGTGTTTTTAAGCAAGCTATAGTTAAGCCGCTTTTGAAGAAGCAGGATCTGGACCCAAACAAGCTCAGCAATTATAGACCAGTCTCCAACCTTTCATTTCTTTCGAAATTGTTAGAGAAGTTAGTTTTGCAGCAGATGCTGGAGCACGTGTCTAGGTATGACCTTTTGGCGCGTTTTCAGTCTGCGCACCGTGCTCATCATTCCACTGAAACCGCTCTCCTCCGCGTTCTAAACGACCTTCTTGTTGCTTCGGACGATTCCAAAGTTTCCCTTCTCACGCTGTTAGATCTGAGTGCCGCGTTTGACACCATAGATCATGGAATTCTTCTCACCCGTCTCAGACACGTTTTTGGCATTGATAACGTAGCGCTTTCTTTCCTGCAATCATACCTCTCTGGACGTAGGCAGACCGTTTCGATCCAGGCTTTTGTTTCTAAACCTACACCTCTCAAGTTTGGAGTTCCACAGGGCTCAGTTCTAGGCCCTCTGCTGTTTCTACTGTACACACAACCACTTCCCAACGTAATTGATAGTCATTCAGTCTCTCACAGTGAATTTGCTGATGATACTCAGCTCTACAACTCTTCTTATCCCAATCAAATCCATAGACTTCTTTCTACCAGTGAAAACTGTATCTCTGACGTGAAACGGTGGATGACCCAGAACAAGCTCCAACTTAATGATTCAAAGACAGAAGCTCTTCTGGTTGGCGGTAGGGGTGAATCGGACCAGGCCCTCAAAATCACTATTGGTCACAGCGAAATAGCATTCTCCACATCTGTAAGGAACCTAGGAGTCATGTTTGATGAAGATCTGTCCATGAAACCTCATGTAAACAAAGTTTGTCAGGTAGCGTATCACGAGTTAAGGAAAATTAGCACTATTCGCCACTATCTTTCACAACAGGCCACTCAGACTCTTGTTACTTCACTTGTTCTGTCTCGTCTTGACTATGGAAATTCTCTTGTTGCCGGCATCCCTGACACTCTGCTAAACAAGCTCCAAAAAGTTCAAAATAGTGCTGCTAGGTTAGTTTTTAGATGTCCCAAGAGAACTCACACCACTCCACTCCTTCGAGCCCTGCATTGGTTCCCCATCGCCCAGAGAATAGATTATAAACTTAGCATTATGTGTTTCAACGTCATCAACCAAACCGCACCGCACGCACTCAAAGAAATTCTCACAGTCTACACCCCCTCTAGATCTCTCCGTTCATCTACTGACACAAAAACGTTCAAGGTTCCCCGACGCAACAAGAAAACTCAAGGACAGCGTGCCTTCTCTTACATCGGCCCTATAACATGGAACAGCCTGCCTCTCCATGTACGAAATTCTAATTCCCTGACACAGTTCAAAAGCTCCCTTAAGACCCACCTCTTTCGATCCGCCTTTCCCGCTCACTAGTGAGATGCAGCTGCTTGCTTTGCACATGTACATAATGACTGATTTTGATGAGTGTTATACATTATTGAGTTTCAGACACCTTAACCATGTACAGTTAGTTATCCTTGTATATTTCTTATCCCTTATTTTATTACTATTTTGTATTGTGAGTGTGTGGATTGTGAGTTTTGTGAATTTGCTACGTATGAGTATATATGCACGAAATGCCATTGTAAACGCCACGAGCTTCTTGACAAGAAGGTGTGTGCGTATAAATAATCACTATTATTATTATTATTATTGTCCTGTACCTTGTTTGTCTTTGTCCTTGGTGGTGACTAATCCTTCTCTTTCTAAATTTTGCTTCGTTTTCCTCCCTCAGTCACTCCGTTTTCGATTCCTCTTAGTCGTCACTGGGAGGGGGACAGTCAAATGGAAGTAGTGAAATGGGAGAATGTAAAGGGGACAAGGGACAGACAGGCAGGTGGTGGTGGGGGGTTGGAGAGGGTTGAGTGAAAAGTGGAAAAGGGTGTGCATGGGGCAGATGGTGGGCGAGGTGGGCAGTCATATCATATGTGCCAAGCAGATTTTTAAAATCTAAATTCCTTCGTCTCCCCTTTCTGTCCAGTCTGTCTGCTAATTCCCCTTCCCCTCTACTACCGACTTTCCACCCACCCACCTCATCTCTCCCTGTCCAGGCCCCCTTTAGCTCACCCACTCCTCAACTCACGCACCACCCCTTTCAATTTTCATTTTTGATCATTTTTATCTTCTTTTTGATTACTCATTTATCTATCTATTCATCTATTTATCGATCTATTTTTCTCATCCACCCATCCACTTTCAACTCCATTCCCACCCCACCCCCACCTCCGACCCTGTTTTTTTGCCCACCTTTACATCCTATTATGCATTGTTCCTAACCTGACTTCTCTTCAGACTGACTTTCTTATCATAAGTTCACTTTGAAGAAGACTGCATGAACCAAACATCCGCATATTCCGCACTCTTGTCGACAAAAGAAAATCATATTCTACTTTTAAAAAATCCAAATTAATCATTTCAAACATTATCAAATGGAAATATGACTATCCAAGGCTAAGGAATTTCCAAAGATACTATTCTGTGCTCTAACTGACACAAGAAGTCATAATCTTTCAGAAAAATCAAATGATGTTCTACTGATCTGAAATCATTTACATTCCTAACTATGGTGGCCATACAAGGCTAAAGAATGTTCAAGGTGAAGTAGGTAGGACTACAATCGTGCAACTTGTAGGCACACATATTATTCAAAACAATGTTTACGTTACGCTGATTAACTAAGGTAAAGCAAAATTCACGAACATAAATGTTACTAGGTGTTCCTCAAGATGGTGAGTTTGGAACCACCGTTTCATAAATGATACGCCTGATTGGAAAAAAAAACTTAAAAATTTTTTTGTTGGTCACAGTAAAAGCTTGTCGAATATTTTCTTTTAAATAATGAAAGCTAAAGTAAGCAGAGCTTGAGGGTTTCTTCCTTTTAATGATGACAGCAAAAGCAAGCAACACACCTGCATAAACAAGCTGATCAAGTTGCCTTGCAAGTAAGATAAGATAATGTTGCTTATAGCCCAGCCGACCGCAAAGGGCCACATCAGGGCTGTGTCCCAATGACTGGCAAATGAAATTCAATAGTGAACAAGGTAATATGATACACATTGGTAACAATAACTCTGAGTATGAATATAAAAATCAGTAGTTGTAAACGACAAAGCACAAAGATGTGGAGAAAGACTTGTGGGTCTTAGCTGACATAAATCTTACCTTTGAACAGGGTATTAACCAAACACCAAGGGTTAAGCTTAGGGTTAAGGTTGTTACTGGGCAGCAGTGTGGTAGGAGACAAAGAGACAACTGGAAGGAGATCCACAGAACAGGGGCCGGTAAGAAATACAAAGAGTAGAGGCACAAAGGTGAAGAGGGAGGGGGGGTAGTGATGGGTGGAATAAAGGCATTGTCTTAGAGCATTGTAAGCGGAGAAGTCTGAGACAAGCTCTAGAATTTGAAAAGCGGAAGTGACATCACAAGGTGGCCTTACTTTGTGACTGTGGCACAGATCCCGGCAGGGTCTCGAACTGTGGGGGAGCCGAGGAAGTGGCGTGCAGGGGCACATGTCCATTGACCTGAGGCACGCTGAAGGCCCCGGCGTGACTGTTGGTGGCTCGCAGGCTCTGATGCCCGCTGGGCTGGGCGCCACCGGCACCACTCTCCCCCAAGCCCCCCGCTGGACACGGCGCCGCTGTCAGGTCCAAAGTGGTGCGCATGTCCCTGGCAGTGCCAGCCCCCGCTGGACGACACACTGGGGCTCGGGGTGGCCGAGCCGTACAGATTGTTCAACCCTTCCTGAGAGTGAGCGGCAGACACAGGGGCCGAGTGAGGGGCTGTGAGGGCGTCGTGAGCCGTGTGGGTGGCCGACACGGAGCGGGTGTGGGAGATGTTGTAGGTGAAGCGCTCTTCCAGGTAGCCCAGCCACATGCGGAATTTGGAGCGCTCCTCCTGTGTGATGGCGGGGTGGATGAGGGAGTAGGAGAGCAGCTGCCGGCTCTCCTCGATGTTCACCCCATGGTCGATGGTGTGAGACAGGACGTCGGGAATCAGCTTCAGGTACTCCACCTTTGCCGTCTGGTTCCCGGGCCTGCAGCAAGGGCAAAAACTGCAGCAGCTGAAGGATCACCTTCCCCTTGTCTTCGCTGAACAGACCTGCAATAAAGGCTGAAAAAAGACAACACACACACTTTTCTCCGTCAGTGGGAATTGAAGTTTATCACAGTGACAGTCTTACTTTCAGGGGTTTTTTTTTTGCCTTTAATTTTCATTATCACTATTGTCATTCATCAATAATATTTGAACATATGATCAAAAAAGAGAAACTGATGAGGCTTTCATCCCAAAAATATTCTGAATTTCTAGAATATCAATTTTCTATAAAGGCAAAAAAAAAAGAAAAATTGTCAGCAGAAGATGCATTCAATGCAGTGTACATTTATATTACATAGGGCTTGTTTTTCTCTTGCTCCACCATTAATGAAATTCTCTGCCCTAACACTGAAGGCAGCGCACTAACATTACTGTAAACACACACTACTGTTAATACTGTTGTCTCTCTAACTGCAGCCCTGATGTGGCCCTTTGCGGTCGGCTGGGCTATAAGCAACATTATCTCTCTAACTGCACAAAGACACTACTATTTATACTGTTGTCTCTTTAACTGCACAAAGAAACTACTGTTTATACTGTTGTCTCTCTAACTGCACAACGACACTACTGTTTATACTGTTGTCTCTTTAACTGCACAACGACACTACTGTTTATACTGTTGTCTCTCTAACTGCACAAAGACACTACTGTTTATACTGTTGTCTCTCTAACTGCACAACGACACTACTGTTGATACTGTTGTCTCTCTAACTGCACAAAGACACTACTGTTGATACTGTTGTCTCTCTAACTGCACAAGACACTACTGTTTATACTGTTGTCTCTCTAACTGCACAAAGACACTACTGTTTATACTGTTGTCTCTTTAACTGCACAAAGACACTACTGTTTATACTGTTGTCTCTTTAACTGCACAAAGACACCACTGTTTATACTGTTGTCTCTAACTGCACAAAGACACTACTGTTTATACTGTTGTCTCTAACTGCACAAGACACTACTGTTTATACTGTTGTCTCTTTAACTGCGTCTCTCTAACTGCACAAAGACACTACCGTTTATACTGTGTCTCTTTTAACTGCACAAAGACACTACTGTTTATACTCTTGTCTCTCTAACTGCACAAAGACACTTCTATTTATACTGTTGTCTCTTTTAACTGCACAAAGACACTACTGTTTATACTGTTGTCTCTCTAACTGCACAAAGGAAACTACTGTTTATACTGTTGTCTCTCTAACTGCACAAAGACACTACTGTTTATACTGTTGTCTCTTTAACTGCACAAAGACACCACTGTTTATACTGTTGTCTCTCTAACTGCACACAGCCCTGATGTGGCCCTTTGCGGTCGGCTGGACTATAAGCAACATTATCTTATCTTATCTCTAACTGCACAAAGACACCACTGTTTTATACTGTTGTCTCTCTAACTGCACAAAGACACCACTGTTTATACTGTTGTCTCTCTAACTGCACAAAGACACTACTGTTTATAATGTTGTTCTCTAACTGCACAAAGACACTACTGTTTATACTGTTGTCTCTCTAACTGCACAAAGACACTACTGTTTATACTGTTGTCTCTCTAACTGCACAAAGACACTACTGTTTATACTGTTGTCTCTCTAACTGCACAAAGACACTACTGTTTATACTGTTGTCTCTCTAACTGCACAAAGACACTACCGTTTATATTGTTTTCTCTCTAACTGCACAAAGACACTACTGTTTATACTGTTGTCTCTAACTGCACAAAGACACTACTGTTTATACTGTTGTCTGTTTAACTGTACAAAGACACTACTGTTTATACTGTTGTCTCTAACTGCACAAAGACACTACTGTTTATACTGTTGTCTCTTTAACTGCACAAAGACACTACTGTTTATACTGTTGTCTCTACTATGTACTGCTGTCTGTCCTACAACACACAAACATTAGTGCCGGAATAGCTCAGTTGGTAGAGCGCCTGACTCGCAATCTTGGTGATCCTGGGGTTGCGGGTTCGAACCTCCGCCGGGGCGTTTCGGTACAGGGGGATTTTTCCCTCGGAGTTAACATTGGTTCTGACTCTATTTCCCATACAGTCCTTCGAATGAGACTATAAACCGGTTCCGTGTGTGAACGCATGCATAACATCTTGCACACACGTAAAATCCCATCACCAACTTTCGGAAGAGTAGGCCAGTTTGGCCGTTGGTATGGATGACACGTTACACATAGCATGCACCCTGCGTGAGAAATGGAAAGAATGAAGGAAGTAAGGAAAATGATGATCGATATTGAACGATACTGATTGGATGACACGGGAAACGACTGGATGAAGCGCCAGCTGGCAGCTCTTCAGTCGGCACTACCCAGGTAGGCAGCCCGTTGTGTAAAAGAGTGTTGATTGTAAAGCGCTTAGAGCTTGGCCTCTAGCCGAGAATAGGCGCTATATAAGTATTCATTATTAATTATTATTATTATATTGCTTACATTGCAGCCTGCAGTGACAAACACACAGAGAAATTGTTGTTAGTACTGCTGACTGTACTGACAACACACAAAGACATCACTACTGTTCATACTGCCGTCTCTTCCGACAGCATTTCATATGACAAGGCAGCATTTCACATGACAAACATTAACCACTACATTTCAAAGGAAACATGAACACAGCATTTCATAGGACAAACATTATCCACAAAATTTCGAGGAACAAACATTGAAAACAACATTCATTTATATGACAAAAATACAAACAAACACAGTTTCATAAGAATAATATCAGTCACAGCATATCATACGACAAACACTACCCACAGCATTTCTTGGGACGATCGTTAACCACAGTATTTCATAGGACAAATATTTACCATAGCATTTTTACTGAAAACAATAACCACACTATTTTATATGGTAAATATTAACCCACATTTCATATTACAAACATTATCCACATCATTTCATATGACAAACATTGACCACTGCATTTCTTAGGGTAAATACAACGTTTTGTATCCATCTCAGATGTCTTCATGCCCTGTTCTAGAACACTAAGGGTAGTCATACCAACAGCAAGAAATTTCAGGGGCACAGATTAAACTGAAATAAATATTTCATTTCTCAAAATACCCAAAGTTTCTCTTGCTTCATCATCAAGGACACTATTACCCTAGGACTACTGTGATTTTACATTAAGTCGCAGCCTTTCAAAGGGAGTGTATGCTCTCTGCAGTGGACAATCATTGGGAGCAAAGCAGCTGAAACTAAACTGTTTTTCATTCTGTGTCTCTTGACTTTAAATGATTTACTGACAGTTTTGTGGCTTGTGGTAACTAAAAGGAAAAAAAAAGTTTTTTTCTTGCAAGTCTGATGATGTTGATCAAATTATGCTCAGACCACAAATCTCCACAGCTTATTTTCAGTATATGATACAAACCTCTGAGAAACACATATTGCGTATCCATTATCTTTTCATGATTTTTCTCTATATGATTTTTTTTTGCCTTCAACGGGTAGTGTATTCCCATTTCTATGTGATTTAAACGCTGAAACATAAGCCACAGCATTTATTAAGCATAGCATACCATTCGCTTAAGTGTTCCTCATGGCTTCCGTTTCATGACTTGTATGACTCCAAGCTACTTAACTATTCCATCTTCCATATAGGAAACCACTAGGCAGAAAGACCCTTTCAAGTCTATGCCTCAATAGCGTTTTTCTTTTTCTTTTTTGAGCCACACCCATTGGGAAGTTTGCTCACTGAAGTGTCACAGAACACAAACACAGTGAAGGGGTGAGAGCAAACTTTGGTGATGAGGCAAGGGCAAGAACCGTGAAGGGTAAATAGCAAACGCGGTGTCGGGGTAAAAGCAAACACAGTGAAGGGAGGAAATTAAGCAAGGCGACTGATAGAAGCATGGTAAAGGGGTGAAAGGAAGTAAGGGGGGGGGGGAAAGAAAGAAAGTGTAGCGAAGGGTGAAAGCAAGCATGGTGAACCGGTGAAAGCAAACACGGAGACAGGGTGAAAAGCCAGGGGGGGCAAACGTGAAAGCAAACTAGAGGAAGGGGTGAAAGCGAGCATGGAGAAGGGGTGATGAAAAGCACACTGAAAAGAGTGAAAAAAGCACAGTCAATGGGGGAGGGGGGGGGGGGGAAGAGGTAACAACTAGAAAGCTACAGGAAGGGATGGAAGTAACTATAGCAATGGGGTGAAAACAGACCTTCAAAAGAAGTGAAAACAAGACAGGTGAAGGGGTGAATGCAAAAAAGAAAGAAACAAAAACAAGTGAAAGGGGTGAAAACAAAATGGGTGAAGGGGGTGAAAGAAAGAACAGACAGAAGGGGTGAAAGCAAGAACAGACAGAAGGGGTGAAAGCAAGCACGAAGATGGTGTGAAAGGAAGCTCGAGGAATGAACGAAGGCAAGCAAGGTGAACCTGGGTAAAAAAACAATCACATTGAAGGGATGAAAACAAAGTTGTAAAGAGGGGAAAACATGCACCACGAAGGGGTGAAACCAAGCTTGACAAACGAGTGAAAGCTAGCAAGGTAAAGGAGTTCATGTAAGTGATTAAAGCATGACAGCAAGCTTGGCAACGGAGTGAAACTGAAAAAAATCTAGACGAAGGGGTGACAGTGAGCTAGGTAAAGGAGTGAAAGTAGCCGATTAAGGGGTGACAGCAAGCTGTTAGGAAGATAAGATAAGATAATGTTGCTTATAGCCCAGCCGACCGCAAAGGGCCACATCAGGGCTGGGCTGTTAGGAAAGGAGTGAAAGTAAATGATTAAGGGTGAAAGTAAATGATCAAGGGGTGACAGCAAGCTGTCAGGTAAGGAGTGAAAGTAAATAATTAAGGGGTGACAGCAAGCTGTTGGGCAAAGGAGTGAAAGTAAATGATTAAGGGGTGACAGCAAGCTGTCAGGTAAGGAGTGAAAGTAAATGATTAAGGGGTGACAGCAAGCTGTTAGGTAAAGGAGTGAAAGTAAATAATTAAGGGGTGACAGCAAGCTGTTAGGCAAGCTAGGTGAAGGGATGAAGGCAAGCTAGGTGAAGGGGTGAAGACAAGCTAGATGAAGGGGTGAAGGCAAGCTATGTGAAGGGGTGAAGACAAGTTAGGTGAAGGGGTGAAGGCAAGCTAGGTGAAGGGGTGAAGACAAGCTAGATGATGGGGTGAAGGCAAGCTATGTGAAGGGGTGAAGACAAGTTAGGTGAAGGGGTGAAGGGAAGCTAGGTGAAGGGGTGAAGACAAGCTAGATGATGGGGTGAAGGCAAGCTAGGTGAAGGGGTGAAGACAAGCTAGACGAAAGGATGAAGGGAAGCTAGGTGAAGGGGTGAAGACAAGCTAGATGAAGGGATGAAGACAAGTTAGATGAAGGGGTGAAGGCAAGCTAGACGAAAGGATGAAGGCAAGTTAGATGAAGGGGTGAAGGCAAGCTAGACGAAAGGATGAAGGCAAGTTAGATGAAGGGGTGAAGGCAAGCTAGACGAAAGGATGAAGGGAAGCTAGGTGAAGGGGTGAAGGCAAGCTAGATGAAGGGGTGAAGGCAAGCTAGGTGAAGGGGTGAAGACAAGCTAGATGAAGGGGTGAAGGCAAGCTAGGTGAAGGGGTGAAGACAAGCTAGGTGAAGGGGTGAAGGCAAGCTAGGTGAAGGGGTGAAGACAAGCTAGATGAAGGGGTGAAAACATAAGCTAGGTGAAAGGGTACCCAGTCCCTTTGTCCATGTACAGAATCACAGAAATAAAATGAATTGTGGCTAATCGTTCTTCACTGCCCTTCTCCTGTGACTATGATTAGAGACATCCATTCCTTCAAAGCACTGCCCCTCTACCTTTTCTCACTCCCCCCCCCCCCCCCTCCCACCCCCTTTTTTTCCTCTGCTATTTTTCTACCAGGTCTCTTCCCCATTTTTTTTCCACCCCCAACCTTTTTTTCTGCCCCTCCCCTCCCTCATCTTATCTTCGTCCACCACCCAAGTTCCTCCCCCCCCCCCTCCCTGCCTCGCTGTATCCACTACCTATCTCTCTACCAGCCCCCACCCCCCCTTCCCCACACACCCTCTCCCCTTCTTCTTTTTTTTTACCCTTCAATCCCTATCTGTCTACTTAACTATCATCATACAGTCCTACCCCTCTTTATATCACTGCTTAACGTTCTGCACATCCACAGGCATGTGTTTGAAAAGCAAAGCTTTTAATTTTCTGTATTTACATGTCCTCAACAGCAAATTCTTTTAATTTTTCTGTACATGAATCTGTGTTGAACGGCAGGCATGCTTAGTTCTCTACCTTCATGGGCCTGTGTCAAACATTCTTTTCACTTTCTGTGGGGTTCATACTCAAGCGTTGAATAACAGACACAGATTTTCCTTTCTACACTTTCATATGCCTGTGCTGAACAACAGACACTGGTTTAACTTTAGTGCATTTCCATGTGCTTGGGTAGAATAGCAGAATATGTTTTAACTTTCTGTGCTTCATGGGCCTAGGTTGAACAACACTGTTTAACTTTCCGTAACTTATCGGCCTGTGTTAAACAGCAAACACTGTTTCAACTTCATGTGTCTGTGTTGAAAAGCAGTTACTGTTTTAATTTTCAGTACCTTCATGGGCCTGTGCTGAACTCGAACAGCAGATATCATATCAATTTTGTGCACTTTTATACTTTTATGCAGACATATTTTCCAGTCGTCAAAAACTAGTGACATCCTACTTCTCCTCAATATTGTACATCTTTATCTATTGGTGTTAACTCTTTCAAGAATCTTCTCTCCCCCCCCCCCCCTTCCTCCCTCTCTCTCTCTCTCAATCAATAACACTACATGTGTATGTATGTATACATGTATGTGTGTGTGTGTGTGCGTGCGTGCGTGCGTGCGTGCATGCGTGTGTGCGTGCGTGCGTGCGCGTGCGCATGTGTGTAAGCGTGTGTGTGTGTGTGTGTGTGTGTGTGTGTGTGTGTGTGCACACGCACATAAGCATGTGTCACTCGAATTCAAGATGTTTATGTAAAATCAAAATCTCATTTCATTGGCATACTCTATTCTAAAAAGTGTTTAGTTCAGACAAAGAAGGGTGTGTACTTGAAACAAACAAAACAAACCCAGCCCTTTTAGTCAATACAGCTATGACATTATCACCTCAACCGCAGGCAGCAACGCTTCTGTTCTTTTTTCCACTGAAACTCTAATTAATGAAATACAGACATGCAGCCTGCAAGTTACTGATGAATCTTCAGCTGTGGCCGGATCAATAGGCTCTAGACAGTGATACAGCAAACTCCCAATACACAACATTGGGTGACAACCTCAGACAGTTTGTACAGACTGTAATTTACACTGATCATTAGAAGTAAGAGAGAGAGAGAAAAAAAGAAGAAGATGAAGATGTAGAATGACAGAATTTTAATGACAGTAAATTCTGTTCTACAGCATGACATCGTATGTAACAAGAATCAACAGTGGCTGTAAGGTAAGACAGGAATCAATAGTGGCTTTGTAGGGACGACAAGAAACAACTGTGGCTTTGTAGTGACGACAGGAAACAATAGTGGCTTCACAGTAATGATGCAAATCAATAGTGGTTATACAGTAATGACAGCAAACAATAGTGGCTTCAT
>CM031605.1:23126825-23139182 GCA_018398815.1 Conus ventricosus
AGGACTAGTTGTGATCTCCACAGTATTAATCTTATGTTAATGATGACTAGTTGTTATCATGAAGATTTCTCCATGTTGTTAATGAGTACTAGTTGTTACAACAATGAAAAGTTGTATCACGATGATTTCTCTTCTCCATGGTTTTGCTTACTGATGGTTAGTTATCGTGATTTCTCCAAGTCGTTACTGAGAACTAGTTGTCACGTTAATGATGACTATCTCTATCATGAGTTCTGTATGGTGTTACTGAGTAGTAGTTGTTATATTACTGACGACTGTCTGTTTCATAATGATTTCTCCAAGGTGTTGGTGAGGACTAGTTTTATGTTAACGATGACCAGCTGTTGTCGTAATGATCTCTCCATGATGTTAGTGATGGCTAGATGCTATCATTACGACTCATGGACAATGTGAGTACTGCACCTTCATCGTTGGCCTGGCTCATCATCTGCTTGACATCGGCGCACTCAGCCAGCGACTGTTGGAGCACCTGGTCCAGGAAGTTGGCCTGAGCGGGCGTCAGCTTCTTCAGCAGGGAGTACAGCGCCACTGTCTGCTCACACTCACTCCACTCCTTGAACCAGGAGGTCACCTGACCCACCTGCTCACGAAAGTTGCTGTGAGCCTTCATGGTTATGGCGATGTTGTCCTAGTTGTTGGTGTTGTCGTTGTCCTTGGTTTGTATGATGTCCTTGGGGTTTACTTTTAGTTCCTGTCCGGGAATTGTGTGGTCATACTTGTTGGGTTTGTTCTAGTCGACTTTGTGATTTGAGGTCCTTCCAACCTTCTTAGCCCAGACTTTTGTTTTCTATGAGTCTGAGTATCAACAAACTTTAAAGCTCTGACTGATGATGACTGTTTTCAGTCTGGAGTGAGAGACCTGAAAAGTTGCCTCTGGAGATGGTGAAGATATTGAGGATGATAGTCAACTCTGTTGTGTAGATTTACAGACATTCCCTACTGACTGTGATTACACTGACACCACAGTGCTGACAGTGACAATTCTAACTTAGAGACCAATACCATTACTAGTGATGTTATAACCTGAACCTATCGCTCTAGCTAATGCCACCGTTAAATCAGGACAGGAATCACATGACTTTGCCGTTGCTGTGGTTTCTGTCAAAGCTGGACGACGTAACACAACCATCACCGTCACCAATGACATCAAAGTGCCCACAGCAGCCACCCAAGGTGCTCCACTGTGCCGGTGCAGGTCAGCGTCCCCACCACTGTCACAGCGTGCACCCTTCATGGCAGATCTGCCTCTCCCTTTCCCCACCTCCTCCACCTCTACCACCCCTCTCTCTCTCTCTCTGTCAGATCTGCAACATGGGTCTGGCTACACCTGCACAACAGACACAGGACAGCAGTTAGAGAATGTATAGAACTAAAGGACATGGATCTGGCAACAGCTGCACAGTAAATACATGAGAACAGTTAGAGTGCATATAGGACTAAAGGACATGGGTCTGGCTACACCTGGACAGTAGACACAAGAAATCAGATGGGAGTGCAAATAGGACTGAAGAACATGGTCTTGTTACACCTGGACAGTAGACACAAGATAACAGATGGGAGTGCAAATAGGACTAAAGAACAAGGGTCTAGCTGCATAGTAGACCTATGACAACAGAATGCATAGATATATGACAGAAGGACATGGGTCTGACTTAAAATACTACACAGCAGACACACATGACAACAGTTCAGAGTGCAAATACGACTGGTTTTTTTTTTTTCTCTTTTTCAACGTTTGAATGCTGATACTCCTGCAGACACTCCCTGTATAGACAGGCAAGGATTAATCCTATCTACCCAACATAGGGAGTGGAGTTTTGTGTGCATGTATGACAGTTTTTTATCCCACCATTACGGCAGCCATACTCCAACTTCTGGGAATGCAGACAGGACTAAAAGACATGGATCTGGCTACACCTGCACAGTAAGCATATGACAACAGAATGCAAATATGACAAAGGACATGAATCTGGCTACACCTGCACAGTAAGCATATGACAACAGAATGCAAATATAACAAAGGACATGAATCTGGCTACACCTGCACAGTAAGCATATGACAACAGAATGCAAATATGACAAAGGACATGAATCTGGCTACACCTGCACAGTAAGCATATGACAACAGAATGCAAATATGACAAAGGACATGAATCTGGCTACACCTGCACAGTGGGCAGGTGACAAAAGAGTGCAAACAGGATTAAAAGATGTAGGTCAAGCTACATCTGCACACACACAACAACAGAATGCAAATAGAACTAAAGGACATGTATCTGGCGAGCTTAAAATTATCACTGTTCCCACAATACTTTCGCATGAAATTTGTAAATGGCGTGTCACACATCAAGCCACTGCACCAGGCTCTCTCCTGCCTTTTGCCCTAATGCCAAGGTGGAAATCGGTTCTTCTGTCTCTCACTTGAACTTGTAGAGGATCAGAGGCCACAAATTGTGCTCGTCTATGCAATCACAGTTCATTCTGAGGTATGAATAATCAGCTTTTGACTGATTTGGAATCGAAACAAGCGACAAGAGTTCAGAATTCAAAAAGAATCCAATAGCGTCCCTTTGTGACTGTCAGCTTGATATAAGCTGCGTTCATTGTGTGGTGCAACTGGCAGTGACAAAAATGCCTCTGAAGGCAAACAGAAGACTGGCAGAGTCACAAATCAGTCAAAGAACATGAACAGTGATTTTTTTTTCAATCAAATCAAACATTATGATTTGCAAGTATGATATCAAATCTTCCTTAACGCAGCTATACTTGAACTTAAGTAGAAGACGATACACACAGATACACCCCGCCCCCATGCACTACTCATTGCTTTTCACCCCACCCTGCAACTTTCCTTCCCCCACCCCCACCTGCTTTTTTTTTTTTTGTTTTAATATTATAATCATGAAAAGACAATTCTTTCTCAAGAGATATTCTCTCTCTCTCTCTCTCTCTCTCTCTCTCTCTCTCACACACACACACACACACACACACACACACACACACACACACACACACACATATACACACACAGAGTGATGAAAAGTATACACACACACAATGTCCTGTGAGCGAAAAGTACATTTGCACTGAATTCATTTTGCCTGCTGCTAACAACCGGTTAAAATTGCATGAGAGTTCCAAGATAATACCTTTAAAGTTTGTTTGTCTCATGCTTTTGATGTTTTGTCCCCTCCCTTTAAGCTGCCAAGGGACATCATATTGAAAAAAAAACCCATGGAACTGTGGGTCTGGCTATGTCTGCACAGTAGACACATGGACAACAGAATGCAAACAGGACTAAAGGACATGGGTCTGGCTTCCCCTGTGTAGTAGACACATGGCAACAGAATGCTTTTATAGGCAAAAGGACATGGGTCTGGCTTCCCCTGTGTAGTAGACACATGGCAACAGAATGCTTTTATAGGCAAAAGGACATGGGTCTGGCTTGACTGCATAGCAGACAGATGACAAAAGAGTGCAAACAGAACTAAAGGACACGGGTCTGGCTACAACTGCAAAGCAGACACGTGACAACAGAATGCAAATACTAATAGGATTAAATTATATGAATCAGTCCATACCTGCTCAGTAGACAGATGACAACAGGTAGAATGCCATTTAAACAAAGAAGACTAAATGAGAGACAGACAGACACACAGACAGAGACAGAGAGACAGAGGGACAGAGAGAGGGACAGCAAGAAAACTGTGTTGTGTTCATGCATGTATTCACATGTATGTATCTAACCATGCAGATTAATTGCATTCATTTTGTAAAGCAAAAAATATATAAATTAAACAATTTTTGCAATAAAGATAATATGCCCCCACCCACCCCACCCCACCTTGGATAGGGAAGGTAGCTGGGCCAAAAATCTTTTTCAACCTTTTCTGATGGCTGATAGCTGATACTTATGATAGCTGACACTCCATAATAGTTAATACACAATGTTCATTTTTAGGCTTGGGCCTTTACCTGAAGTCAAACACACTTACCCTCCAATATGCACAGTGTTCATTTTTAAGCCTGGGCTTTCACCTGTGGTCAGGCATATCCAGTTAATTTACACATTTTCACACTTTAACTTTCACAGCCTATTCACAATATTTGTTGAGGAAGAATGGGACATTTTAAATTCTGGAATTGAACCACAAGAAATTGTCACTGCACTTTTTTGTTATTGTTACAAATACAATGAAGGGACACTTGCAAATATGGCATTAAAGAAAACGAAGGAGAAAAAAAAAGGGGGGGGGGGGGGGGGGGGGCTTAACTGGAAGGAGAACAAATAATTCATTCTCTGTAAAAGTTTGGGTTTTCATTCTCTGTAAAAGTTTGGGGTTTTGTTTGTTGGTTGTTAAAACGTTGTGATTGCTGTGGTTTGATGAATGCTTGCTGTATGGATTCATACAACAGAAACGTTTAACACTTGTTGATGCTATGATAACGTTGTATTGACTGATCTTCTTGACGGTTGTCAACAAAACTGTTTATCCTCAGAACCAGGCTGTAAAAGTAAAAGCATACGAGTAACGTCCCTTGAACCAAAACTTGTTTACAACACTACAGTTGTTACCCATTGACAGAAAAGTTACACACACACACACACACAAACACACACACTCTCTCTCTCTCTCTCTCTCTCTCACTCACAACACACACACACACACACACACACACACGCACACAGAGGATCCATAAGGTTACTGCAGCTATAACTACATGTAAATGCACAATGGTGAACCAACTGCAGTAGGCAAATTAGCTGTGGTAACAGACCCAA
Source organism: Conus ventricosus (assembly GCA_018398815.1). Taxonomy (NCBI): domain Eukaryota; kingdom Metazoa; phylum Mollusca; class Gastropoda; order Neogastropoda; family Conidae; genus Conus; species Conus ventricosus. The sequence goes on from CM031605.1 coordinate 23,131,630, forward strand.
GAGATACCTACTGCAAATTTGCTGTGTTAACAGACCCAAAAGATAGACAACTTAGATTAACTAGTAGTATATAGTAGTTGTAGTAGAAGTATGGGAAAATGCCACATAACCTTGGCTCATGCCTTTTTAAGAGTATCCATCGTTGTTTTCAGTCTTGCATTGTTAACGTGGTGACAGCCCTGATGTGGCCCTTTGCGGTCGGCTGGGCTATAAGCAACATTATCTTATCTTATCTCTTGCATTGTTGCACTTGCACATAATAATTTGTACTAATGATCATTTAAAAAATACAATCTCATCACATTTTGAATGACTATCCAGGATCTTTTGCATAAAAATTGGTGCACATTTTTAAACAAACACAACTTGTGAACGAAAACTGATGAATTGATTGACTGCAACAGCACTTCAACCGATACCATCACACATGTATGCAAGATGTATCATCTACCTATGAGCTATGCAAGGCAGTTGTTCCCTCAGGTGCTGGTTCCAAAACTTTTCAAATGATGAAGGCAGATATCTACTGCTACGACAAATGTATAGATCTTAATTCTTACAGTATGTGAAGAGAAAGAGGTTTACAAGGGCAAAGCTGACTGTAAATAGTCTTTTGTCTCTGTCTTTGTGACCACTGTGCCAAATTGTGAACACGATTTTTATTTTTGAAGAACTTTGTAAGTTTATAGCAGACGACACGTCGCGTGTGATAGCGCACGACTTACCTGTGCGAACCAGTGTTGTCAGTGTTGGTCTATCGATCGGTTAAAATACCAAGTCAGAGGTCCAAAACAGTGTTAGTCTTCAACAAATGGGGAAAAAATATTTTAGTAGATGTAATCTGCACATGGGGTTCTCAAAAGTCGGGTGAAAAAACGGGGTCGTTCTAATACGCCGTCCCTACTACTACTACTACTACTACTACTACTAATGCCAGGCCAAATTTAGCATTGAAGTTGATGATGAAGAACGACAAGCTGGAAAGTGGTCTGAGCACGCAGTGCTTGTTTACTTCTGCAATAGGCCAAGGTTCAGTACCTAACCGTTTCTCCTAGCCTTACCTCTTGTTAAGACCATAAGAAGAAATCCAAGAATAATCCACATTCTGCAGAAGCGCACGTAACTTGAAATTAATACAGATGAGCAGAAATGACGGTACATAAACTAACACGCCCTAAACTGGACTAAGTGATATATGTATTCAACTGAACTCGATTTGCCAAGAATACACCTACTACCTCAACCAAAGCCTAAGATCTGTGTGTGTGTCAGATCTGGCATTTTGAGCGAACAATCGCCTATTCAGATCCTAATGTGAGTCACAGCTCCTATTATAAAGAGGTGCATGAAATAAACACAAACCTGAACACTCATGAGAATCCATCACTGTTACTCAGCTCCATGTCGATGTTTGGACAAGACTCAAAACCCGACGCCTTGCTGCAAGCTTAGTGACGGCTCCCACATGTTCAGAATCTTTATGCTAATAATGACGTCATAGGCACTGCGCGCGCGCACAGCAAGTCGAGCAACGAATCGATGCCAGAGCAAAACAAATCAGTCTCAGTGACAAACTCGGATCCTGCAAATTACGTGCCACTCCAATCTATTCTTTTTAAGCCTCTGGAAAGGAAAAAAATGTAACAAGCGCCTCCTCCACAACTTATGCATAGGCCACCAATGAACGTTTTATTTTTGGCTTTTAACCAAAACACTTTTACAATTCAGGTTTTGTTTTTGTTGTTGTTGTTGCTGTTGTTTTAAAAGCCTTGTTCGGTATGGTGTTTTGGTAGGCCCACTTGTAACGATCTTCCATGTAGGTTTGGGTTCGGATCATCGTCAGGTTGATTTGTTGTTCCTATGGGGGTCAAAAGTTTAAATGAAAACATTCTGGTGGATTTACGCAGCTTCACTCCTGACCGCAATGTGGAGGCAGTGGCGATTTCCGCTGGCAGCCCTTACAGATTCTTGGAAACAATGAGTTTTGGCGGTAGACAGAGCTTGTATGGCACAGAACGTAGCGGAACTGAAGTTGTGAGGGAGGGGGCTGATCTTCCATTAGCCATGACCTATGAGAAGTCCCCTCATTTATTAGCCTACCTGACTCGGAAAAAAAGGTTCTGGTCATATCAGTATCATAAATCAATCATCAGTAGTCTAAATCTTTTCCTTTCTTTCAACAACAACAACAAAATCCTCAAGTTTTAGAATTTTGGAAGATTCTTGAAACTGTTAACATATTAACATCTTGTGAAGTTTTGACAGTAACTTTAAGTTCATTCCAATGAGTTTAGAAGATCTCTGATTTTCCATCCTGGGTGAAGATGCAATTAAGATCCATTACTGGATATCACAAATTTTGCATTTATTATTCTGCCAGCACGTATTAGCACCCTTTTTTTTAATTTAAAAAAAAATTAGATACGGCCACTTAAAAAAGAAAAGAAAAGGAAAAAAACAACTTACAATCGTGTATTCTAAGTGAGGTCTGACGACAGAGGTATAGTTCTATGAACATATCTTTATCTAAATATGACGTTAAAAACTTCTCTGGTTGAAAAACATCGTTCACCACTCCCGGCGACTCGGGTTGTGAGGATCAAAAGACAGCGTCTTGCTAAAACAGTCGCACCTACACCCTTTTCCTCCACAAGATTTGTTTGCGGATTTTATCCAGTTCTATACAAATTTGCATTGCTGATGTTTCTTACCGACATGCCGGCAGAACGCCCCACTTTGACACATCAAAGTGTACATTCCGGGTGTTTGATCTTTTTTTTGGTAACTAATTCAGATCATCTTGTAGAATAGTGCTGTTTAATCCCTTTTTTTAAATGTATCATCAGCAAAAATTCACATGTGTTAAATCATTTACTAACTATTGTGAATAACTTATCCAAGAACGTTGCACAGATGGATTCCTCTAAAAACACTTCCTTTTTTTTTTTTCAACAGTACTCTTTCGTGTGGTACAGTGTCAAATGCCTTTTCAAATCCAAGTATATAATGTCTATGTCGTGACCCTGATCAATTACTGAGCTCATTAAATTTAAATAAATGAGTCACACTGATCAATTACTGAGCTCATTAAATTTAAATTTAAATAAGTCACACTAGACCTCTTTCTACGAAATTCATGTTGACAATACATGTACAAATTGTTTTCGGTTAAGTGAGAAACAATAGCGTCTCTACCCACACTTTCAATATATTACTCAAAAGTGCACATCAGATTCACAAGTCTGTTGTTCCCTGGGTTTCTTTTCAACCATTTGGGGAAAAAAAGCCGTTTCTTCTGCTATTTTCAAAACCTGGTGTAGATTTCCATTCTCCAATAATGTATTAAACAACGAACGTAAAGAGATTAATAATTCTTCACAGACATCTTTCAGTACTTTTGGTGAATATCTTGAGACTTAAAAATTTAATTTTTTTTTTTTAACAGCCAGAGGTGTTACTCCCACTTCAGTTACAAGTGTTAATTTCCTTCTCTGGGTGAATATCTTGAGACTTAAAAATTTAATTTTTTTTTTTAACAGCCAGATGTGTTACTCCCACTTCAGTTACAAGTGTTAATTTCCTTCTCTGGTGAAAATAGTTCAGAAAAAATCATTTCGAGTTTCAGCATTTTATTAATCTGTTGTATAGCATGGCCACGTCTGCCACAATCGTCACATTTACAATCATGACGTCACCTACCAGATACTCAAGTTACAAATGATCACCGGGTGAATCATGCACATGCAACTCTTTAACAAAGTGTTCCCCTTCCTGATCACTGGCTCACCAGGATTCACACAAAGTATGAACTGCGGCATACGCTGTGGTTAGCCATCAAAAAGGCACACACACACACACACACACACACACACACACACAAAGGACAAATATCAGAGGGAATTACAAGCACATGCCACACTCCCACATACGCCCCCCTCTTGATCTAACTCCATTCCGGCGTTTAATTACAAGTGGGTAACCCTTTTCAAGCAGTCCAGAAAAATATCGTTTAGAACTATCAAAGGATTACCCACAGGGAGAAAAATAACAATAGAAATTGAATTTATCAATTCTTACAAAGTACTAGCTTTCTCTACATAAAGACTCAGCAGCAAGTTGCATTGTCCAGAACAAGGATACTATGTATTCAACTGGCTTTCCCCCCTGTCTTTTCTTTGCTTGTCTTGACTTGTTTTTGTTTTTTTGAGGGGGGGGGGGGGGGGGGGGGGAGGGGTGTTAACGGGTGGAGGGAGGGGGGGTCTGGTTTTTGCACTAATGCGGAATTTCCAAAGGTAGGTAATCCGCCCTGCCGCGCAGTAAATATGACGTGTACTTAGTTTTGTATGTTTATATCCAGTAAATTTGCTTTTAAAATTAGTTTTGTATGTTTATATACAGTAAATTTGCTTTTAGGATTGTAACGTTTTGTTAGATTATCCTGTTTTTCCCCCTTGACATGTCATCCCTCACCCCACCATCCAAGTAAGCTGATGGTTTCCACTGGCATTAAATCATATTACAAGTTCAAATCCTATTCTGTCCCACCTATTTACCGTCGGCGATCCAAGGGCTTAAAGAGGAGGACCAAACCTGAAAATCTAGTACTGCTTTCAACCTTGCCTATTACCATGTGTTCACTGTTCGTGAACAGAAGTGTTTGTTTTTTTAAATCATTGCAGCAATGAAAAAATGAAAGGCAATCCGTAACCTTCCAACTCATTTTCGTGCTAGAAGATGCGTCACATAGTGCTTTTTTAAACCACCATTTATTTCAGTCAAAGGGAAAAAAAAATCACAAATGCTTTTCTTTCCTTTCTTTCTTTCTGCTTGTCTTACACGTAATACAATTCTGTATCCACTTTCCTCACGGGTACTGTGTAAAATGTATCGATAAATATTACATTTTATGCCAAATTGTGTCTCTCCTTTTCCTTCAGATTTCTTGCAAGTTGTCTCCGTTTTTCTCCGGAAACTATTTTTCAGTGGTCTCTGTCATAACAAGTCTCGCAGTGGTTTAACCTCTGTGTGTACCTCTGGCTTTCATTTGAGATTCTGGAGAACAAGTTCAAAATTCTTCTGTTATCTAAGTCTGAAGTCTGGCTGCTGCCTGGTATCGGGCTCTATCTCTGCGAGTTGTTCTCCAGCTAGGCTGAATGAGGCAAATGGTGCCAGTTCCTGTGCGGTCCTGCAGCTGACCTGGTGCCTGGAGACGGGGGAGGCTGTTGTTGCAACTGGCTGCTACAGGCGTACTGCCGTAGGATCATCATGTGGCTGTGGCAGTGAACTACTTCCAAGCCTCTGCATCTTGGTTGTCAGAGTCAGTGTCGCTTTTACTGTGTCAGCATTTTCAGGTTGATGCTGTTGATGGTCACGTCAGTTCATTCCGATGTACACGTTCTCCTTGTCACGTCTCTCTGTTGAGACAGCGCGGGCGTTGTTGTGGGCATTTGTCACTTCGAAGACATCCTCTCTGTATTTACCTTTTATCTTGCATCGTCCACAGTGATGATTACTTAGTAGCACTGTCTGACCAGTGGGTATTGATTCATCCCGTGCATGCTCATCATAGAGCTGTTGTCTCTCCGAGGCTTCTTCTTCAAGTCTCTGGTATGTCTGCAGACCAAATCCTTACGGACAAGGACGTTCCTTCTTCCATCTTGAGCTGGTCATAAGCAAGGTTAATCAAGTTAAAGGCGACCACTTCTGGCAGCCTTCGAGCTTTTGACAGCCTTGGAGCAGTGTTGGTCGTAGTGGTGCTCGTTCTGTTGAAGTGCGGTGTCCAGTGAGGGCAAGGTTGATTCCTCTCCCTTGTTCAGCATGGCGTCCATGGGCAGCTGTGGCTGTCTGCTGTATATGGGGTAGTGCGGTGAAAAACCATGTTGCGACATGGGGCGTTGTGTTGTTGGGAAGACAAAGGATTGGAGATACTCATTCCAACGCCTTTTCGTTTCTGCAGGCAGCGTCCCAAGAGGTCATGGAGTGTTCTGTTTAAAGTTCTACCTGTGCATCTCCTTGGGGATGATAAAGGGTCGTCGGGGCTTGTCCACGCCATACGTTTTGCAGAGGGGTGTTGATGACTTCAGACTCGAAGTGTCTCCCTGTTCCAAGCGGAGTCTGTGAGAGATACCACATTTATGGAACCATTCACGAACGATTACTCTCGCTGTAACTTCAGTTGTATGGTTTCTCGTTGGCACTGCGACGGTGAACTTTGTAAACACGTCCGTAAGGACAAGGACGTTCCTTCTTCCATCTTGAGCTGGTCATAAGCAAGGTTAATCAAGTCAATGGCGACCACTTCTGGCAGCCTTCGAGTCTTTGACAGCCTTGGAGCAGTGCTGGTCGTAGTGGTGCTCGTTCTGTTGAATATGACTTTTTGCTGACACGAAGCGTTGACATCTTTTGCATTAGTCTCACTAGTGACCATCAGCCAGTAGTTCCATTCTGTCACCAGCTGCATGGTCTTCGCAGTACCCTGGTGTCCAATATCGTCATGGAGTTGCTCCAGCATCTTCTTCTTCATATTCCTAGATAGAATAGTGGTTTGGTCTCCTCTTTTCCAGGTGTCTTGATGGATTGGTACTGCACATCTAGATGCAAGCTGAACCTCTTCTGCGGCCCAAGCAGCTTCCTAGTGTTGATTTACTCAGCTGACCTGTCTGCTCCTGAAGGCTCCCCTTTGTCTTGCATGTAGAAGATGACACACGAGAAAGCAGGTTCTGGCAACTGGGAGATTTTGTAGGTCCTGGGTTCCTAGTGTTTCTTTCCCAGAAAGATTCAGCGCCTGACTTTAAAGACACACTTCTGAATCTGCACGGTCAATCCCTTCTTTTAGCTTGGCAGAGATGAATGTTGACTCTGTCAGTGTTGTAATAGAAGAACTCGACCTCCAGGCCATCATTTAATGGCCAAGCTTTCAGATTTCAGGCATCGCCCAAAGAACACACACAAACACGCGCGTGCACACACACGCACACACACACACACACACACACACACACACACACACACACACACACACACACCCCACACACGCACGCACGCACGCACGCACGCACGCGCGCACAACACACCACACACACACACCACACACACACACACACACAGCACGCACGCGCACACACACACACACACACACACACACACACACACTCACACACACAACACACGCACGCACGCACGCACGCACGCACGCACGCACGCACGCACGCACGCACGCACGCACGCACGCACACACACACACACCACACACACACACACACACACACGAGTGCGTTCGTGTGCGTTTGTCCGTTTGCGTGCAAGCGCGTATATACAAGCGTTGTGCCTACAATCAGTCCTCTGGATAGGGGAAACAACAATCCGTGGTAATTGATGACGCTAGTCTGCATACAGGTTATCTCCCTTGGCATGCCTGAACAGCAGCATCTTCTTTTTCCTAAAATACTGGTTCACTCAAAAAGCGAGTAGGTCACAGCGCGCATGTTAAAAAGTATCCATTGCCTTGCCGTCTGTTGCTTTTCTTGTTACCTCCCCACCAAACCCAACACACT
>CM031605.1:23140182-23152682 GCA_018398815.1 Conus ventricosus
ATTTGCACAACAGCTGCCAGGGGAATAGTTAACATCGCGGACTCCTAGTTGGGAGGTCGGGATTCAATTCCCATCCGAGCCATGTGGGATTTTCTGCCTCAACCGACTCCTACCCTGAATTGAGTTTGCTACGAGCTCAGTTGGGAAGACTGGGACCACACACTCGAGTTTCATCCACATAATGGATGCATCTCTGAAAGTGTTGCTCAAATTTCCTGACCAACACTGCAGGTGTCTATATCTCTCAGGCCTGGTCGACTAATGTTAGTGATTTTTTTTTTTCTTCTGTTTTCTCTTCCGTGCCACCTCATTGGCATTGCACCCTTGCCCTCATTCTGGTTTCCTGTCCACAACCTTTGCCTGGCTTGTTCTACCACAGCCCCAGCAGTGGCAATCCACAGGGAGCGGTCATGAAATAATAAAGCAGAGGAGACACTGTACTGCTGCAGAATCACATCAGTGGTGTTCAGTAGTACCTGTTCTGATTCAGCACAGACACCACCTACTATAGTACTAAGCCCCTGACTGATGACAGTAGTTGCCTAGCTGTAAGAGCCAGCATGAGTGAGCTCTCCCTTGAGGGGTGTCACCAGGTCCAACAACAGTCCCCATGACACCGATGACGCTGACTCACCGAGAGCGTGGACACAGAGGAAATTGAAACTCATGATACATTGAGAGCAGGCCATGAAGGGATAATCTGAGACCTTTTTTGTTGTTGTTGTAAATGCTGATTGATGAGGATGAAGTCAGTGAAGGTGAATGTTATAGAGTTCCATTATTCTGATCTAAGACAGCATTACAGGATGAACTCTACACTGAGAGAAACAAACACTTGCTGTGTTGGTCAGAAAATCTGAGCCGAGGCACATCAATTAAGTGGATGAAACTTGACTGTGTGGTCCCAGTCTTCTCAACTGAGCCCGTAGCAAACTCAGCTCTGGGTAGGAGCTGGTTGGGCGGGATAAAAACCCAACGAATGGCTCTGACAAGAATTAAACCCACAAGCTCCGTGACACCACCCAGGTCACTCTGGCAGCTGGTTTTAGTATGTAGTTTTATTTAAGATTGATTCTGTTCTATGATGTTTCACTTAGTGGAGTTGACTTTTGTTGTTGTTGTTGTTGCTTGAAGATTGCTGAGATGACAGTCTCATCGGACAGGATGACACAGACTTCCTTACTTGCCATATCTTTGATGATCTGCTTTCTCACAGATCAGTGGCTTCTGGCACCCTGGGATGGTTTTGTTTATGGATGCCGTGCTTCTGCAATTTACTTGATCATGTACCACTTTCAGTGCTGGCTGTTATTTACAAGCAGTGGCCCGACCCCCAGAATAGGATCATTCAGTTATGCTTTCGTCTTGTGTACAAAGTGACCATTTTGTCTTTGCAAGTTTTGCACATTGATTGGTTCTCACATTTACTTTTAGGCTGCATTGCGTAAGATGCACCGTGCAATACTATTTTGTGTTTGAGTGTGCCTGCAAACGAACAGCATCTGTTTAGATTTACGGTCTGTGGACTTGTGCAGCAATCTTCGATCTGCTGTGTTTATGCACACTGCAGGATTTGAAAAAGGTCAACTCAGGTGACTCATCTTTTGCCAGAAGCATAGTTCATTGTGACATGTGAAAATATGCATCAACGGAGCCCAGACTTTAGTGGTGTGCCTGTGTTGGAGAATGTAAGCACTGACGAAGGCTGCTGTAGGTGGAGGCCTCCAGAGATCCTTAAAGCTTTTCCCTTATCATCAGTGTGTTGGCAGGCCAGGTCTCTGCCCTTAGCTTTTCATGTGTGGACAGTCCTGCAGTGTTCCACTGTCAGGAGAGATGCTTGAATTTAGTGCCTACATATGACTGGAGCCGGGAGGGGAGGGGAAGGGGGGGGGGGGGGGCTTAGATCTTAGGGGAGGGGGGGAAGGGGGGGGCTTTAGATCTAGTGACTCCATGAACTGCGGTTCCCAGTGTCCATTAGTGATGTAGGAGCCTGTAAATAAGTTGACCAACTCTCAATAATTAAAAAAAAAGGAACCCCCCCCCCCCCCCCCCCCCCCCCCAGTGTTAGAACATATTTCATGGTCTTTAACGTATTTAGTTTGTATGTTTGTTTTGTTTTGTTTATAGCATCCATTCAGCATAACTTATATTTCATTTATGCCAGTTGTTTTCACTGTCTGTAAGCTTATGAAGTGACGTGCATGCTGTTCGATTTGGTGTCCCTTTGTTTGTGCCCTTAGCATACACTGATTTGATGGTGCTGATTTTAGCAGTATCGGATGAATGGAATAAGAGGAGAGTTGGCAGCTGGAGGATGGGAGGTTGGGGGCTTATATGACTGTGTACCTTTGTACTCATATAGTCATTTTATCAGATTTTTTTTTTTTTTTTTTTTTTTGTTGCATTTCTGATTGCAGTTTGATTTTATCAGTATATTGAGGTCATCTTTGAGGAGGTCTGGTGGAGATGCAAGAAACTCTAATGGCACCCATCCACCCACCCACCCACCCAGCCCTGCTTTCTGGAAGTTCTGTGCTAGTTCTGTGCTCCTGTCTTTTACTGTCTTTGACTCTGGCTGTTTTTTTGACTGCTCATTTTTTTAATTTTTAAATTGCTGTCTTCTACTGTTTTCTCTGCTTTTGTGGAGTATTCTCGTGTCGTTGTTCCTTTTTTTGAAAATTGTTATTATCATCTGATAGCAATTTTTCATGTGTTAGCTTTTTTGGGGTTTAAATCTGGGGATTAGGTGGTGAAGATTGAACATGCTGTCTAGAAGTGGACCCCAGCTGTTAATTCTGCTGGTTGTGTTTGCTCCTGTGGTTTGTGAAAATGTTTTTGGGTTGTATTCACATTTTAAAAAAATTACTTGCTGGTAGTGGTATTAAAATCTGGGGATGGTTATTAAAGGAATGCCCTGCAGTCTATGCACAGCCTGATTTTATGTGCGACATGATGTCAGTAATTCAGTGGCTATCTCATTCACTGCTTTATTGTTTGTTTCTCTTGTGATTTTTTTCTCTCCTTTTTTCATGTTTGTTTGTTTTTGTCCAGTCTGAGTTTATCAGCCCTGAAAAGGCTCAGTATGGTCAACTGTCCAGTCTGAGTTTATCAGCCCTGAAAAGGCTCAGTGTGGTCAACTGGGGGTATAATGATGAAAAATTAAAACAGGTGCATACAAATTTTTCATAATCCTTAAGTTAACTTATGTATTTTTCTTCATTGGTTTTAGAATGACATTTTTTTCATATTTGCAGAATGTGGTGGACCATCACAGGAAACTATGGCAACATACTACCCATAGACTGGACAAAGGACTACAGACAGCAGCAACAGAACAAAGTGCTACACCTGCGGGAGAAACAGGTGAACTTCTGCCTGTCATTTGATCGTTTTGAAGTGAACTGACAGGGCATCAGAATAGCCTGTTGAAGCTTTCCTTTTGTTGGCTCCTTGACTATTGCAAAATGTTTTCTTTTTTTCTTTCTGTTCCTTTAAGTGTCTGTCGTTTGTCGATTGTATCATGTGTTCTTGTATGGCTAGTTCAGAAGATGGAAGAATTCCCCACATACGTATGATTTGCTCACATAATGAGCAAGCACACTCATGACACATATTCACATGTGCATTCACTTCTGCAAGCATTTAGGTACCTGTGCACACACATGCAGTGCACACACATATATATTCACAAGCATACATGCTTGCACTTGCACACACACACACACACACACACACACACACACACACACACACACACACACACACACACATGTACACAACCACACACACACACACACACACACACACACACACACACACACACACACACACACACACACACATACACACACACACGCGCGCGCGCGCGCAAGATAGAGCTATGAAAACAAATATTTTGCACAATGTTCCAGCTGACCATTGAAAGCAGAGGGGAAGTATTTATTGTAGTAGAAATGAAAATCACCTACTCAATAGAGATACTCACAGAAAAGTTTGCAGAAGCACTAGTATAGGGTGAAAAAGGTTGGGTTTTTTTTGAGAGGTTTGTTTTGTTATATTTTTTGTTTCTTGCGTGTGTGGATTTTAGCCCTGCATTTGACTCTCAAGATAAGCAAACCTAAGAGGCTTCCCTGGATAAATTGGCCGTGGCTTGTGTTGGTGCTGTAACTCGCTCTTTCTCCATTAACCCCTTCCTGGCTTCCCTGCTGTCAGTAGCAAACAAGTCTGCCCCTCTTTCGCCTCTGCCTGTGATAGCGCAGCTATTGACTATGATGAGCATACAGACCGCTCCCTGCAGGCATGTCTGCTGATCTTTGCAGACATGAAGATTAATTGTTTTAAAGAAGAGAAAGACGGAAATCATGTACTTTCTTCTCTCTAATCCAGAGGAAATAACTTCTGTAATGAGCCTTGGTGATGAGTGGTAGACGGTCTTTTGATGTTGTTTAGAAAGTACTAGCTGACTTCTGCACGCTGAGAACAAAGAAACCCTTAGTATGTATCAGAGCCATGGCGAAGTGGTTAGTGTAACAGACCCAAGGCTGGGAGGTTGTGGATTGCATTCCCATCAGAGCCATTTATTTGTGAGATTGATCTGGCCCAGCCGGCTCCTACCCAGAGATGAGTTTGCTACGGTTCTCAGTTGGGAAGACTTGGACCACACGGTCAAGTTTCATCCACTTAAGGGATGCGTCTCTCAGAGTGTTGCTCAAATTTTCTGACCAACACTGCAGGTGTCTGCATCTCTCAGGCCTGGTCAACACTAGGATATGCTATCCTTCTACCTGAGCAGGGTAGAACTGCTTTGACAAGAGTTATTTCAAAGGGGACAATGGTGTGCAAGTTATGGACATAGATCATCGTGTATTAGACTATCAAGAAGAAAAAAAAGAGGGTTTTTTTTTTTCTTCTCTTTTTGCATTTTCTGTTAAATCCCTCTCAGTATTCACTGCAGTTTGAGCTATCTGAGAAGGAAATCAAGCTTGCTCTGTTTAACATGGGTTGTTGCATGCAAAAGATTGCAAGTTCCAGAAAGCATTTGTTGTAAGTAGACTTATTTGCTTGTTTCTCTTTATACGCTTGTGGTATGCCTGGGTACTTCAAAACCTTACACTCTGTGTGCTGTGTAGGATGAAGGCTACACAGGATTTGAGAAGAAAAGGTATATGCTTTTATGTTGCTTGTTTGCATCAGCAGGACTGTGAATACCCGGAATTATATCAGTCGGACGAGGATTTACCCCAGGATTTTGATATGCACACTCTCATCGTGGCCACATTACATCATGAAGATGAAGACCGAGTGGAAACAGCCGAGGACGTCATTAAACAGATTGAAAACATGTTGAAGGTATGTGAACACAGGCTTAAGGTGTCGCACAGAGATGTCACTTCGGTATCATCTGTGCTGCCTCTGTGCAGTGTGTGGACGGATGAGTGTGGAAGAGGGGGAGTTGTCTGTGTTTTGTGTCGACTGATTTGGAGTGTTGTTTCATTTTGGAAAAAAAAAGAAGGTGGAAAGTTGGCACAGTGGGCAAATACACTTGAAAATCCCAGGTCTGTGGTTTGAGTCTTGCATGGGAAGGACGTTTGTTTCTCTTCATTTCCAGTAGACCTGGGACTGTGGTCTTAGTGCCAGTATTGCAATGAAACGCTAAATCAAGTTCAATGTGCAGTACAGATCTTGCAGTAATATAAAGTGCAGTGTGCTGCAGGCTTGTGAAAGAACACATGGTAACTATGGGGTTGTCCCTGGGAAACTTTTGTTGGAAAATCCCATTGTGTAGGAAAACAAAAACATGTACTGGCAGGAAGAGGGGAAAAATGGGTGACGCTGTGACAAATTTTCCTCATGGATGACAGCCTGAATTTTACAGAGGAATCTGTTCTGATCTGAAGTTGTATGACACAAGTCTACAAACACACATGCATGCACACACCCACCCATGCATGCATGCACGCATGCACACACACACGAACATGCACACACACGCACACGCACACACACACACACACACACGTATTCATCTGCACATGCAAACATATGCTTGAACACTCAACACGCTCGCATGCACACACACAGACTGTCTATTTGTCTGTGTGTCTGTCTGTCTGTCTGTCTCGCATGCACACACACAGACTGTCTGTCTGTGTGTCTCTCTCATGCACATACTATCTCACTTCAATTGCATAACAATGTCTTTTTGTGCTGTCACACAGTGACACACACACACACACACACACACACACACACACACACACACACACACACACACACACACACACACACACATTCATCTGCACATCCAAACATATTCTTTAACACTCTACACACTTACATGCACACATGCAGTCTGTCTGTCTGTCTGTCAGTCTGTCTGTCTGTGTGTCTCTCTTATGTACATACTATCTCACTTCAATTGCATAACAATATGTTTTTGTGCTGTCTTTCTCTCTCACTCACACACACGCACACACACACGCACGCACGCACGCACGCACGCACACACACACTTTACTATGCTGATTAGGTTTATCTTCATAATACTATGAAACAGAAGTTGTGGATAAATTTTGTTGTTGTTGTTGTTACTTTGTAATTTTTTTTTTACACTTTTATGGCAATGCTTCGAATTTTAAGTCTTTTTCCTTTTTTGTTTGGTTTTAGTTTCATATAGACAGGATAAAAGGGGGAAAAAAAAAGCTGTAAAGCTTATTTTTGAATTTCAATAGAGATACTCTTGAGTTGACCTGTACATACTCACTCACATACCCCCCACCTATACTGGAATCAGGATAATCAAAGCCAGAGAGCTGGTACATTGCCCTACATTGTGACTGTGAGAGTGACTCACCGACCCCTTCTCTCCCCCCCTCTGCTGCCTCTGCATGGGCTGGGGCAGGGAAAGAAAAGGTGATGTCATTGCTGAGCTGTCCAGGTTGTAGTATTGATCGGGACAGCTCTTATTACCCCTGCAAGTCCCAGGCAGAAGGGGGGGGGGGGAATCAATTGGTCTGGGCCAGGCTCCGATTCTGTTGTTGTCCTGTCTGTTGTCCTGTCGCCCAGGGAGAGGGGGAGGGGGGGGGGGGGATTGATTGGTACTTTTAAGGTGTCTTTTTTTTTCTTTTCTTCTCCGCTCTGACTTGATAAATCCATCTGCCTGATTACTTTTTATTGGTGCGGCCTCGCCATGAGATAACAGACGAACTTGTTGTATTTGTGGTTTCCTCGCTTGGGGATCCAGAGATGATCTCTTGAGTGGGCTTTCCGTATTCTAGTTTTGGTGCACATGGTGAATGTGTGTTTTTCTTCTTCTTCTTTTTTTTAAAGATAGAGTTGTAAACATGGAGGAAAAGAAGAGAGCAAGAAAAGGAAGGTGAAAAATTGGAGTAGAAATGTATACTAAGATGAGTATGAAGCTGTTCATTCTGAACGACAGTCTTTTAAAACATGTACGGTCAAATCTGCTGCCTTAATGGAATGGTTGGTGCATTCTAAACCAATACTGCATGCAGTACCTACTAACAAAACACACATATTTAAAGAGGATTACAGAACAGATGAGTCTTCCTCTCATGACTGATGACTTGTGCTTTAAGCTGACCTTGAGATTAATCCTTGGTGCAGATTGTCAGTTATTTGGGAAGATATTAGAATTTCAACACACTGCAGTTCAAAGACAGAGTTATTAGCATTTTTTTTGGTAACCAAATAATTGTAACCTGTAACATTTAATGTTTAAAAAGCCGTTACAAGAACATCAGAATAGCTCAGCTGGTAGAGCGACGGACTTGTAATCTTGGTGATCCTGGGGTTGCGAGTTCGAATCTCCGCCAGACCGTTTCAGTACAGGGGGATTTTTCCCTCGGAGTTGACATTGGTTCTGACTCCATTTCCCATACAGTCCTTCGAATGAGACTATAAACCGAGGTTCTGTGTGCGAACGCACGTATAACATCTTGCACACATGTAAAATCCCATCACCAACTTTCGGAAGAGAAGGCCAGTTTGGCTGTTGGTATGGATGACACGTTACACATAGCATGCACCATGTGTAAGAATGGAAAGAATGAAGGAAGTAAGGAAATTGAGTGAACGATATTGAATGATATGGACTGGATGACATGGGAAACGACTGAATGAAGCGTCAGCTGGCAGGTCTTCAGTCAACACTACCCAGGTAGGCAGCCCATTGTGTAAACGAGTGTGGATTGTAAAGCGCTTAGAGCTTGGTCTCGAGCCGAGAATAGGTACTATGTAAGTATTTATTATAATATGATAATTATAATATACAGTTGTTGTTTTTTTATCATGAATATTATTTACCATGACATTAACTGTCCTTTTGTGAAGATGAGGAGCCTGTCATTATTGAAATGCTTGTTTTCACATATGTTTTTGGCCAAGACCATTCAAAGTTCAGAGACAAGACAAATGGCAAATTCACAGATGAAGAAGAAAGAGCATGCATATGGACATCATCTAGCAGTGGAAAGAAAATTACTTGTGCATGCATATATCTAAAATATTCTATGAAGGAATTCAAAAGAGTGGCAGGAAGAAGTCCGATCATCAGGTGACATGGCAAAAATTGTTTCTTATATGTTGACAAGGGTATCACGTTGATGGTGGAGGCGTTTAAATTCCAAGTAAGTTATTATTTAATGCATCCTGATGGATGCCGCAAAAACATTGTCTGCCCGATCTTCTGTTTTATTTTATGTCTTTTGATACAAACGTAATAACTTATTGTTATATATCAGCGGAAAGGGTGAATCATGAACTTTGCTCCTGGTATACAGGTTAATACTCATAACTAATTACAAAACACTGTAGCAAGAATGATGTCTGTTTTCACTGCCCAACACAAAAATGCCCAACATTCTTTGTTCCTGATTTTTTACCTAAAACATCATCTCTGTGATAAAAATAATTTTCCACGGAGCAAAAAGACCAAAAGAAAAAAAAAATGTTATGAGGTAGGACCTAAAACTAAGTTTGTAACATGATTACATCCCTGAAATGATAGAAGGAAAATTGGAAGAATTGTTCTTTGACTGCAGACCCCGCACGACACAATGGCCCGTAGGAACAGCTGTCTTGCCGTCATGTCATTATGGCACATTAAGAGGGAGGGCGGTGGAAAGGAAAAAAATGTTTTGGGACCAATTTGTGTAGACCAGCCTGTACACAAGGGATACAATCAAGTCTCACGTCAGTATCTACTCGGCTCTAAGACTTCCATGGCATCAGTCCAGCACACATGCAACAGCATGTTTTGAAATATATGGTCACATTTGCGTGTTTTAAAATATCAAGCATGCAGCTATAAACATCAGTTTTGTAGTGTGTACACCAGGAATTCAGTGCATCTTATATTCCAAAGTGGCCGAAGTTATGGACGAAATAATTTTTTCATGGAAAGAAAGGATGAACGCTATATACCAAACCACCTTGTTAACCAGAAAATATGGCAAACAGTAAGTAATGGTTTGTTCCCTTCATGACATATTCATATGCACCTCAAACTGGTATTAGCTGCAGTACCCAGTCATGTAGCACATATGCAGATGAAACAAAAAACATATGCATATGCAGAACAAAGACAAAAAAAGAAGGATTTTCCAAGCTTGCCTATGTATCCGTATCTGACATATGCAGACAACCAACAAGGGCGGAAGAGAAATGCAAACACAAATCAACAGTTACTCAAGACTGGCAGTGGCATGGTCTTTTGATCTTTTGTCCTTACCTCTTTGCTGCAGGTGTGACAGGTGAATGAATAGTGTCAACACCAGTGACTGGTTGGAGTTATGTGCCTTGGGTTGTTTCACTGTAGCAGAGAAATTGTTACTGTCCTTTTTTTACAGATCAGTAGCTTTGTTGAGCAGTTTCAGATTTTGAAACATGAGCATCTGAGGAGAAGATGCACATGCCAAAGTCTGAGCTCACTGTTCATGGACAGATGCGTTTTTTTAAGCTGCTGAAAGTTATCAATTTGCTAACAACTGCAGAGACGACCTTGTATTTTTCAGTCCAAGGTATGGCAAGCAAAACATGCAAAGACCTGCTTCAGAATTTTAAGTTTCAAAATGGAGTGACTGACGGCGGCGAACGAAGCAAAATTTAGAAATAGAGTTTGTTACTGACCGCCAATGACATTGACAAACAAAGCACATGACAAGACACGATGCATTTCAACCACTTGGGTCTTCTTCAGGCGAAAAAATAAATCACATTTAACATTTGGGACAGTACAAACAAAGAACGAAAAATGACTCATCTGTTGTTGTCCATGTGGTGGGGAGAATAGCCGTACTGTCCCAAATGTTAAATGTGATTTATTTTTTCGCCTGAAGAAGACCCAAGTGGTCGAAATGCATCATGTCTTGTCATGTACTTTGTTTGTCAATGTCATTGGCGGTAAGTAACAAACTCTGTTTCTAAATTCAGAATTTTAAGTTCTTGGCAAACAAAGTATCACACCTCTTCCTTATACTCACAAGCCACATGAACTCCCTGCCATTTGCTCAGACTACTTTCTTTAACAGATTCAAGTCATCAGAAGTCACTTCCCTCTCCTGAGTCCATCTCACTAACATTCACTATAGAATACTCTAGAACTTTCCTAGACTTCTTCACCCCTGTCTCTGAACAAACTCTCATAGAAATAGTGAAGAAAACTTGTTCGGAAGTCTTTGTGACATGGATCCTACACCTACTAAGCTTCTGTATGAAACCGGTGTCGTCATGCTTCCCATCACCACCAACATCATCAGTTTCTCTCAAACTGCTGGTTTGGTGCCCCCAGAACTGTAGACTACAGTCACTGAACCTGTACTCAAAAAGACCTTTTGATAATAACCAGTCAAAGAATGATAGACCTGTCTCAAATCTGCCTTTTATTTCTACAGTTCTTGAGAAGATTGTTTTAAAACAACTCTCTCTGTGTTTCTGTGAGAGAGAGAATGTGTCTTTGTAAGTGCCTAGATCTGTAGGTAAGGTGCTATGTGAATGCCAGACACTATCATTATTCTAATTCTAAGCAAGAAGAATGCACAATCCAGTGTACACTTGTGTTCACATTATGTTGCAGCTTGGTAGGTCAATCAGTGGAAGGGTTTATCTTGATGTTTCAGGATCCTTCTGCAGAGAACCACGATGAGGATGATGATGAAACCACAGAGGAGGACAAACGGCATTCAAAACTGAAGGCCATGCTGGACAAACTGCCTTCCTACACTAAAGAAGGTCCTTGTTATGTTGTGGAAATTGTATGTTAATGTATGCATGGGGCCATTTGACCCTTGTGAGGGGTGCTTGTGTGTGTGTGTGTGTGTGTGTGTGTGTGTGTGTGTGTGTGTTGTGTGTGTGTGTGTGTGTGTGTGTGTGTGTGTGCGTGTGTGTGTGTGTGTGTGTGTGTGCGTGCGTGTGTGTGTGTTGTGTTGTGTGTGTGTGCGTGTGTGTGTGTGTGTGTGTGTTGCGCATGTGTGTGTGTGTGTGTGTGTGTGTGTGTGTTGTGTGTGTGTGTGTGTGTGTGTGTGTGTGTGTGTGTGTGTGTGTGTGTGTATGCGTGTGTGTGTGCATGTGTGTGTGTGTGTGTGCGTGTGTGGTTCTTACTTCCTTCCTCAGCTGGAACTTTGAGGTTCACCATTGGTGGGATTCTTGTGTCTGTGACAGTTTTTAAAACCCACCATCAGGGTAGCCATATTCAGTCTTTAGGAATGATGTGAAAACACAATACTAGTGCACATGGATCTTGCTTTCATGACCAGCACGCTTTGGCCTACTTTGCACTGACAGATGGGACAGGATTTGATATAACCTGCAAGATTTTTTACGCATCTTACTTATTCATGCAAGGGACCCCAGTGCCAAGTGTCATCCGAGAGGTCAGAAGAAGGGCATTGGAGTCTGGATGGACATTAACCCCAGAGAGTAAAATCTCTTTTCATTTAGCTTTGTCCAGTGGAGATCAATCACTAAGGCAGGGAACAAGAGTATGAGCCTTGCTCACAAGGCCAACCAGGCCCATGTAAGGGGTAGTTTAAACAGGAGTTACTTGCTTCTTCCATTCAATGATATGTGTGTGTGTATGCGGTTGGGGGGGGGGGGGGGGGGGGGGGGGGGGGTCTGAACTCATTCACATTTCACATTCTGTGAACTTTGGTCAGCTTACCTTCCAGTAAAAACCCACCGCAACAATTACAGTGGCTGAATTTTTGTTGCATTTTCAAGATCATTGTAGGAAGGTTCCATTGTTCGATTGTTATCGCAGAAAGGATCTTTATTCTAATTCACTCTTTGCTTTCTTTCACTAACGATAGGAATAAGATACTTCGTCGAATGACTTTTATACTGCTTCGTCATGCTGGTCTGCGTTTGTTGTGGACCAGTGTGCTATGTTTTTCCCATAGCTACAATATGGAGGTTCTCTGTATAGAAGTCTGTCATGCCGTCCTCCCTTCCTCAATCTCCCTTCCACTACTCTCTTTAAAAGA
>CM031605.1:23157682-23230182 GCA_018398815.1 Conus ventricosus
ATGTTTGTGACATGCTTGCTGCATGCTTGTGACATGCTGTGTTGCATGTTTGTGACATGTTTTCTGCATGTTTGTGACATGTTTGTTGCATGTTTGTGACATGTTTGCTGCATGTTTGTGACATGCTTGCTGCATGTTTGTGACATGTTTGCTGCATGTTTCAGTTTCTGACGACAAAGATTCCGTACTTCCCTCAAGATGGTGCCCCTACCTCGGATCAGCTGCAGATCTACATCAAAAGTGAGTCAAGATTGGAGTCTGTCATGGCTGGATATGAAGAAAATCTTTGGGCCACAAGTTTTGTTTCTGTTCAGTGGCTACGTGTGTGTGTGTGTGTGTGTGTGTGTGTGTGTGTGTGTGTGTGTGTGTGTGTGTGTGTGTGTGAGTGTGTGCGTGTGAGAGAGAGTAATCACATGCTATTCGTCAAGAGTTTAAAATTTTTTGATCTGTTCAAATTTCAGTTGGGCATACGATTTTTTCTGTCAAAAGGACTGATATTCTTTAGTGAAAAATACTTTTGTCTGTTCAAGCTTACCCAGTTGAAGTCAACTTTATTTAAAGCCTTGTGTTTGTGTCCGGTCTGCAAGTGAAGCGAGTGAAGCCTGTAGAACAGTGCAGTAAAAAAGATAGTGCAGTGAAGGATTGTAGCAAAGCTAGCTTACCATTTCAGGATGCCATTGATTGCAAGTGAGAAGATACTTGCTCCTATACAGTTGTAAGACAAGAACTTTGTAGAACCCAGCAGTTTGAATGATTGGGAGCAATGATCCTGAACTAGATGGATCCAGAGGCACATGTTACCTCAGCCCCTCTCTTACCTCCCCTTTCTCCCCTTCCCTACACCAGTTATTACAGACACAATGATAACAGGATAACAGGATAACAATTTTATTTGTCCAAGAGATGGAAAATTCATTTTCGACAGCACAGCAGCCTATACCAGGACAACACACACACACACACACACACACACACACACACACACACACACACACACACACACACACACACAGACACACACACACAAAGGCGTTAAAATGCCTGTGTAAGAATCCATAGTAAATCAATCCCATCAGTTAAAATATCTTCATGCAAGCACAACACTCCCCCCCCCCCCCACACACACACACATCTCACACACACACACACACACACACACACACACACACACACACACACACACACACACACGTACAAATACATGTGCGTGCGCAGCTACAGTACACATCCACTCCCTTTAAAACATGGAAACTAAAATTTCAAAAGTGAGCATTCATCATCATCATTAAAAGCAAGCAACATACTCTATCTAAATATATTCAGTTTAATAAGATTGAAATAATAAATATGATTATTTAAGACCAGGCATCCCTCGATACATACGATTTAAACATACCACACACACGCGCGCGCACGCATGCACACACCACACACACGCACATGCGCGCGTGCGCGCGCACACACACACACACTCACACACACAGCACGCACACACACATGCACGCACGCACGCGCGCGCACGCACACAAATTGTTTTAAGAACCGGCAAAGATAAAAGTAGCGACGTTCAGCTGTTCATCATGTGCTGGACGGATCCTGTTGTACAGTCTGATGGCACTGGGGAGGAATGAGTTGGAGAGTCTGTCTGTCGTGCTCTGACACTCAGCAGTCTGCCAGAGTCCCTCACCGACCTCCGAGAGTCCAGCTCACTGTGCAAGGGGTTGTGATGGGTCACCGAGGATTGCCTGCACACGTCTCAGCACTTTCGTCTGTAGAGATCGTGGAGGCTGGCCACGTCCGACCCGATCACATCCCTCGCTGTGCGAGTGAGCTTGGTCAGCTTGCGACATCCCCCTCCCCAGATTGCTAAGAAGCACAGACTGTTGAAGGTTATGGCACTCTGCACAGTGCTGGTGTAGAACATATGCAGGATGGCTGGGTTGACCTTGAAGGACCTGAGCTTCTTCAAAAAGTGAAGACGCTGGTGCCCTTTCTTCACTAGAGCAGCCGTGTTCTCTGCCCAGCCCAGCCAAGGTACTTGTATTGTTCAACAATCTCACCTCTTCGCCTTTGATCTGGATGGGAGTGTGCGGTGGTTTCTTCCTCCTGAAGTCGACGATCAGCTCCTTTGTTTTGCTGACGTTCAGGCACAGGTGGTTGTTGTCACACCAGGTGACCATCCTGTTCACTGAGTCCCTGTAGGATTCCTCCTCTCCATCAACAATCATTCCAGACAGAGAAGTATCGTCTGAGAATTTGACGTGGAGGACACCTTTTTCTTCACATCTGCAGTCAGAGGTGTACAGTGTGAACAGCGCAGGTGAAAGTACGCAGCCCTGAGGTGCTCCTGTGTTGGTCTCTAACTCAGAGGACCAGATGTCACAAGCACTTGAAATCTTCACCCACTGTAGTCTTTCAGTGGAGGAACTGAACACCACTGGATGAAACGTGGGTTCACAGACATCTGCATCAGCTTGGACATCATCAGGTGAGGCTGGATGGTGTTGAAAAACTTGAGAAGTCAAGGAAAAGCACTCTCACATATGACTGGGCCTCTCCAGGTGCTTGCATACTGAGTGCAGAAGGGTTGTTTATCACGTCCTCTGTACTTCTGTTCGCTGAGTATGCGAATTGTAGGGATCCGGGTGGCTTTGGGTCTGCTCTAGGAGCCGACGCAGAACAAGCTTTTCAAGCACTTGAATGGGATGGAGGTCAGAGCGAAGGTCGATAGTCATTCAGGCCTTTGGGGTTGGGTTTTTTTGGGGACAGGGACAACAGTTGATGCTTTCCACATTTTGGGGATGATGCCACTGTCCAAGGATTCCTGAAACAGCCTGGAAAACACTGGAGCCAGAGAAGTGCAGCAGTTCTTCAGGACCCTGCCACTGATGTTGTCCGGCCCACTCGCACTGCGAGGGTTGACCTTCTTGAAGCATGATTCCACCTCATGCTCATCAAGTTTGACGGGTGTATCAGGCATCTGCTTTACTGCTTCCAGCATGTCCTGCTGTTCCATACGGAAATCGTGCTGGTCAAAGCGGGTGTGTAAAAGGTGTTCAGGTCCTCAGCTAGCTGCTGCGGATCATCACAGCTGATGTTCTTCTTCACCGGCCCTGTATCCTGTCATGGCGTTGACACTCTGCCACAGTTGCCTTGAGCTGCTGGAGCGGAGAGAGGCCTCAACCTTCTCGCGGGGTTACTGCTGCCGGCCTTGGTCACCTCCCTGCTGACTGCCTTCTGCAGGTCCCGGACAGCCTGTGTGTCTTCTTCTCTCAGCTTGGCTCGGCGCTGTTTCAGAAGTGTACCTGTGTGCCCAGTGGATCCAGGGCTTCTTGTTGGGGTAGATGGTGACTTCTTTCTCTGGAACCAGCATGTCCGTGCAGGAAGTGGATGTAGCTGGTCACGTGTCCAGCGCCTCAGCCAGGGAAGAGCTGGCCATGAAGAACACGTTCCAGTCATTACAGTCAAAGCAGGTGTTCAGCAGCTGAAAAGCATCTGCAGTCCACTTCTTGATCTGCTTCCTCTGTGGCTTGCTGGTCTTGAGGCGTTGCCTGTACCGGGGCACCAGCTGCACCATGTTGTGGATGGATCTGCCCAGGGGTGGCGAGTCCTGCTCATGTAGGCTGTGGGATGTTCCATGATAACTGTTAACCCTGTTTACCATACGTGTATTCTAATGTACTTTACATGAACCACCACAAAGTCTGTTTCTTGTTCATGTTCTTTTGAGCCCTGTTGAATGCTGACCGCATCTGTGGGCTGCTTATACACGAGATACAGGCTGCCGTTTGTTCCTTCACACTTTTCACCTGTTGTGTCTCTGTCATTTCCACTGTCTGTGATTTTCTCATCGATGGCTGATCCAGAGTTAAAGAAACTTAGCCTGTTAAACGTGAAATGTTCAGTGCTGACACCAAAGTTTTTGACAGAACCAGAGGTCACCACAAGAACAGGGCATGTTGGGTCACAGACTTTGAGAATTTGTTTGTGAATGATGTATAAGTGTATAGTTTGCTGCCCTGCCATAAAGAGCTGGGTCAATAGAGCTCCTTGCTAAGTTTTCACAACCAGATCGATCATTTAATCGTAGATTTTCGGTTCTGTGGCCTTGCAGTGTGCCGGTTTTTAACGTGATCTCATTTTTATTTCCTCTCCTCAAACATGTCCCCAACTAGTTTTGTGTCAAAGTGTCAAGTGTTTGCTAGTTCAAGGGGTCTGCCAGCTCTGTGGTGATTAACATAAAAATCAAGAAACTGTATTATAAAATGCCTTATAGCTCAGTGGTGGTTGGAAGGGTAACCCTCTGGTGTTCACATTTTGTTACTGAGAATTTCTTGGAAGTGTTAGAAAATGTTTGTACTATCCAAAACAGACCGCACCATAGCTTTAGTGCCCAAATTATTCTTTCACTGTTTAACCTTGGCTTACATGGGAAGCTTCGTTCAGATCAGGTGTTAACAATTTCAATTTTGCCCATCGCCCCCACTGGGACATAGGCCGCCGACAAGGTCCCTCCAGCTGTCTCTGTGCTGGGCCAGTCTCTCCAGCTGCCCCCATGTGTGGCCCATCTTCTTGGCATCTTCGTCCAGGTCATGTCGCCATGTGTTCCTCGGCTGGCCTCTCTTACTTTTTCCCTGGGGGTTCCACCTGAGGGCTTGTCTCGGGTTGTTGGTGGCTGGCTTACGCACAGTGTGGCCTATCCACCTCCAGGGTAGTCAGCTGACCGGCTTCCGGATGACTCTGGCTTTCACCACTCCGTGTCATAGGTCCTCCAGCTGAAGGTCCATCTTCTCCAGGGCCAAGTTTTCTGTAGAGTCTCTTGGCGTTTTTGTAGCATGGTGTTTTTTTACAGGGAGTGGGTGCTAACCCATTGCCCAACCCTCCTTTCTCATCGGGGCTTGGGACCGTCCATGGTGGAGTTAGGTGTTAACAAGCTAGAGGTTATTACAAGATAAGGAATCAGGCACGAATGAAAGGCAGGGGCCTGCAGCAGATGTGAATGCTGAGGATTTTCTGTTGGCGAGCTGAAATGTAAGGGGGTTAACTTCAATGCCCCACTGAAAAACTGATGCACTAAGTTACAACTTGGGATGCAGCAGGATGTTTTGGGTTTTTTTTTCACGCGCACACAACTTTCAATCCAAGAATTAAAAAAAAAAGGCCACTAGCTTGATCGTTAGCTACACACAGTTCATTCCCGTGGACTGAAAAACTGTTTAGTTTTCTCAATGATTGGGGTGTTTTCAGATAGATCAGAAGTTGCTCTTTCTCCAAATACATTGGCAAAACAGTGGCTATTCTCATGTCCAGAAACAATCAGTCTTGTGATGAGAGAAGGATCTGACTTTATTTGATGGAAAAATCATATTCATTTCCCCAGTGTGTTTGTCGACAAATAGTATATTCAAAGTAAAACAAAGGAATCTTGCTCACTTCTTTCTTTTTTTAAATTTACTGATATGATTTTGAAAATTGCAGGGAGCTACAGGTAGCATATTGAAAAGGCGATGTAATAAACTTTTTAATCATGTATCGATGGCAGCCTTTGATTTTGTGCAAGTGTGTTGAAGTTTTCAAATAAACCTGGACTGTTACGTCATGGGATGACAGTGAGTCTGTATTTAACACATGACTAGTTAGAAAAATACTTCCAGGGGAATTTCTCTTTATGGTAGCATGAGTATTTTCTGGCAATGTGTGTGGAGGAGTTGGTGTGTATGTTGACAGAGTGTAGCTGGAGCTATCCTGAGTGCTGTTGTAGTTGTGTGCATGTGTTATTTCAGTCCTGGAAGCCATTGGACAGGACAGTTCCACTGTGCCAACTTTACTGACAGACTACATCCTGAAAGGTTAGTCCAAAGGAGTAATGGATGAATTGTGTGAACTTGGGAGAAAAAAACCCAACCAACCAAACAAAAAGCCCACAAAACCACACTTATGTGGACTCACTCATTCACACACACGCACACAAACACACACACATGCACACAACACACACACACACACACACACAACCCCCCCCCTCCTCCCCCCCACACCACCACCACCACCATTCTTTTTCCTTCGTCTTGACACCTTTTAAAACAAATCTTGCCTGTGTGGTTGAATCGGTTGAGAAAATATAGGACTGTTTTTTAGTTCACTGCTTACCAAATTATCTAATGACTGAACAACAAAACACACAATCACACTTCATGACTTGTCATAATTGAATTCTGTGTACAAATGAGAGTCAAATGGAATTAGAGTCTGCTTCATTTAGGCATATTTGTGCCAGAAATGTTATTAATGTTTCAGTCATTTTTACAGCTGCTTCTGTTTATGTGTTGTACTTTTGTTGTTTGTCTGGTTCAGCTTAGTTACAAATTCTTCATCTTTGTTGATGCTAAAATGTATTCAATAATGTTGATTGTCTTTTTCGATAAATTCAAACCAAAAAACAACCAAAAAAATGAAGAAGGAAAAAGGCTTAATCAGGGCTGCCTACCCCTCTGTATCCATCCGAGACACACTTCTTAACTCGGTGCAGACGCAGGTTTCTGCCACAACCGCAACACGCTGAGACGCACTATTTTGGGTATTTTTACAAAAAAATGTACAGACAGAACCAAACCGAATACAATGATTATATGTTTTTAAAACTTCAGATCATGTTCTTTTAGAAAAAAAAACAAACTACAATCCTGTGCTCAGTACACACTTCACTCACACTGGTTTGAAAATGGTAGGGAAACAGCCATCAGCAAAAACTTTTTCTCCACGTAGGTATGGATGAAAAATCAGTATGATCATAACTGTAGTCAACACAATGTGTAGCAAACACATAAAAACAATGTATCTTCCAACACACAGCTGTGTGCATGGTCTAAACCTCAAACAGAGAGCTGCTGTCACATATTTGAAGAAAAAATGCAAAAACTTCATCATCGTTTGGTATGTACAACTCACCATGGTCACTCATATCCTCTCTGTCTAATTGGGCAAGTTCGGAAAACAGTTCAGAAAAGTTCGGCAAGTTCGGAAAAACGTTCCAGCTCTTCATCTGATCTTTCTTCCATTATTCTTTCAATTACTTCTTGAAATAAGATGTTTCTGTTCGTACCACTCACTGATGCTTCGGTGCCGACACCATGATGAACACAGGTGGCTACAGTTATCTTAGCTATCCCATAATATGAGGCGAAAAAGTAGATATAGACTAAGGGAGAGTACCACCCAATGGACGAAACCCTCAGCTTTCTGTAGATACCAAGATTCTTTCCTTAGTCCGCACAGCTACAAGTGAAAATTCAAGTAAATCGTCAATCACATGGCGGGTGACATGTCAGTGCCAAGCACTCAACTCGTTGCCTGCCAGGTGATTGACAAGATGGCAATGAGTTAAAGACCAGGGACAAAGACTGATTTCCAGGGACATCCAAGATACCACAACAAATGCAGAATGAAATCGGGCCTTTGTTTACACAATGTAGAACACCTACAAAGGTCTTATAGGGAATGCAGAAGTCCTGAAGGGATCTGTGGTTTGTGCTCCTCAAATCTGGCAGCTAGGTGTAGCTGTGTAGACGAACTGTCGACATTGCAGTTTGAATCACAGGCTTTGCTTCCGTTTCACACGGTTGTCATTCGGTCTGGCTCAAAATGTCCACAGGTGGTCTGCATGCATGTGTGTTGGTTGATTCAGCAATGTTTGGGTCGTTCTGACAGTTTTGAGCCTGAGTCCATTCGCTTTCAGACCTTGTCACCCAGAACACGAGACAATGAATTCCTGGGACAGGTTCCCCATTTTCATTGTTTCTAGGGACAAATACAAACAGTCCACAATTAAAAGCAGCTCATGTGTGAGAGATAGAGGGTTCAAGAAACAGCCAATACGGAAATTTCTCAAATACCTTTTTATGTTCATGGTAAATGCATTTGTTTTGGTTTGTTTTAGTAAATTATTCTGTTAGAAAGAAAAAAATATGGTTTTAGATGTGATATTTTCCACAGACAATCAATCGCTCACCAGGGATGGAAAATCAAGAGAAAGAACAGCATGAAGTTAACCCTCTTGCATTCGCATTTTCCAGCCTAGAACTGCTCCTAGTATTCGTATTGTTTTGAGAAATTTAAGCTTAAACTCACCTACTGCCTTTGAAAGGCTGTAGTGGACAAAGTTTCCACTGCAGCACTGTCAAATTTAGTATGCAAAATTCTAATACATCATATTTCATAATGCAGAGATGTCACATGTTTGGGATGCATGTGGGTGTCATTGTCACCCTGTTTGTCACAAAACAATGGGACATCAAACGTTGACAATGTTACTATAATACACCAGACAGACAATAACATTGTCGGCATGCATTTGTTAGTATAAATCATCAGAGGGTGGCCTACCTCAACTTGTAAACAGCAGTCCTGGTTCAGTAAATCCAGTTTGGGGTGTTACTAAGTGTCACATGATTGTCACATACTCAAACATGGGGCCAGGTAACTTTACGGGGTTTTTTTCGTCCTAAAAGGTGTGTTTGTCACTACTTAACGACTTTTAACACCGGAATATACACAGTCACAGAAAGAAGTAAAATCCATTCTTTACACTCTAATATGGTGTCTGGTCACACACGGCAGGAGGGTGTCACCACTGTCACATGTCACCAATATGGTAAACACTACTCTTGATCCATGGTTTCTACCAAGTTTGCTGCATGGCAGAAACCGTGTTTTCGACATCACCCCACTGATCCGTGGCTCGCTAAACCGAAGATCAGTCGATCAGTAGCACCAGAGTCTTGGCTGACGTTTGATCCCCATCATGATGAGCACAGTTACGTATGCGCGCATCTCCGCAGGTGTCGTATCCTGCCAAAGTAGGTCAGGTTGTCCCCGCTTTGCCATCTGCTGCCTGGCGTACAGGTTCGTCTGGTCAGCAGCTGTAGTAAAAAAACAACTGCAGCAGGAAGAGAAAAAATAACCCAGAGGTGTATCTGTGTCTGGCAAATCATGATTTGGCCCAGTCTCTTCCTCAAAAGGCTGAACCACAGGTGCGGAAGTTGCCGGTCGCCACGTGGTCACAAACGCAAACAAAGGCGCATCATCGTCTTCATCACTTTCTTCGCCTTCTTCTCCCTCTCAAACATCCACATCACTTTCATTTAACTCCTCTCTTTCATATCTTTCTACTTCTTGTAATATATCATCCAACTCCTCTTTCGTATAATCAAAAAAATCGGCGTCAGTAGAAGCGCTAGCAGACGCCATTTTCAGAAACAAGGCGATGCCGTCTGCAGTAATGGAATACGGTCAGTTCACGACCCTAGTCTTTGTGATTGAGTTGTTTCCCACACCCATACTACTGCTAAGATTTCATTGGACCCTCTCAGGGATGCACGTTTATTTTTGGCCAGCCCTGACTTAAAACAAGGTCGCAGTGTGTGAGGGAAAGTAACGCGGCACGTACGGCCGGTTGCGGCCGGAACGAACAGCAGGGGAGACAAACACAGCGGCCGGATACGGGCGAAACGAATGCAAGAGGGTTAAGGGAGAAAACTGTCTCATTTCTGTGTACAAGAAAGTGAAATGTGTTGCAGTGTTGTGTCCAGCCCACTAGTCAGTCGGCAGCTGCTGGGTGTTCAGAATGATTGGGAGGTCTCCGCCACCAGACAGGAGCTGTCCCTCCAGACTCCACCAGCCGTTGAGTGGATCACACACCAGCCCAGGGGCCAAGCTGCAGAACAAGGTTTAGGGTGGGGTTTTTTTTTCCTGGCAGAATTGTTAGAGTAAGAACTGGGGCCTGGGATCACCTGTGTACATGATTTTGCACTGCTGCCTGGCCTAGGCTTGCCACCTTGTTATACACACTGGAGAGGGACAGGTGGGTTTTTTGAAGGGGGAGGGGGGGGGGGGGGGCACACTTTTTGATGGTGGTTGTCATTATGTTAAAAGAAAAAGTCCCTTAATTATCACAGACAAAGCAAGCGAGTGAGTCAGCCTTTTGTATCATTTAGAAATCAGTAGTTTTTGGAATTGTGCTCCCAGACTCTGGTATGATAGCTCTTTTGTTACTTCACCCATCTTGATCTTGCTGGTGGCTTATCAGTTGAAATGTTGCTTCTGCAAAATATTGAAGCATGGTAAATCAAAGTTTCTTTATATAGTCTTGCTTTGTACAGCATGGAAGCGACTATTGCTTTGTACAGTCTGTGTGATTTTCATCTGTTTTTCGTTTATGTTTGCAGGATTTTATTAACCGCATTTTTTTCACAGCAGCAGCATGCATTTGCTGGGAAGATTAAGATCTTGGAAATCATTACAGCATGTGTACTATCACGGTTAGTCATCTCGAGGCAAACAGAATTGAGTTTATATCCAAAGTCTCAGCTCATGTTTTTGAAGTTTAAGCACAGTATGTTTGTCTGGGCTTTTTTTTTTCCATGTTAAACAACAAAAGGAGAGAGAAGTGGGTTATATGTTGACTAGTCACTATCCTGTTGACTGTGATGTAAGATCTCATTGCATCCCAACTGAACATGCAATGAAAATGGATTTTTCGCTTCAAAAAAGGGGGAAGCATTATTTTGGAATTCGGCAGGTTTTACTTTGGCATTGCTAGCTTGTTGCCTCATGTTTCAAAGCCATAACTTTCATGCATATCCACTCACACTAGCTGCTATCTCGTAATGATTTTGGATTGTTTACTTTATGTTCTATTCATACATTTCCTCCAGTCTGTGAAAGTTTTTTATTTCTACCATGTTTGTGCTTATAATCAGACTGTGAATAAGCAAGTGCACATCATAACAAACCCCAGATAAAAGTTGGAATGAACATCGTAACAACACGCGGTGAAAGTCAGAATGGACAGTTCACTTTGTAACAAGTGTGAAGAGCGTATTTCATCCTGTGCATTGTGAACTGAGAATGGACAATGGAAGAACAAAGGGAAAGCTCACATCACATGAACATCTAAAGAAGCAGTTTATAGAAAGCTGCAGATATTGGAGAATGGGGAAGGCATGTGCAATTCATCAAGGGTAGACATGTGGAGAACAGTAATGGTATTCACACAAATCATATATGGTCCTGGATGATGCTAAATAGTCCATTAGTTCGCTGATCTTGCCAGATTTAAAAGACAAAAAAGGGATAATGTGTCTGAAACACATCTCTTCTCTTGGAGCCAGCTCATAACATGAAACATCTAGAAGTAATCACCATTTTATTGTGTATTACCCTCCTGCCAGGCTAGGACAGAGCTGGATCCTCACAATGCATATGAAGAATTGGAGAAAACTGTTTTGCAAAACAAGAGCTTAAAACCAAGAAATACCAGAACGTGTTTGCCTTGTGTCAGTTTAGACGTGAAAAACATATATGGGCAAGAATTGTTGACTGAAAAGGTCATTATTAAACCATTAGATGTTGAGGCATTTTGCATGTGGGTAGGTTGTGGACATTATGAGAGAAAGCTTCAGCTGGGACAAGACTGTCTGGAAGGAGGAGCATTGTATGAGCTGCTTCACACGCTAGTTAGTGTGTGTGCAGCAGTGGAAGCAGTCTATCAATCAGCATTTGCCTAGTGGTTCCAGTGTTTGGAAGGACACGTAGACCGTTAAAACCTTCATTATTATCATAATTTTCCTTTTGCAATGAATGGCCCTATCTCAAGTTGCCACTTTTTGTGAAAATATGTTGTTATACATTATCTGTATCAAGGTTTGTTGTTGCTGTTGTGACTGTGTGATTTTTGTTTTGAAAAATCCGACGGAACCTGCACACCCACTGTGTACAAAAAGGGAACTGTTCAGCGTTTACATCTCATTCAAGTATGACTACTGAATCATGGATTCAACAATATCAGGATTGCTAGAACGTAAATCCAGCCTGACAGTACAGGTCAGTGTGTTGCTGAAAATAGTTTAACATTTATTTCCTGTACATAGAGAGAAAAGGATTCTTGTTTTACGCAATGAACTTTTATCAAAGGGCTGTGATTGGTGTGTTATGTGTGTTCAAGATCCATCTTTGAAAACCACTTTCCTTGGCTTCGATCTTCATTTCGTGGTGACTGTCAGTTGTTTGTTTGTTTGCTTTTTAAACTGAAACTGAGCAATGTGTATGCCAGTGTTTAGATGAGAACGAAGTAAAAAAAAAATTACATGTTTACAAAACATGAATCGTAACCTTTACCATGTTTGAAACTGCTTTGTCTTCTAAAGCATGTTCACAGTGAATGCAGTATGATGTAGTGTGTGGTGGTTTGTCAGAGATATTCAGTTGTTTCTTCAAAGTTGTCGTGCCACAGCTTGTAACTGAAGTATCAGAACTGTCTTCTCATCTTGTTTTTATTCCCCAACTCACTGTAATTGTTGCAATGCAAGGTGCTTCATGTGGGGAGGCATGATTTGATTTAAAGAAGAAAGCTATTTTCTTTAATAATAAGAGATTTGAGTGTTCGCTATGAATGTTTTCATTCTGCTTCAAGTACTGACCATCTTGCCGTTGGGAGGGGAACAGGTCAGTGGTCAGTCAAGAAATCTCCATGCCCCAATCATTTTGAATCATTCATTTCCAACTCAAAGGATTGCTGGCATTTTCTCTGGGAACGAGTCCATGTCTGAACTGGTATTGTGCAAACATCGCATGCACTTCAGCATTGTGATCAACGTTATCAATCACTTAACAGTGGTATAAAAAAAAGTGTGTGCAAGTCATGTTCGTCTCTTACAGGTATAAGGGAGGTCAAAGGGAAATATGTCTCGATACATTAGCAAACCACAGTTCCCACCATTATCCATATGTGGATGGATGTGTACAATAGTTTAAGGGACAGTTGCTGCTTAGAGCCATGTTGATGGCGATGCTGACTGTGATCCATAGAAGTTTGAACATGCAGGAATAGGCTTTCGACACAACCAGGCACTGGAACCATGCGTCAGATGCTTTGGATTAGAGAGAGAACTAGATCAGACTCTGAACAAATGTGTTGTCATTTGGTCGGAAATTTACAGTGTGCTTTCCATATGAAACTGAAATTGATGCTAGAAATTTTCAGTCTTGTTTAACAAGTGTGCTGCTTGTAAATGTGATTTTTTTCTTCTTCTAATTTGGTCAGCAGAGCAAACGTATTAGTCATGGCTTGAACCAGTTCTGAGTTTGACACGGTGCAGCTTATCACGTCAAAATGCATCTTGCCTGTTGGCATGTGCACTCCCTCAAAATATACATTAGTTACGCAGTATATTGCATGTCTGATAATGCATAGTAGCACATCCTTTGTGCTAAAAAAATCAGCAAGAAACCTGAGATTCCAGCACTGCAAGACCCAAAGATGCACACTTTTTTCTTCAGAAGTTGAAAACTCTCAGTCGACCTTAGAGGCTGCCAGCTCAGCAACTTCAATAAGCAGACAATAAGAAGAGTGTGTATAGTTGTGTCCCTTGTCTTCTGCATATGCTTTGGATAAGCTTAAGCCGGTCGTACATGTGGGTAGGTGAGTTATCAGGAGAGAAAACCATCTGTTGACTACTTTGACCTAACGTTAGTTACTTGTTGTGCACAGTGCTATGTTGCCTGGAACTGCCTGTTGGATAGTTCATATTATGGCAGGTCTCTTGAGAGTCCTCTTCTCCTGGCAAAATGGTTGCTCCTAGTTTTGACTTGGGCAAAGAAAGGCTGGTCAAAGACTTGCCGCACACATCATAGCGTCAGTTTTAGAATAACCACCACTGTGGGAAAACCTGATGAGTAGAATGCATATGATAACAGACCTGCCTACCCTTCCGTAATTTCGTCCGTAATCTTACGGAATTAACCCCCCATTACGGAGGTACGATTTTCCGTGCGAAATTACGGAAAAGAAAATTGAAAAACTACGCAAATTCCAGACTCGAAAAATTGTCGACTGCTAGACCTTTCCGAGACCACAGAGTAACTTCCTTGACTCAAGCCGAAACCACAGATGGTTCGGAACTTGCGATTGGTCAATGTGGTGCTGTGGGCCAACACGACGCGCCATCACATCTGTGCGCGCCATTCGAAGCCTTTTGTTCAGCCATTGTAAGACAAAGTTTCAACCGATTTTTTGCCGGCGATTGTGAAAATGGCGGAAAAAATCTTCTAAACGTTTGCATGAAACCGATGACGAGGGTTCGAAATTATTATTATTGGCTTAACGGAAGTAAGAGCAAAAAATGTTTTATATGCAGCAAAAAGATGTTGAATTTGAAATTGCTGGCTTTGATATGTTTCTGAATAAGGAACCTAAAAGGGGTATAGCCATGTATTTTGCTAAGGAGCTAAATGCACAACTTTGCGATGAGTTTGAAAATAACAAATTTCAAGAGCAATTATGGTGTACTATCAGAGGTGGTATGATGAGGCAATATTAGTTAGGGTGTATATACAGAGCCCAAACTCAAATATGATGAAAACCATTATGAGTTATTTAACTTGCTAAAAGCAAAAAAAATGAGTAGATATAGTAAAATATGTATATTTGGTGATTTTAATTTTCTGATGTAAAATGGGATGGAACTTGGAATGGTGATAAAAGTAATGATGTTATTGAAAACTTTAGAGATGCCTTTTTAATACAGAAAGTGACTAGCCAACTGTGTTCGAGAAGGACAGAAGCCAACAATTGATGACTTAGTTTTAGTTAATGAGAATTCTTGATCTCTGATATTGAATATAGTGACCTTTGGGTAAAAGTGATCACTTGATTTTAACATTTGAACTATATGTTCCCAAAGAAAAGACTAAAGAAAACCCTAAGTATAATTGATTTACAGAAAGGAGACTATAATAAAATGAGGAAAATGCTTTCAGAGAGTGTCAACTCCTGCTTACAAATGATCAGGATGTCGAGGAAATGTGGAATGTCTTAAAATGCGAAGTTTTAAGAGTATGGCGAATGTATTCCAAAGACTATTTGTAGCCAAATAAAATGCTTAAACCACTTTGGATGAATGATAAAGTACTTAAAATGATTAAGAAAAATATAATCTTTTTCAAAGGTATTTATTGACGAAGATGGAAAGAATACAGCAAATATGCAAGAATGCGAAATAAGAGCAAAATGAAATCAATCAACAAGAAAGCTTTGAACGTAAAATAGCAGAAACAATGTAAAAAAATCCCAAATGTTTTTGGAATACGTGCAGAACGTACAAAAGTAAACACAGGGGTAAATACTCTAATGATGGTAAAGGAGGGTTGGCCGAGGTCAGATATGGAGAAAGCTGAAGTTTTAAAGTGTTCTTCACAAGTGTCTTTGCTAATGAAGATACAAATAACATACCTGATCTTATTGAATGTAGTAAATCTAATGGAATTTCAGTTACAGATATAATAATTACTTCAGCTGCAGTAGAGAAGAAGTTGTTTGAATTGAATCAGTCTAAAGCGCAGGGACCTGATTTAATACCACCTAAAGTTCTAAAAGAATTAAGTAAGGAGTTAGCTGTACCGCTCAGTAAGATTTATAATAAATCATTAGAGACAGGGAAAATTACCCCTCGACTGGAAATCGGGCAGAAGTTACTGCTATTTTTAAAAAGGGTCAAAATCTGAGCCAGGCAACTATACGTCGGTAAGCTTAACTTGCATTGCATGCAAAGTTGTTAGAATCCATTATAAGAGATGTCTTAGTATCTCACTTCACTGATAATAATTTGTTTGCAGTATGCCAGCATGGCTTTCGTAAAAAAAGGTTCTTGCATATCACAACTACTTGAAGTTATGGAAGATTTAGTTAACATGCTAGAAAATAAGTACTCTGTTGATATAATTTACCTTGATTTCCGTAAAGCTTTTGATACGGTTCCGCATGAGAGATTATGAAAAAAATGGAAGCATACGGTATAGTAGGTAAGTTGCTAAACTGGATTAGAGATTTTTTGTCAATAGAAAACAAAGAGTAAGAGTGGTGTAATGTATGTCGACAGAGAAAGATGTTATGAGTGGTATTCCCCAAGGGAGTATTTTAGGACCTGTACTGTTTACTATTTTTATAAATGACCTTCCAGATGAGGTAAATAGTTTTTGTAAAATTTTTGCTGATGACACAAAAATATATGACAAATCAGATAACTATAATAGTCTGCAAGAAATTTAAATTGCCTCCAAAACTGGTCAGACAAGTGGAATCTATATTTTAATGTTGAAAAATGTAAAGTTTGCATGTTGGCAAAAACAATCCAGAACATGAATACAGCATGAAAATAGATGGTGGAAATAGGCTGGTACAGAAATGTAAGGAAGAAAAGGATCTGGGTGTAATCTTTGATAAGATTTACTTTTTGATACTCACATTCATAAGTGTATAAATAAAGCAACCAAATGATTGGATTAATCAAAAGAACTTTTATTTACCTAATAAGAAACGTTTTTAAAAGTTATATAAAGCTATGGTTAGACCGCATCTTGAATATGGAAATATAATCTGGTACGCACACTTGAAAAGACAGTCAATAGCAATCGAAAGAGTACAGAGAAGAGCTACTAAAATTTGCAAGAATGTACAAAGATGTCTTATATAGATAGATTAAATTACTTAAATTTGTACTCTTTAAAAGGTAGACGTATTAGAGGGGATTTGATTGAAGTGTACAAAATATTTCACAAGCAAACGGACATACAGTGGGACTATTTTTTTGAGGCTGTTTAATAACAGATAGAACAAGAAATTCGGAAGGCAAAATATTTGTTAAGCAGTTTATTACTAATATGGGGAGATTCAAGTTCAGTAACAGAGTTATTACTAACTGGAACGTTTGCCAACTGCACTTAAATTTGCTAAAAATACTAATGTTTTTAAGAATTTGCTGGATGAAGACTTGAAATTTAAAGTACAGTTTAGAAGCTTTGATGATAAGAAGGAAAATTTATATTGCATGCATTTTCAACCCTGTCATAAAAGTATAATAACACGAGGGGACATTGAAAGGCTTAACGGCCTATGTATTGATTACGTCCCTACATTACTACTATACTTATACTACTACTACTATACTACAGCTCAGGGGACACACACACACACACATATTTTTTTTTTTTTTTTTTTTGTGGGGGGGGGGGGGGGGGGGGGTTGTACATTAGGTTCTTCATCAGTGGTGTCATCTGTGGTGACTGCTGTGTAAGTTACAAACTGTCAAGTATATCACCTTTGAAATTGATCTGAAATCTGTCCTGAGTCCGTCATTGCCATCATCCCAAGGTATTTTAATTCTGCTTTGTTGTTTTTGTTCCTTTTTTACTGTTTATATTTTTTGTTAAAATGTTAAAAATGTAGTTGGAGTTTTGTACACATTATTTGTTGAATGTTAAAAATGTAGTTGGAGTTTTGTACACATTATTTGTTCAAAAACGCCGTGTATTACGCGTCCGTGGAATTACTGAAGGAAATGCAAAATTACTGAAAATCTCTGTGGTTATTACTGATGAGCACAACATGAGGTAGGCAGGTCTGTGATAAACCATGGATTAAGATGGAGAGGCAGATTTTGTTTATATTTATTGATATATCAAAATCAAAACACAATTTTAACAAACAAAAAAGGCCATGTGTGATTTGATCTTGCTGCGTGACAGTCACTGTTGTGCATAGGAGGCACATGCACACCTTACCCACATTGCCGACACTGACAGGGCTCTGGAAAGAATGCAGCATCTAACTTACATAGTCAAAAAGTGTCTTGGCTAAGTCATTTGCAACAGCCTATTAACAGAAGTTGTGCAAGCAATTACTGTGCAAATAAACGTGTCGAGAGTACAAGCCTGAACAGTAATACGATCAACCCTCCAGTCTCGGACTCTCCACCCATATAACACCAGCCTGCAGGAGAAACCAACAGAAAATGTGCCCTCACTGGCAAGGTTCATAGCAAAATATTGGCTTTTCAGTTAGTTGATGTTGGGCCCTCAATAAAATAATAATAAGAAACAAGTATTTTGGCTGAAGAAGAGCACAGCCAGTAACTTCCTTTTGACCTGTGACAAGTTTTCTGCCAACTATCATGATGAACAGGTGTCTGTAGATCGGGCGTTATACCGACTAGGATAGAAGAAACGGGAACAAGCTCTGTTCAGAAAATATACAGGCTATAAAGTGTCTGCTCTGTAGCAAGGCCATTTGGCAAAGTATCGTGTGCTAGGATAGCCGTGAATAGGACAGGATAGTTGTTTTCTGTGCGACGTGTACTCGCAGCCATAGCTTCCTCAGAATGTCAAAAACTACAGGCCTGAAGATCCATGAGAAAAAAAACGTGGCTTCATGGGAATGCCGGACAGGCCTCGGAGCCCTAATGCCGATATCTTTGGTGATCTTGGCTAGCAATCATAGCAAGTACAATCCAAGGAGAAAGGATGCTTGTGCTTGATAGCAAATGAAAATGAAGAAGTATTATAATAACTTTACTCAAAACTAAAGAGCCTAACTTGGAAGCCAATCGAATGCAGAGAAGTCTTTGATTGCATGTGGTAAACATAACACAGAACAATTTGGTTGCACTTTTTTCGTTGTCAGTAATAACAGGTCTTTACAAGTGTGCTCGTGTTCAACAATCTACATCTTTTATGTGCCCTATTGTTGAGGTTGTTCGCATGGGGACTTTGGAGGACCCTTGCGAATTTCATCAGTCACTGGGACCTTTTCATTCAAGTTGAATTTCATCAGTCACTGGGACCTTTTCATTTCAACTGTAATGGAAACACCGAGTATCACCATTCATGAATTGGTTTGGCTTGTCACCATCAACTTTCATGCCGTTTAAGAAACAAGAAACATTGTTCCACTCTGTATGATAGAATGCTTCAAGTGTTCTGTGAATTGAATGTTTTCAATCAAGCTTATATTAAAAACACACACACAGAAGCTGGTGTGGCATGTTGAATGATGTTTTTTCAGGGTGTCCGTTTGTGATCATTTGGTTTTAATCAAATCTATCAGCTTTATTCGTGATATTGACATGTCATTAATGGTGTACAGTGTTTGCTATTGTCTGAACAAGACCTGCTAGAGTGCAGAATTGTTTTGTAGAATTGTT
This sequence comes from Conus ventricosus, assembly GCA_018398815.1. Lineage (NCBI taxonomy): Eukaryota > Metazoa > Mollusca > Gastropoda > Neogastropoda > Conidae > Conus > Conus ventricosus. Next base: position 23,176,714 of record CM031605.1, read on the forward strand.
TTGTATGAAGATTCTTAATGCTTGCTGTTTTCCTGCACAACCTTAGTGTTTTGTTAATATTTCTTAGTTTGATATTACAGTTTACCTTGTGGCAATTGTGTTTATTTCATAACCATGCCATTCGTATTTGCCCCTCGTCACAAAATCTGGGAAATACACTTCACAGCATGCACTTTGTTCTCTTCAAAGATGATGACTCCAACATCTATAGACACATTTTCAGCTTTTGTCTTGGAAGCTCAGTATGCAAATAAAGATTTACTGCATAGAACTTTTTTTCTCTCTCCGCCTGTCCCTCCCCCATTTTTACTGCAGATGAAAAGCTATTATCAGAATCAAGACTAGATGAACTATTTGCACATTTTTGCAGACTTAGTCTTTTCGTTCAGGAAAAACAGAAATAACCACTTCCATATTCTGATGTTTTAACTCCTTGGGATTTGTATTTTTAGTAATGACGGTTGTCCATCAAGGCGGGCATCCTCCAGTTGAAATTCTGTATTGGTCAAAAGCATGCATCAAGTCTACTACATGATCTAGGATTGCAGTGGCAGTCCTGTGCATCTTCTTTTTTTTGGTATTATGCTCAAGGTTCTTTTGTAGTCCGCTGCAAATCCTTTTCCTACAGTTTTACAAGAAACAAATTACCTTACCCAAGATTATCGTCGTTGTTCTGTGCATCAAATCCAAGCTGGTGCTTGGTCCCAGCACTCATCCCCCTCCCAGTTTACGGAAAACATTCTCATCATATACATTTGAATAGGTGTGCGATAAGTGGAGAGATAATGAAATTCTTATCTTTTATTCTGTGTACAGGAGAACTTGAGCACATGTGTTTCCTATTGAACCTCTCGTTTTCTGTGTGCTATGAATATTACTGGGATTTCAAGTATGTGATCTTGACTTGTGTTATCATTATGCTTCACAATAAACTTGCTGACTTGTTTTAAAAACCAGTACAATCATGCTTAAGTCTAAATTCATGAGGTTTTCGGTGTGTGCATGTTTTTTTGTTAGACTAGACAGTCTCTGTTACTGGTCTGTACCACAGAACACTTCCGAGTGAAAGATTTGTGTGCGCAATTTACTCGGTGCATCTTGGGCACCCGTTTTTCAGTTCAGTATATTGATTTGAGGCAGCAATGTGTTCAATGTTCAACCAACATAATATTACAAGCTTTAGTGTCTGTAAATTCAAGCATTTCATAGTGTGGAGAGGCGACCATGTGTTTTGGGCTTCAGTGCAATGCCTACAGATTCCCAAACGTACCAATAATCAGGTGCCCACCAACACAGGTGGGTCAGACATATAGAGCTATTGTAGTGGAACCTGTTTTTAAGTTTGCAGATTTTATTCTGTAAATACATTTTTCATTCTTATATTTTGCTTTTTTTCCTCTTTTGGATGGCTGTTTGGAAAGGTGAACCATCTTCTGTGTGCGAGGGTTCTACATGCATTCTTTTTACAGATGCCTTTACAATGCGTTTGCAAGGCATTGTGTTAAAAGCACATTATCCTGGTGGAATCCAGAAAATCATGCGATTTCCTCCACTACACACGACAGTCCGAACACATGGAAAAAATCGCATTGTCAACTTTTACAGAGAAATAGGTTTGAGATGCTGACAAACAGATCTTACATACATCAATAAAAAGAAAAAAAAGTTCAAAGGCCATTTGGAGGCTTGATCCTTGGGAACTGCATCAAAGAAATGTCTTTACAAGTTGATGTTAAACAACCTTGAATCTTTTTTGCCTGGAAAAAAAAAAAGAAAAGTATAAACTGAAGAATTCTCACCCCCAACACATTACACACTTGCTCACACTTGTACAACATACACAAGCCAACGCTGACCAATTTGGTGTTGAAGACTGTATTTTTCATTTGAAGCAAAAACAAGTCTCCCTACAAGAGGAATTGTATGCTCTCATGGATGACAACTAGCTGCTACAGAAGAAACAGCAAAATGTATGATGTAATCATGTCTGCACGGGATCAATACTACATAAATAATCCTCCTCTGCTTCCATGCTAGCCATCACACACAGAGGAAAAAAACTCCCATAAAATTACCATGAACTGGAGGTATATGAGAGCCAGACTACATACAGGCATGGGATTTTGCTCCAAATGGTTGCCAGTCATTTCATTTTTCGTAACCAAACAGAATTTTGTATGTATCATTTCTCGACTGACCTGTGAACCCTGCCAGGATCAAGTTGAAAACTCAAGGCAGCGAGCAGCACCAACTTCAATGATGTCTCTGCTTTTCACATCTTCTGCTCTGGATCGTGTTCTTCGGGCACCTCAAGTGATAAAGAGACAGCTTTGGAGCTATGACAGCTATACTGAATTTGAGAAAAGCACTAACAGTACACTTGACCATCCTTGTCCACTGAAATAACAATAGTTCCATCTAATATCCACTTCTTGGAATCCTTTACTTTCTTCCCGTTCGGTTGAATCTTGTTTAACAGCCCCTCCCTCCTTGAATTAAAATGTAGCCACATGGTGCCTTTGAGCATGCAGCCACTACCAACAACATACAGCAATAGATGGTAATGAAATATTGAATGAACAATGACCGATGTGCATTTTCACAACCAATATCAACTCCTGTATGGTAAACTGTCGCCCATTTCAGCCTTTAATCTCTTCACGAGCCATATGCCACAGCTTTGTCAGCCTTTGCCAGACCACATTATTCCACCATCAAAATTAGTTTTTTTTTCTCTGCATCAAACTGGTGGAAAAATGCTACACTGAATTTGACCTGATGGACAGAATTCTGCCATACCATAGAAAAATCCCATGTCTGTATAAAAGCAGAATCAAAGAAAGATGATAAATTTAGACAAAGATAAATTTAGACCAAACATGGAGATGATGAGGAGGGTGGGGGTGAGGATGTTTAAGTTTAGAACGGGTGCTGGACTGTTTAACAATCAAATAAACGAAACATAGATAAGTAACAACTGTAAACTACCCACATGCTTTCACCAGTTTTCTGTTTCTAGACATCTAACCATCATAAAAGATTAAAAACAAACAACAAAAATGCGGCAGTATATTTTAATCCATACTTGCTTTCTTTCACAGTACCAACCTGCATATTTCAAACATGCATACACTAACCCAGAGCACCAAGGAGAGGTTTCACGACTGTTCTGTTAAGCCACACGATCGTTTACTGTAAATTTCTCTGCTTAAAATTTTTAGACCGTGTGCTAAACTGGATCTGGATAAAGCTGGATATAATGTAGTGTAACACTGACCGAATGTAATACAAATTGTGCAATGATTATTCATCAAGATCAATGAAAACTGAAAAATAATGAGGGACTGCATTATGATCAGATGACATTAGTTTTGCTCCACATTATCCATTGTAATGAAATCTCAGCTCCAGACTTAAAGAGTACGTGCTTATACAAAACAAATGAAAAGAAAAAGAAAAAAAAGAGGATCATTCACACGGCTATCATCTCGATAACCTTCACACACGAAAAAGGGATGTTACGAACATACTGATGGCACAAGACTTGCTGCAAAGCAATGAAAACAAAGACAAAACAAACAAAAAAATATTCCTCATACACAAATTCTGCAACAACTTATGATCAACTTCAAAGACTATGACCTGCAGCTCTTTCAGATGATTTTCCATCACATTATCCCTGCAATCTGATGATTCTTCTTTCCTTGGCAAGCCCCCTAGACTCGCTTTTGGCAATACTTCTGCATGTATGACCGTTTCTTTTTCGTTCTTTTTTCTTTAAACAAACTGTTCAATTTGCCAGTTCCCATCTTTGGGGGTGATGTCTAAACACAACATCCATGTGCACACATTTTATTGTTGCGTTGCCGATCTCTCTGGCACAGTCTATTCTTTTATAAAAGGCGAACTGGCAAGAGATTCAACAAAAGTTTAAATGCACACTTTGTTGCATGGAACCTCCATTGTCAATCTCATCCAAAAGACCAAAACAGGACTGGTGTTTGAGAGTGGACTGGTATCTGCAGATACATGAACCCTGAAGAGAATCTGTGTCTCAAATTGGAATGGAACCCCAGATCTTGAAAGGGGAGGAAAATGACCCCTTACCTCTTACCTATCATGCCAACTTGGCACCTTTACCCAATGTTATAGCTGCACTGATGATTGCATCATCTGACTGCTGCTTGGACATACTGCTATGAACAAGACATTATGAATGACACAAAAGAACCCCCCCCAAAAAAAAAAAAAAAAAAAAAAAAAAAAAAATACCCCCCTCTTCAAAAAAAAAAAAAAAGAAAGAAAAGGGATTTACAGGTCAATTAGGGGTTGGCCAATTAAATTTGAAACTACACATCAGCCCTGCCATGTTTTACATTCCATAAGACAGATCCAAAGAAGTGGGATTTATATTAGAGACAGACTGGCAAGATACCAGTATCAAAACTGGTATAAGAAATCTTCCTTGTGGATGTTATTCACTCTATTGCAAGAGACTCCAGCAAGCCGACACTTCCTCCAGAGGACCAGTAAAAGCAGTGTTCCATCCCAAGAGCAGCAGCTGGGTTGGATAAATCGTATGGTCACTCCAACGAAACAACCGTTTCACCAACAGCCCATGGATATTGTGTTACACTGTAATGCTCTGTACTCCCCATCCCATCCATTTCTTGCCAACTCCTGGCATCACTAAGCACCAACTTCAAAGCGTAGTCACCTTCAGACCTCTAATCCTTGCACTTTTCAACTACACCATCAAGTTTTACTGTGGCGCACTTGCCTTCATGGATGTAGGGTGGGGAGGAGACACGAGAACCCAAGGATAAAGTGGCATCAAACATATGGTTTGCCTCTGTTCCCATGCCATCACACTCAACATTGGTGAAGCATAATGACCAAACAAAAAAGGTCGACAGAGGCAAGGTGGTGGACTGAGACAAGCCCCAGAGACTTGAACAGAATTGTTAAGACCCCAAATTAATGCCATAGAGGGCGAGCATTCCCCACCGAATGGATGAAAATGCACATCAGTGTGTTGGAAATCTAAAACAGCAATAGGTCAAATGAAGCAAACACCTGAACCTGTTTTGTTGAGTGATTAGCCACAGAAAAGAATAAAGTGTGAATAACTAATGGTTGTGCACAGAAATTGTTACCACAGGCTCCTGGCTGGGAGGTTGTGTGTTCAATTCCTATCACAGCCATTTATATTCGTAGGATTTTTTTGGCACATGACTGGCTACAACCCAAGTTCAGTTTATCAAGGGTTCAAGTGGGAAGACTGGGAACACACAATCGAGTTTCATCCACTTAAGGGATGCTCCTCAGAAAGTTGTTGAACTGCTGGACCAACACTGCAGATGTCTGCATCCATAGGGCTTGGATGACACAGGGAAGCAAGCATAGATTACAGCCTGTCATGCAGTCTCAGACCAGAATGAAATTCCTTAGTATCATCCTCCTCCTGATCAGCATTAAGAAAGTATCGAACTCTGTGGCCCTTCATGCCCTGTTCTCATTGTGACCTCAGTTTTGATTTCCTCTCCACATCTATACCCTTGTTGAGTTGGTTTTTAGGTCACTAGTATTCTTAAGTTCATGGGCTTGTTGTTGCATGAACAAGGTGGCAACCTCCAATGGGGAATGTTAGCTTATGCCAACTCCGTGACTAAACAACTGTAGTTGACAGAGGACACAGTAAGTGGTGTCCAGTGTATGCTACATCAGGAGAGACACCACCAAGGACTACTAAAACTACTCTGCAGCAATTCAGTCTCTCTGGTGGGCTGCCATATGACTTCAATTTTCCCTGTGCATTGCTGGTGTGAGGGCTCCAACTGGACATGCCAGGGTGTGACTACGGATGGGAGTCGGAATGACAAGTGTGTGATTAAGTGAGGCATTGGAGTGTACTGAAGACAGGATAGAAGGGGAGGAACCCACACCTCAGGGCTGATTCATGCTAGGGTTGGAAAATACCAAGATGCTTTGCTACTACACATTATTAGCTACTACAACTAGGTGTAGAACTAAAACTGGTTCTACTGGGTTTGATATCTGTCAGTATATGATGCCAAATGAGAATAAACAAAAATAACAGAACCCTTATCCCACTCTTTATTTCCCACTATTAACGGCAAGTATACATCAGCAACAAGCATACAGCAATGACGAGTTTGGAAGATAAAACAAATATAAGACACACAGACACAATCTTGTTCCAAATTCTCTCATTTCAAATATTATGACTGTCTAGGTAACAGTGAATGATTCAAGAACAACCAATTAACACCAAACTGATTAAAATTCATTTCAGGTAAAAAATAACTTCCATCCCTTCTGTTGTTAGGCAAGACAAGTGAATCTTAGACAAGTCAAGGGACACTGAGCCATCAGGCATGTAGATATAAAAATCATTAGGGAAAACTAATTCTGATCCTCTTCAGTAAACTGTCTTGATCTACTTCGCTGCTGCAAGTTTTTATATTCCCCAGGAAAACCCTCAATCAATCCTCCTCCTCTTCCTTTCCCTGAGCGTCTCCATTGTGCCTTGGAGAAGCATCACCCTTGTCATCATCAGGTGACCTGGATTTAGAGCGGGACTTGGACTTGGAGCGAGAAGGTGACCTTGAACGGGACAGCGACTTTGATTTCTTCTTGGAATTGGCCTTGTCCTTGTCATCAGACTTTGCTTTACGGTCCTTGCTCCCGGACTTGGACCTGGACTTGCTGGCAGATCGGCTTCGTGAATCACTGCGAGACCTGGAGTGGCTTCGAGATCGTCGGGACCTGCTGCGGGATCGGGACTTCTTGCGCCGGCTGCGGGATCTTGAGCGACTTGAAACAGAAAAAAAAATTGTATATCAGGGAAAACAAAAAATAAAACATACACACACACACAAAAAGATGGAAAAAGAGCGATCACAATAAGACATAAATATCTGTCTTTATCCACATGTGATCCATCCTCATGAAGCTACATAAGTTTAAAAAAAACATTGTTACGCCGATTAAAAAAAAAAAACCACCTGAGGAGGGAAACCTGTCAAAGGTAAGAAGATCATCACAGACACAATGGGTAAATACTTACAGAGGTAACGGCGACTAAAGGCTTAAAGCACTTTGCAATATACCAGAATTTACTTTTGTACAACAGGTTAACAGTTTTGCTGAAAAACATTTCCCTGAAAACTGATCTCCTTAATCAAACATTTATCAGGATAAAAAATTGTACAAAATAAATATGTCTAGAGTAACATGATATAAATGCTTATAATTGCTGTAAACCCAAGGCCCTGACGCTGCTGACAATCGAACTGGTTACTGCATGCCTGAACCTTACTTGGCCATGCACAAACATGCTGAATCTCTCGTTATCATTTTGTACTCTCTCAGAAGCATACCTGTGTTTCTTGGGGCGATCTTCAACCAGCCTGATTTTGCGTCCGTTTATTTCTGTGTTGTCAAGCTTGTCCAAGGCATTCTTCATGTCTGAATATGTGGCAAATTCAATAATTCTGCACAAAAGAACAGGAGCACATATAAATACATTATCTAAAAAGATTAGTACAAGATATCTAATTCTTTTTTCTTAGCAAAAACTGTATAGGATCAACTTTCCTTTCGACTGATTTTACTTTGGAGGATGGGGGAAACGGGGGGCAGAGGGGTGAAGGGAGTAGGAAGGTGACACTACGTGTTTATACATTTTCACTTTTAGACCTCCGCATTCATTTGGGAAGGCTTAGACATAAGCCAGACCTGTTTATACCAAATTCGCATACCTGAAATATTTCAGACAAAAACCTGTAATTTGAAAAAAAAAAACCCAGTAATCTCCATAATCGCAATACTTTCACAACTTTCGAGGACTTAGACACTCTTGATCACGCTCAGAGCTTGAAATATCTTGGCGTCGACATAAGAAGTGACCTCAACTGGAAAGATCATGCATCAAGAGTCACCACCAAGGCCAACAGCATGGTAGGCTTCCTGAAAAGAAATCTGAAGATGTCACACAAAACCAATAAAACCAATGCTTACCTAACTCTTGTACGCTCACACCTCGAGTACTGCAGATCAGTTTGGAGCTCGTACAAAGTAGGCCAAAAGAAAAAGATAGAAATGGTGCAAAGAGCAGCACGTTATGTATGGAATGACTATGGTTGGACCAGCAGCGTAACATCCATGCTGCAAGAACTAGGATGGGAACCCCTTGAATCAGGGCAAAATAGGCAGAGGCTAACCTTCATGTATAAGATCATCCATGGCACTGTGGACATACCTCCAGACAAATTCCTCAAGAAAGGATCCACCAAAACAAGATCAAATCACCGACACAAATTTGCTCACCTCAGCACCTCCTCTGACCCATACAAGTTCAGTTTCTTCCTGTCAATCATTCCAGCTTGGAACTCCCTGCCTGCAGCAGCAGCGACTCCCTCCTTGGTATCATTCAAGAGGGAGCTCAACAAAATCCCAGCTTTGACCCCTCCCCAACTAGCCTTGTGGTAAATGAAGGATAGGGTTGGACCATTCCAGGTCTTGACCTGGGGGTCACTACGATTACCGGATAAGCCTCACCAGATACCAGGTTAGGCTAGTTGGGTCCCCCCCTTTTTTTTCCCTCCTATCTTTTTGTTGCCCCTAATAGACCTATTTTCTTTACATCTTATGTCTCTGTGCACACAGGTCAATAACAGTCAACAATGACGGCTGACCTTCCAAGTTGAAGAACTGAAGAATGAAGCCGGCCGTTGGCGCGCAAGAGCACTTCGTCGCAATCTTTGACAACGTAAAAGATGCAAGGCACGCCGGGAAATATCTTCTTACTGCTTTTGACCGAAACAGTAGCAGATGAAACTTCATGTTCAACAATTTCTTTTTCTTTCTTTCTGTGTACGCAGGCTGATACTCCTGCGGACACTCCCTGTATAGCCAGGCAGTGGAGTTTTGTGCGTATAACCCTTTTTTATCCCGCCATTAAGGCAGCCATACTCCATCTTCGGGGAAGGTGCATGCTATGTGTCACGTGTCATCCATACCAACGGCCAAAGCCTTCTCTTCCGAAAGTTGGTGATGGGATTTTACGTGTGTGCAAGATGTTATGCGTGCGTTCACACACGGAACCTCGGTTTATAGTCTCATTCGAAGGACTATATGGGGAATGGAGTCAGAACCAATGTTAACTCCGAGGGAAAAATCCCCCTATACCGAAATTCGAACCCGCAACCCCAGGATCACGAGTCCGGCGCTCTACCAACTGAGCTATCCGGCCCCCCATGTTCAACATTATCTTTCTCTGATTTTTTCCCTGTAATTTTTTTGGGGGGGGCCCGTAATTCCGATTTCTTTCCCGTAAAAATTATGGCAAAATCTTAAGGATAAACAGGTCTGCATAAGCACACACCTTTTCGTGGTGCAAGTTAAACAAAAGTGGCATGCAAAATGCTGAGACTAGAATAACTTTCTTCCAAATTAAAAAAAAACTTTTCCTGTGTGTCTGCAATTGTTTCAGACTTAATGCAGCATGTGAGATGACTAAAAACAGAGAGACCTGTACTAATGTTATAAATGGATTTCAGTACAGCAGGCGAGTGACAAGAATCATCCGTTGTAAACATTACCAGCACACAGGCACACACACAGCAAACTGCAAAGATATAATACTACTAGATCTATATACACAATCCGGTCTTGCAGGATTAAGCTTTTTTTCTCTTAATCAGTACTTAAATCTTATAACTTTGTGCCAACGCTTTCTTAAAATATAGTTAAAAAGGTTAACATTTTGCCGAGATCATTTCTCTTGGAGCAGAGACAGTGACTCAAACCTTACAACAGTAGTAGTATAAATGTGTGCCATTTTCTTTCTTTCAATCTCTTCAACAAAACTGAAAACCAAACAGACGAACATAGCTGCAGTGCTATCTTAGTAATCAAGCTTTCATCTGGAATGCTCAAGAAGAGGAATAAGTCAAACTCTTCTATGAAATCAGAGGCCACTCTTGCCCCCAGCATTTTTCTAGTGTGCAAGAGCCACTGAATCAAAACCCTAATTGCTTCTTTTTGCCTTTTTAAAAAAAAAAAAAGTTAAGTGCTTGAGCATACCGGATACCATCCCTGTGAAGATCTGGTTAATCAGGAATCTAACACTGAAGTTGATGTGGTTCATCACATTCGTCAACAACACAGAGGTCATGGCATCTCTTCAGAGTTCCCAACTTAAGATTTTGAACAAAGCTCCAGACTAAAACAATTTACTTGCGACCAAAAACAAAACAAAATAAAACAACCCAAAACCTGTGCTTCCAGAGACTCCCTATGTGAAAATCTGCGCACAACGTTCCCCAGTTGTACGTCACAAGGAACACTGATCTGTTCTATTCAGTGTTATTTTCCCATTCCTGATTTGTGAAAGTTAAGACGAAAAAGCAACAAGAGAACCATTGTAATCAACTGTGATGAAAAGTTAAACACTTGTGTTATCAACTAACAAAACTCACCCCTCATTTCTGTGCCTTGTATGAGCATCTGCATATGTAACTTCTCCAGCCTGGCGCATGTAGTCTTTCAGGTCCTTGAAACAAACAGCAAACATAGATGCAAGGTATGAATATCAGTTCCATGAAATAAAACAAAGAATTAAAAAAAATAATTAAGCATGCAATTTGAAAAAAAAAAAATCATGAAAAGGGTGATAATAGTAGCTAGAAAAAGACAAGGTTTTAATACTTACATCTTTCTGTCCAGGATGCTCAAACACCTAACTTTTTAAAAAAAAGGCAAAAAGCAAACATGACAGCTCACTTCATAAATATTACTTGTTAAACTTTCAAACAATGGCCTAATCTGAAAAATAACACCAAACTTTTAAAGTCTTAAACACACTCCACCAAACTAACAGCAATTCCCATCAATTTTTTTTTTTTCCCAACCCCATTTAACCCATGGTCATTCTCCTTTCACACTGTACATTTAGAAAATGGAAGAAAGAAGAGTGATAATATCTTTTCTAGGAATTCTTCACTCTCCCCATTTTACTGCTCAACACAACTTTGGCAATACCTTTACACAACAAAGAAGTTGCCAGTCTACCCTTTTCCTCCCAAGTCATTTCATCCCCCCCCCTCCCCCTAGTTTTCCTAGACTGTAACTACCTTTTGATCACTTAAAACCCAGATTCAGCATCTACACTGATGGGAAGGGAAAAGAAAAGACATCAAACTCAAGGATGATTACCTTAACCAGCATTTTGTGTTTACAAGGCCAGGGAAACCTATCAAGCGCCAGGGGGATGTGCACACCAAGGCGTAGACCCGGAAGCCCTGGGCTCTCCTAGCGTGAGCAGTCTGTAGGAGGGAGGCTCCAAACCCTCACCGTCAGCCAGCCTCCCATAGCCAGCGAGAAAGAACCCCCTTGCGTGCCAGACCCTGGATTTTTCTTTAGATTTCTTTGGGTTGCCGGCTTTGAGCCTCAGACTAGCCCCGGTCAGATACCCTTTAGAGATGCACAGCCACCAGCGGGATAAAGGACCATGGCAGGTTGGTTAGGTGCAATACAGGAGATGGACAGCATGAAGACTTCATTCAGCATTCTCCTCCACTGAACGAGCCACAGCAGGACATTTTTCTTTCCCTCTTATGACTACTGTATTCCCGGTCATTCCATCTCGTACAGGAAGGCAAGAGCCAGCGACCCCGAACTTGTATGGGTTGAGGACTGTGAGCCACCCTCAGAAAGCCCTCGCTTCCCCAACAGTCAATCAGCCAAGCGCTTTCAAATAGGAAAACATCTTGTGTGTTAAACAATATTCACACCACCACATTTCAAATGCATTAACTAAAATAAAACATGTCAATACTCCATAGACTCACAATCATCCCCCTGCATCCCTAGCCCTCCCTGCTCCTCTCCCACTGGCTCATTTTTTTTTATTTCATAAAAGACACAATCTGTCAGGCAGAGAATTTTCTTTTTTATCACAGCACTTATTTGTGATTGACAAGGGTGTCAATTTCAGTCAAGCTAGGAACGAATGGAGCAACTGCTCTGCATGAAACAAAAACACACTGAGTGGTGCAGATTAACTCAATCCTGTATCCTATGTGAAAGGATGGCAAGTAATACTTTCCAGGCCCAATTGCTTGCCCTTTAAAAAACATAGTGTGCACAAGCCATAAACTGGCCCCTGTGCCACAGTCTAGAAGCATGTGGGCTAGGACTAAAGAATGCTCGACAGCTTTCCTGACTGATATTACATGCCTCACTAGAGTCAATTAAGTATCCAAATTGTAAATTGTTCTCCGACACTTGTAAATTACAACGTACAACAAACACATGGCAATCAAAGAAAAGATTATAGAAAAGGTGCATGTTCTCTGGAAATTTAAGTAAACTGAATGTGGTGGGAGAAGTCAAAAAATCCCCAAGAACCCACGCAGACAAGAAAAAAATGACAAGCCATTTTCATCATCATCTTCATTTAAAACAAGCTATCAAAAACAATTTACATATGTTAACGCACCTGCGAAGGAAAAACAACAATGACAACAGACTTTTTAATTCTGCAATATCATGATCTCCATACAACATTAAAGAGAGAGAGAAAGAGACACGAGAGTGAGTGCGCAAGAGGAACAGACAGTGAGAACAAACAGAAAAGCTACTGGCTGAAAATAACTCCAACATCAGCTAATTCATCAAACATGTAAAACACTACCAACTTCATTAATATACACATAAACTAAACTTCTGCTTAACCATTCATACCCAAAACAGGTTGCAAACATACCTGCCAACTGACACGAGAAGAAAGGTTCTCAACAATCAAACGGTTTTTCTGTTCTTGTTGGAGGCCCATATCTGAAATATAACAGGGTGCCCAGCGACATGTAAATTTTATGTATGTCACCAACATGCAATATGTTTCGCTGTTTGTTTTAGCCAGACGAGAGACAGGTTTCCCCTTCTTTGGCTGGACACTCGGCAATAAACACTTCCTTCTGTTTCATTAATCTTTCAAATGCCGAAAAAAAGATGGTGACAGGACTGGGAAATTGTCCACAAAAAATACTTTCTCCCCTAATTATCAAGCCAGAGACTGATACAGTGTTGAAGGATTAACACTCCAGAATATTTATTCACTGGAAAAAACAAAGGAATAAAACCTTTATCTACCTCTAATGCTCACAGGAAAATTACTTAAATGGTTCTTGCAATGTTTTCTAACCCTTTCCTTCTCAGGACTCACATTCATATAATTTCAGGAGAAAATGAAATATTGCAAAGACTGAGAGGCATTTACATTAAATGTTCAAGATTGATAAGAAGACAATATAACAATTGCATCACCTACTCCATCACAGTCTGACACAACTATTACACCGACAGCTTGTCCCTTTGTCAAATGTATATAATTTTGGAAATCATACTGAGCAGTAATGGAATTTACAGGACCTGGGCGCCCTGATCACAGGATCATCATTAGTTTCGTGGTCTGCACACAAAAACTCAAACATCTCACAAAACTATTCTAAAAATCAGAAATATGCATATTACCACAAGCAGGAACAGTAATGCACAAACAGTGGAGGGGACATAGTTACATCAAAAGAAAGGGAAGATTTCAATGTGGCAAGACAGCATGTGTGCCAATGGTCAGATACTCCCGATCAAGAGCTTGTCACGCTTGCGATGACATTAGTACAGAGGAGATAGTCAAGAAAGATGAGATGTGTGCATTTTTTTCTGGGTATTACCAAATGCTTGGACATGAGATATAAATTTATTTTCGGTCCAACACGGGCATTTCTTCTAAAACAAAATCATCAAATAGCTTTGGGATTTGTGTTGCTTTGGAAACAAAATTATCTACTTTATATTTAAGCTATGCACTTTCTGGGGGGGGGGGGGTGGGGTGGGGGGGGGGGTGGGGGGTTGCGGGGCAGCCATACTGTTTTACTTTTTTTACTTGTTTTTCACTTCCAACTTTTAACATAACTTCAATTAGCCAGTGTGGTATGAATTCTTAGACATTTCCTTTCAAATAGGACAAAGTTTTCATGCTTTCTTGTCATGGCAATGAAATTTTCAAATCATTATTTTTCAAATGTGTTCTAATTTTTCGGTGTTTTCTTCATTACAGCCCAGGCTACAGAGTTAACTTTGTTTGCATAACTGAGACAGAAATGAGTCAAAACCATAAACTCCTTTTTTTTATTTATTCAGGTGTCTTGAAATCTAGCAAAGTTACAGAAAAAGCCAATATTCTTTAATTTTAAAAAGAATCAAGAAACTTTACCACCTGGAAATTTGACCCTCAAGTCTCATCTTAAATTGCTGAACAGACTATCGCAAATCTCCCTGGTAAAAATAAACTGTGATGTTCTTTCCGCATTTGAAGTATGAAGATAACGCACGAATGTGACAAGGATAAGGGTGGCTGAAATGGGATGGTAGGGGAGACAGTTACAGGTGTCTAAAGATATGAACAAGGATGATGGAAAACACAACCCAAAATTCGGGATTACAAAGTTTTTGAATACTGTTTTGTGATTAAACATAATGCAAATTGATATCTTTAAACGCCAAAATATTTACATGTTTCCATTTTCATAAATATACAGAAAAATAAAGCCAAAGAACAATGTGCGAGTACTTGTGTAAATGTACATGCGAGACACAGTGTGTGTGTGTGTGTGTGTGTGTGTGTGTGTGTGTGTGTGTGTGTGTGTGTGTGTGTGTGTGTGTGTGTATGTGTGTGTGTGGTTGTGCGCGTGCGAGTGTGTGCGCACATTTCAGAGTGCATGCATGTGTGCCTGAGCACAATCTAAAGAGTGCATGCATGTGTCTGAGCACAATCTATTTTAAAAATGTGTCTTGAGAAAAACAAAGGACCTACTTGTCAATCCAACTTGATCTGCGTGAGGAACCACCGCCGCCGCCGCCGCCGCCGCCGCCACCGCCACCGCCACCGCCGCCGCCCCCTCCACCATAATATCCTCCACCTCGTGATGTTCCTCGAGCATGCTCAATGATTACCCTGAACAGAAACGGAGAAACAGACATCAATCATGTCATTAACAGATACCAGTAACGTCATTTTGCACTGATCCTCCATCAAACATCAATATGTCTTTCTTAACCCACTGCCTACTGAGATCGACCGCAAGATTTCCTTTCTGAATACTGGACCAACCACTGAATACTAGATCAACAACTTTCACTTTCACCATCACATATCCCACAATGCAATTGCAACAGAAGAGTCTTCTGGTACGGAAGTTTCTGGATGCCATTTTGTTTTTTGTTGCAAGAGTTTTGGTGAAGTAGTTATGCTGCTGTGAATTTTCAAAGTTCAGTTTTTTTTTCACGAAGATTTTCTGGGTAAATGGCAGATCAAGTATATCCAACTTGTAGAATACATTCACAAGGTTTTGCATGTTTTGACAGCCAGGAAGCCGGGTCAGTCAGTGGGTGTATCCTATGATTTGCTTGTGAAAGCGTCACCTTTACCCTTTTGATTTCAGAGGAATTTTGGCAGACTTTTAGCGAAAAACAAATTTATTTGCTGAAAAAAAGCACGCAGAGAAGGATGAACATAAACTCAGGCCTAATAAAAAAAAACCTGCCACATTTATCAAAAGGCAAAGAGGAGACGGACAAAGAGGTATATCATCACCAGTGTGTGTTTGGGGGGGGGGGGGGGATTGTTCAGTGCACTTGTGCAAAAGCATTTTTGCTGAATTCCATCATAATCCAAAGTCCAGTATTCACTAATCTGTTCTTGTTATTTTTTTCCCCTCAGTAGATAGAAGACAAATCTTCTTCAGTCTTGTATGTGATGCCTTCAGTTTAACAAAATTGTTCAAGTTTAGGGTTTTTTCTCTCCTTCACAACAAAAGTTGATTATTTACTGTGCAAACCATATAGAATGACTTTATTTTGTTCCTGAAGGTTTCAGTACTTTGTTTTGACTTGGAAAATCAATATGTGCTCCTAATCCATGACATTCTGTGGGTAGTGAATTTAGGGAAAATTGTTTTAGCACCGAGAACACTGAAGTAGAGTTAGTCTGTTCATTTCATTTTTTTCCTCGTATACCAGTTCACTATATATGGGAAAAAATGGCTGTTTGGGATGGAGTGGTGTCTTCAATTTTTTTTCATTACTTTTATAGAAATAGATGAGTTAAAAACAAATTCTTTTATTGAGGTTTCTTTGACTGGTGAGTTGATTTTAACGTGGTGACAGCCCTGATATGGCCCTTTGCGGTCGGCTGGGCTATAAGCAACATTATCTTATCTTATCTTATTGAGGTTTCTTTCTGGCAAGTATGTATGTGTTGTGGAGTTATCTCACTTGGCATGGTATCCTCATAGTCATGTAGCACAGTCATGCGGTAGGCAGAGTTAAACTGTGTTCACGACTAAATCCAGCCAGCCAGCCATTGTTATCTATTATTAGGTAGCGGCAGCCAAGCCACAGCGCTGCAATCATCTTGCCTTTTCCACTGATTTTGCCGATTTTCTGTGCAGCCGTATGCATTTGTTTTTTTAATGTTTTGCTATGAAAAATATGTCAAAATAAAGTTCAATCTTTCCTCTTTTCATCGAGTGTTGTTTTAAGTGTGAATGATTTGTGAAGAAATAAATATCTAAGAGAGAATGAGGTGTGTGTTCAGCTCACTTTCGTTCCGTGTCCAGTGCCCGCGGCGATTCTGTGTCGAGTCGGTTTTGACACACTGCGCTTCCCTACCAAAGATTAAATGGTACGGACAACACTCACACATGTATCTGGTATCAAAATAAAGGGAATTAAATGCAGATTTTAACGGTCTGGGGGAAAATCGAATGCTGGTCTAATGAAATCACAGGAAGAAGTTAAAGTCACATGCATGCCGATTTTTGCGAATTTCGGACGGAAAAACCGATAAAAAATGCATGTTTCATGGTATCGGAATGAAGTACAAGCCGTACCCTTTCGAATGAGGTACGAGGTTAATGCATTCATGGCTTGTCCTAGTTAATTCAGCCAATCAAAACATGCGTCTTATGAACCACATTCCTTCCCGGCACATGTTGATTCAACACGAAAGATGGAGCACGCCGACTCAAACTTCGCACAGCAAAATCTGGAGATTTTCCGCAAGGAACTCGGTAAGAATTGTCCATTATAACACTTATGTATGATTTAAGTGTATCTCTCACAATTTATTCCGTATTTTTCTTTAGATCAATAGTTATTTGCATATAAACAGGCCACTTTGAGAATGTTAGCCGCGATCATTTCGAGTACTACCGGAAGAACTGTATTGATGACTTGTTTTAACAAATACCGTCGGTAAATGCCTTATCCAGCACATATGTCTATAGTAATCGAAAAGTTTATGGTTTTTTCTTTCTAGCGTATTTTTTTTATATAGGATTGTTGTGTTTTCGGTCCGTAAAACAACAAAATAGTAGCCGATCGAGTGATGCCAAGGGGAGTAACTCAATTATTGACATTCACTGACTCGAACGATCAGCTACAACGAAGTCGGGAGTTTTGATCGAAAGTAGGCCCAGACCTATTTCTGGATTAATTGTTACGGTTCCAATTCATATAATTCGATTGATGTTAGACCCATTGTTCAACTATTTTTTGGTTAGCCCTTGCTTGGACAGTTAATACTGTCTTCCAACTATTTCAAATTCAAGCCTCTGCACAAGCAGTGACACTGAAGTGAAAGAACTAAACAGTACAATTTGTGTATTTAACTATGAGTTTATCACTTTCATATTCTTTTCGCGCCTCTAGCTGTACAATTATAGTTCTTCTCTGTCTATAAGTCTTTTAAATTACTATAATTATTATCAGTCTTTACGATATCATGAATATGAATTTGCTAGTGGGCTGGAAAAGGGAAATTATGCATTGACTTCCCATACCGCACCGTTCCGCAACTGCCGCACAGTCCCAAACCGCACCACACCGCAACAACCGACATGCCTTATTTGGAGCCGTTGTTAAGGAAGTGAGAACTCTCTAATGCAGAGAGGAAGGTTTAACGACATCCGGAAAGCGTTCGCCTTCCGCCTTCTGCCCGCGGTTTTCAGCCTAGCTGTTTACATTGCGATTTTGAAGAAGTTTTTTCACGAAGGTTTTTTTCCAAGATTTTCTGGTCAAGATGGCGTCTTTCCAACATATCGACAACGATGTTTTCGATGAATTTATCGAAGATTTGTGCAACCAGCATGCGCTAGGGCTTGGAGATGATCAGCAGAGTGATGTGTGTGTGGGAACTGGAGTTAGTTTAGCTGACGTACAATCGGAAATTTCAGATGAAGATTCGCCACCTGTGCTTACCTGTGTACGCTGTCATTACGCAATATGAGAAGCTCATCATCCTACTCCTTGTGTCCAGAACATGAACATTGACCACATGTGACTTTATTTCTGTGGTTATAGGCCTACTGTGACTTTGTGAACAGAACTGTGCAAAATACTGTAGCCTACAAGGAACTGTGCAATTTTTTTTTTTTTTCTGTGCTTGCATTCTTACCTGTATATTACGTCATTACAAGACTACATAAAGGTCAGTTAACATTTTTCTTTGACTTGTATTGTTTCTATGGTCATGTGTGTGACTGTCTGTCTGCATTGTTTTACTAACAAACACACCACACATTGATTTTTCCAACCTTTATTGAACACACCTGACATTTTTTAATTATTCTGTAATTAATTACCATACTGACATTCAAAATTTTTTTTTGGTACATTTGACCGCTTCAGTATAAAAAATAACATCATTTCCATAAAACTTCCAAATTTCAAAGCAGTCAATCAACAAACAAGAAAGATATAATTATTTTAATGACCATACTCATTTTGAGCTCATTTCTAGCCAATCCTTATGGGCTAGAGGACTGAGAACACACTGTTTCTTATGGGAAGTCAAGAGACTCTAAGTTCCTAAGGAAATTTGGGATGATTATCAATCATTTAATAAAATTGCACACACACACACACACACACACACACACACACACACACACACATGAGTGAAATTTGTTGTTGTTTTTTTTCTTTCTTAATGACTTGTGAGTTGATTTTAACGTGGTGACAGCCCTGATGTGGCCCTTTGCGGTCGGCTGGGCTATAAGCAACATTATCTTATCTTACACACACACACACACACTCATATATTCAGCACAGGCGTCTACAAATGCACACACTGTTTTTGTGTGTATGTCAAATATACCTTATTTTGTCAAGTTCACATACTAGCAAAAACACACGTAGACCTTAGTGACAAACAATCATGCAAGCAACAATTGAAGTTTTTGAACAAATGCAGTCTTTTGGGTGGGGCAGGAAAGGGGGGGGGTATAACTTTTATTTTGTCAGGTGTGCGCAATAACTAATGTTTGTAAACTGTACCCGTTTGTTTTTTCTCTGCGTGCGTGTCTGAGAGAGAGAGAAAGAGAGAGAGGGGTGTATACATCCAGTATAACCAGCATCAGATAGTACACATTTAAACAAAAAAATTTTAACAAAATATCAAATGAATAGACAACCAGAAACAAGACATACCGATGTATAATAAAGTTTATGAAAGAAAATGTAGATAAAATGCAGATCACACACACACACACACACACACACACACACACACACACACTCACTCACTCACTGACAGGAAACACTGCATAATCAAGAAAACATCCCCAAGTATACAGCTAAAATTATGTCATGATTAATGTATAACCACACACATGGTGTAGATATCCATACACTCGCATGTTTCAATCGTTCAAACAGTTGTTATAATAGCTTTTTGTGTGTGTGTATGCTACATTTTTAACAGATGATCCAGTGTTCGCGAGACTCCGCTCCGTTTTCCTTGCCTCTGGGAAAGGGCGTCGACCAGCACTTCCAGCAGTTCAACTGACAAATCGCTTGCTGATCCAGTTGCTCATCCTGAAGACTGATGGCACAAAGACCTTCGATGACACTGCAGCTTTTTTTCTGCGGCTTCTTCCAGAAGGAACTAGTGCTCCACTAGCAAGACTGCATTATCTTCTTTTGTCGGCAGAGAAAAGAAGGCTTTGAAATTATCATGTGATGAAAGGACTGCTTTCTTGACTGAGACTCTTGAAATTGACACTGAAAGTTTAGGGTCTTCGCTTCAAGGACTATGTCGACAGCAGCTGCTGGAAGGACATCCATCAACACCACACAGGCCACCCCTCCCCTTTCTATATTCAATGTCTGGAAATATATCATTTCTCCTGGTGCTACACCAGCTTCAAGATTCTGCTGCTAGAAAGAAATGTGAAAATGACTTTTATTTGTTTTAAAATATGAGTGCAACAACCAGCATCAATGTTCGGTAAGGCTCTAGTGTGTAATTTTTTCTATTTTTCTGAAAATTGTTGTTAATTTAATTCATATATTACTAATTATATCAAATGAAAAACAACAATTGTGACTTTTGCCACAAGGAAAATGAATTTCTCACACTGTGGCAAAGTTTCATACTGATATCTATTGGGGTTCAGAAGTTATTGAGGATTATGTTCTAAAAGTTAGCAAAATGTCCGTCGCAGCCCATTTTGCATGATTAAGCAAATTAGAGGTCCTTAAAAGCAAACAAAATATTTGATTAGCATCCTGAAAAAAATTGGGCTTTATCTATATGTTTAGTAGACAAGATATGTATAGTTTTCAAAGGATATAACTTCCATTTCTGAAAATTATTTGTCCTTGAATTTGACACATTGTGCATTTTTGCTCTCGTTCAAACTGCATGAAAAGCAGTTTTTGACGTATCATATCTCTGTTCATACATGCAGTGGTTGACTCATATTTGGTTTTCTATTACAATACAGTACTTTAAGTCCACAAACAAAAGTTAAGTTGATTCTGTTAGGTATTTGACATGATAGGGCCTGTCAAAGTAGGCCTTCCGAACAAAATTGGCTGTGACGGAAATTCGGCAAATCTGTAACGGATCATAGCTCGGGAACAAATTAAGCTAGAGCAATGATTTTTTTTGCAGTATGCTAGTTTTAAACATATCTTGATGGTGGTTTAATTATTTTTTCAATATATCTGAAAGAAAATTTTGGCTGCCGCTACCTACTATTATGTTTCATTTCAAAACATATATCACAATGACATACAAACATGCACAAGTCAGGATAACAAAAACTTTCTTATGTATACCGAGTGCTCCCAGCACTTTGTTTTCAGGGAGTAGCTAACTCGTAAACATTCTTCTTAAGCTTAAACTTTTTAGAGCGTTATAACAGTAAACTAAACACTTGCTGCTGCCCAAGTTTCAAGCTTGATGACCCAATGATGAAAGCCCAAAATTTACTTTGAGATCAAGAAATCCAGTCTGGTCTGATCGCAATCCAGTCTCTTAAAGCTTGAACATGCTCCTTGTGATACATGTGTTCAAAAAGTGATGTTAAAACCATCACTGGCAAAGTTCAGTTGTTTGTTTTTTTGCTTTTTTTAAAAACCAGAGCATCCAATTAAAAACATGCCATTCCAACAATTGAAAACTACAAATCGAAATTGCTTGGTTTTGTAGTCTTTTTTAGTCTACTCTCATCTCCAACAGTTGACAACTGTTCCTTCCTCAAACATCTCGCCTTAATTCCCAATTCGTGACATGCAAGACATTGTATTTGCTCCCCCAAAAAGAAGCCTATGTATGATTCAAGAGCAGAAAAATGGCTGAACAAAGTGTGTTCACAAACTAATTTGTCCGTCACTGAAGTGGCCTGATCAATGCATGCAAAAACCCCATGATCTACCGAAACACATGCGGGCGGCATTGTCTTGAACAAAGAGTCATGGAAACCTGGACTGGAAACAATGGATACAGTACAAGACTCGGGGTGATTTAAGTGTTTTTGCAATTTCTGATTTTTTTTTAAAAGTTCATTTTTCCTGTCTCTGAAACTCGGATGGTTTTCTTGGAAATCCTTAGATCCAAGCTGAGTTCTCCAACCTGTAAAATCTTTTTGTTATTCTTGGCTTTGTAAAAGATAAACAGCAAGTTCATTCCCATTTAAAATTATGTAACATAACACAATCCTTGCTCAACGCATCACAAATGAAGCTCATTTAAACTTACCTTTCAGAACACAGTTCCTTGCCATTTAATTCATACACAGCATCATCAGCATCCCTGTAGTCTTCAAATTCCTGTAACACATGACAAGTGACAGTTATAATGACAGAAATTAACAGAACAATGCCAAAGATCCCCATGACTGACTGAAACCCATGGTTGTACTGACATTTAAGAAAACATCATGAACAGAATGTTAACATTTTTCATTTAATGAGAAGGAACATAATTAACACACACACACATATAAAGATCCCCATACTTTCGTGTTCAGGAGCAAAAACAAAATTACTGTGTCGCAAAACGAAAGAACAAACTGATTACAAAACATATGATCCAGGGTTCCCACTTCCTCACAGGAAAAAAATTCAAGGGTTCTTCAAGGGTTTCTAAAGGGGATATTTTAATTTTTAAGGGGCAAATTAACCCATTCAGTGCCTAAAAATAGTACAAACAAAGGTGTTCCTCAGGTGCCAGGGAAATCTCATGATTTGGGGGTCATAATTAACAAAAAATTCTAGCTCAGAAACTACAAAAGATAGAAAAATGAAATCTATATAATTTTTGAAGGAAATTGAATGAAGATTTTGAATCTGGGCTTCTTTTGTTTTAATTTTGATAATAAAAAAGTATTTAGGCTTTTAGATTTGGATAGATTTTTTTTGCATGATCAAAAACATATTATTTACCACGACATCTTCACATCCAAACAAGAACACACAGCAAAAATGTTGAAAATAAAGTTTGTATTGTCACACTACACCTGTAAATGAAAGTAAAACGGTTTGGAAGTCTATCAAGATGCTCACACTCGGGGAGGGGGTGGGGGGGGTGAGCGCTGGTCACGTCGCAAGTAACACGACAGTGTTGGGAGCTCCGGAGAAAAGTGGCAATTTTGCTACTTTCAAGTAACTAAGAAGCCACAATGTGCGTCGATTAGCAGCGCAATCAACAGCTGACCCCCCCGCATGAAGCAATCATAAAGTTTTGATGTGTTTTGGGCACTTTTAATTGTAATTTTCACGGTAATTTGGGCGGAAGGTGAACCGGAAGTCGCCAGCGAACCGGAAGTGGCCATTGTTTATATCTGCACGTCTGCATCGTACATGCATGGAGAGGAAAAGAAAGCAGTGTGCGAAGTCAGCGTCTAGTGGTTCGGACACCTCCTTCAATACACCTCCTTCCAATTCCAGCAGTAAGAAGTGCAAGGCTTCAGGAGGAGATACTCAGCAGACGGAAGATGAACTTTCTGTGAACTTTTCCCAAGGCCAGAACGGAGCCGGAATAGCTCAGCTGGTAGAGCGCCTGACTCGTAATCTTGGTGATCCTGGGGTTGCACGTTCGAACCTCCGCCGGGGGCGTTTCGGTACAGGGGATTTTTCCCTCGAAGTTAACATTGGTTCTGACTCCATTTCCCATACAGTCCTTCGAATGAGACTATAAACCGAGGTTCCATGTGTGAACGCATGCATAACATCTTGCACACACGTAAAATCCCATCACCAACTTTCGGAAGAGTAGGCCAGTTTGGCCGTTGGTATGGATGACACGTTACACATAGCATGCACCCTGCGTGAGAAATGGAAAGAATGAAGGAAGTAAGGAAAATGAGTGATCGATATTGAATGATACTGACTGGATGACACGGGAAACGACTGAATGAAGCGCCAGCTGGCAGCTCTTCAGTCGGCACTACCCAGGTAGGCAGCCCGTTGTGTAAACGAGTTTGGGTTGTAAAGCGCTTAGAGCTTGGCCTCTAGCCGAGAATAGGCGCTATGTAAGTGTTCATTATTATTATTATTAACAGTGCCGAGTTCGACAGCAAGGAAAGTAAAAACGTAAATTCAGACAGTCGCAGTATGGGTGACAACAACGAGGTTTTCTCTCTCGGAGTTGAACAGGTGCAACTAATGATGATATTATGTTGAAACTGTGTGGGGTCAGCAAGACTCTGGAGAAAGTGATGGAGACGGTGGAAGAACTGAATTTACAAACTGATGACAAATTGAAAACGGAGGTGCAAGGTCTGAGGGATAGGGAAGATCAGCTTAAGGATAACATCAGAGAAGTGAAATTCACTGCAGAGTTAGCAGATCGCAGAAGTGAAGAGTTGTCAGCTTATATCAGACGCAACAACCTCAGAATATTTGGTGTCGGTGAAAATAGTCAGGGCAGAGTGGAGACACCAGCAGAGTGGGAAAACAAAGTGCTATCTCTCTTCAAGGAGAAATTGAAGATTAAAGGTCGACCCCAGAGATATCGAGGCTGTCCCACGGGTGGGGGGTCCCAAGAAGGGGGCCTCGGAGGCTGCAAAACGGCCGCGGGGGATTATTGTACGGTTCGTGTCCAGGCGAACGCGCGCGAGGTGCTCTATGCACGCAGAATCTTCGAGGAACAAAGGATCTTGATGGTGGAAGACTCGACACCCCGGTCCTACGCTCTGTTGTGTGTGACAAGGGACAACAAAAGAGTCTGTGACAGAGCCTGGACTAAAAATGGGAAAGTTTTAATGAAGACTTTGAGGGGAAGATAGTCCAGGTGGATTCGATTGCAGATGCCTCCAAGTATGTGCCCGGAGTGTGAAGAGACTATGGCCTCGCAAAGCCGTCCACGGGGGAAGGGATAGTATTGTTTGAGCTGCATTTATTTCATATGAGACAGAAAAAGGTTAGGCCAATAATGTCCTTGTGTCTGAATTGAAAAGTGCAAGATTATGTGAAAACTTATGACACTCTAGCAGTTTAATAGTATTACCTAACATCAGTTTTACGTTGCCGGTGATACTTTCATAGGTTTAGGGTGTGGCTGCTACTACTGAAAATTGAAAACATGAATCAACTTAAGTCTGTTCTTAGTTTTTGGATTTCAGCATCATTTGTATTTGTATACAAATTGAATGGTTTTTCTGTGTCTATTTCAAAGGGATACCTGTGTGATTCTTTTGAATGGTTAATGTTGTTTGTTTACGATACATTGCATTTATAGTTTAAGACACTAAGGTAGGGCGTGATTTTTGGTCGTTTTTACTTTTTTTTTTCTTTTTTTTTTCTTTCTTTCTTTTTTTTTAATACGGTTACAGAGTAGCCGGGGGTTAGCAGATCATGTGAGGATGATTCCTTGTGTTTGCTTATAATTTGTATGGAAGCCTGATTGAAAATATGTGAAACCGATACTGAAAACCCCATGTATAATTGAAATTGAAAAAGTTACCCCACTTGTTTACTGACCCATGTATAATGTTAATGAGATACCTTTGGTAGGTGTGTGTGCGTGTGTGTGTGTGTGTGTGTGTGTGTGTGTGTGTGGGGGCGTGTGGGTGTGTGGGTGCGTGGGGTGTGTGTGTATGAGGTGTGTGTGTGTGTGTGTGGTATTACAGGTGTAGGGGTTATTGTTTTTTTTGTTTTTTTTCAACAACAGCTGCCTGGGTAATGATACAAAGCTAGACTTAAAAGAAGCTCAAAGGAAGGTCAATCTTACCTGCAAGGATTCTTGCTGCAGGGTGCCACCATATGGTGACATACTGCCTTAATGCAAGCCACAGGGTTTTTATGAGTCAGGCAGCAGATATTGTGGGATGATAGCAATGGTCATTCCAAAGAAATATCTGTGATCAGATTTACCTGAGGATTCTCAGGGGTTGGTTTCAGAGAACACATTTAGTCCTTTCTATAGCATATGATTTGTGATGAAAAGTAAACATAAACGTTGATTCATTGGCTAATTTGAACAGAAGAAAACGGCCACCCAAGCCCCCTTTGTGGGATGGCAGATGATAGAGATGAAGTGAATGATTTTTGATAGTAGACTCATTATAACTCCCAAGTAAACACAATGTAATAAGTTGATTTTTAAAATGTACAGCCTCAAAGAGATGGAAAGAAAGGATTTATAACACTGTTTCATATTGAAGTTGCTATCAACTTTAGTTTTTTTTCTCAAGAAAATTAAGTTAAAAAAAACAAAAATCAAATTCATGTCCTGAGGTAACGCCTGTGCAATGACTACAGTTTTTTCTGGCACAATGAATGATTTCAGGATTGTGTGATTATTTTTAACCTTCAATTCCATTTATAGCAAAAAATAAAGACAGCAACACAACATGCCATCACAAAACTCAAAAGTGCTGACCTGATGCTTACAATGGTTATGCTAACATTAATGATTGTAAACCTTTTCAATGTAGAATTTAGCCAACCCCTGCTTCTGAGCAGTATCGATTACTGTTAACTTTTGTGAAGATGAGAAAGAATTTTCTTTCCTCAATGTTTTGTGCAAATGAGATGAGCAAGAATTTTCTTTTCTTGATTTTTGTGTGAAACAAGATTGATGTTTGGGTTTAAAGACTTCAAATTTTAACTGATTGCCTGGTTTTGGTGAAATGAATTTCCATTTTTTCTTGTTTTAACAGGTTTATGATATGATAAAAATTATTGTGTCTCTGTGACAAGAAATCCACTCGTCTTAATGAAACTTCATGTTAAACTGCTTGCATAATATTAATCTAGAAAACGTTAATAAGGGGGAAAAGATGGTTTTTGATTGGGAATGCAGAATTGATTTGCATAAAGTTGGTTAGCATGTTAGGTTGAAAAAGACTCTACTGTATTGTTTTCTATTATGTGACTGTCAAATCACAACAAAACTGTATTGTTTTCAATTATGTAACTATCTAATCACAACATATTTCCCTGTTTGAAGTCTAAGGTTTTTGTCCCCAAAAATTGCATGTTGCTTTAAAACCCTGCCTCCTGTTTGTTTTTGTATGTGTGGCTTTTGTTGTTGTTGTTGTTGTTGTCATCTTCATTTTTGTTACCTGTCATGAGCCTACAGAATTTTCTGTAGCCAACTCCCTTACCGCCATGGGTTTCTTTAATGCGTGATAAATGCATAAATGCATGTGCACATGGGACCACCATTTAACGGGTCTTTTGAACTTGACCCTATCAATAACCTATAAATAATGAATAAAGAAAGTGACTTTCGATCCCTTGGTCGCAAATATATTCTCAGTTCTTCATGCCGTGTATTGATTCTGTGGTTTTGATGTCCGCATCCACATTCGGCCTGTACAGACTTCAGTTCAAAGTCTCTCTAGTGAACAGATTGGTGAGGACTGTCAGTGGGGGACAAAGTGGAGACTCTTTTCCAATGACTTGGTGTCATTAGTTCATAATTTCCTGCATATGTAAAATTAGAACAGGCACAATTGAACACCAACAAAGTGACTCGGCATCAGTGTTCTGTTCCCCAAGGTGTGTTACCGCATTATAACCTGATATCAACAGCTCCAGTGATTACTGGAGCAGGCTTTGTAACAGGAGAGTCCTGAGTATAGCTGTGTATGGGGACTTGAAATAAGTGGTGTACGAGTAATATGGAAGAAACTGTGCGACAACAGCAGCAAAAGAAGTAAAGGTTAAAAGAGGCTTCCAATGCCCTTTTTGATCTGCATTTTCAGCAGAGCAGCATGTTCATAGGGGGATACCCTGTGTGATTCTTTTGAATGGTTAATGTTGTTTGTTTACTGATACATTGCATTTATAGTTTAAGACACTAAGGTAGGGCAGTGATTATTGGTTGTTTTACTTTGTCACGACCGACCCCTGGAGGTCTGCCCTGACAGGATCGGTCTAGGTGGGAGTGAAGGGAGTGACTGACCTCACACGCTCCGCAAGAGACCACACAATAAAGATTACGATACAACACCCCATTTATTCACACCAGCAAAATAAACATTCCAACACACGCACCATGCACGATCACAATAAAGCACTCCAACGCACACAACATGCACAATCACGATCAAGCACTCCAACGCACACAACATGCACAATCACGATCAAGCACTCCAACGCACACAACAGCACAATCACAATCAAGCACTCCCGCACCCACAACATGCACAAATATAAATAAGTATTTCGCCATAACAGCACAGATCACATTTACAAGCATTCCAGCACATAGACAAATACACAATTATAAGGAAATATTTCCAGCATTGACCCTTCTTAACACCATGGAGTGCGTGCACACCCCTGCCCCGTCGAGTCTGCGGGGAGCACCCTTCGCACTGGGTGTTTCCGACCCCGGGTTGGTTCTCGCAGGGAGTCGCTCAAAGCCGACAACCCTCGACTTCCAAGCGGGCAGTGAAGAGCGTGCCCGGGGGGGGGGGGGGGGGGGGGGGGGACGTAGCTGTTACGGGAGGTCCTGGACGGGGTCCAGGCCGGCCAGTCAAGACAGCGGCGTCTCTACCAGCCCTCGTCCCGACCAGGCGTGGCCTCGTCAGCGTTTTGCACCATCCCGTCCGTGGCTCAACCAGAACGTGGCCTCGACCAGTACGTGGCACCACCCCGATCGGCCCCGGGTGAAGCCCCCGGGGGGGGGGGGAGGACGTTAGCTGGAGGAGAGTCGAAGAGGAGGGAAAGAAAAAGGAAGGAGGGGGAAGAAGGTTACTGGAACCCTGCCGTCAGTACCGTCTGACCATTGCTGTCAAGTCTTTTTCACCACTCGAAAGATGGGCGAGGGAAGTGTATTAAACGCACACAGCACACCCATTGAATCAAGTCTTCTCACACGATGCAGGTAAAGACTGCTTTAAAATTTCAACGGGTTTTATAAAACAAATATGAATTATCTTCACCCTTCTCTCACTCACGCTTACGTTTTCCTTCCTTAGGAAATAAATCAACACAGCGACCATCGCTTAATAACTGCCACCACATTGCAAAAATTAATTCAATGGCACAACTGTCACATTTTAAAAACACATTTCAAAATAAAAACAAATTTCCAACCACGCTTCCGAACGACAAATCATGCGCAGCACGCTTGTGAACATAAAACTCCGCTCTCCTTGCACACACAAACAGACGGTGGCCGAAGGATAAAAGCCCGGGCGAATGTGACGGGGGCGGACGAGCGAGACCAAGCAAGTTCCAACCCTGAATCACCAGGTTCCCCTTCCTTCCCCACCGACTACCGCATCACCAGATACATAAACAGGAGAAAGAATTTGGAAATAATTTAGAATGGCCAGGTTAAAGATGGAATTAACCAGAGAAAAGGTCTCACACAATATTTCTCTACAATTTCGAAAACAAAAGAAAATTGGGGCAAAAGGCGAAGACTAACCGGCTAACAACAACAAACCAAACAAACAGACCACGAAACTGATGCTTACCAGCTACCCGTGGTGACCCCGAAGAGGGGGGTCAAAGGACTCTCTCAAACCCTCTGTCCAGTCGAGGGGACAGAGGCGAAATGCGGAGACAGAAGAAATGATGTCCCTCTCCTCCAGGCCGACGCAGGAATTGAAAGTACTGACTGTACTCTCGACGATAAGGTAAAGAACCGGGACTGGAGCAGGCGCCCCCAGAGACATCTTCCGCTCGAGTGAAGAGCTAACCTCCGTCAGCAATGGCGGCCAACATGCCATGCTTCCCGTCACAGAGTGAGCATACTTCAAACTAAAAGAAACGAAGCACGTGCGACAGGTAAAAAGACAGGCTAGAGGCCGAAGACAGAAAGTTCGAGAAAAAGGGTACCGGCCACCCGTGAACTTGCAGGATGAATAGCAGGGGCGGGGGAATTAGAGGAGAGAGAGAAAAGAAAGAAAACCCGAAGTTGAGCTGAACTATACCAAGGTGCAAACCGCACCACAAGCCACACAAAGGGGACGGGTTACACGACAACAGCAACGACAATAAACAATAAAAAATTCCGCCACCCTGGGTGGTCGAACGTCGTAGGCCTCGCGACAAACCGTGACAAACCCCCCTTCTAAAAGCATCTGTTTCTCTGAGATACAGTGCTCCTTTAAACCCTTTGTCGCATGTGCAACTTCACAAAAAAGGGACCGAACCCCAAACTCTCTGATCGACAGAGTACGATGAATCCAATAAAAACATTCCCGATAGAATCACACGGGGAAATACATAATACTCCCATTTATCAACACTAAGAAAACCCTTTCCAACCATGAAAGTAACAATCCGAACCATTGGTGATTCACTCCGTTAACCTCACTGAAGTGACAACTGTCACTACACCTTACAGAGCCCAAAAAGGGGGATATAACCCTGGTTGAGGGGAGGTGTCCCTACTGATTTCCCAATGTGCTAACTACGGAGCCGGCTAAGATAGCACCCACCGTATTACAGGAACCCTTGATACGGAAAGTGAACGCATGACTCTGCAGTTCCACTCCCAAACTCATGAGTCGATGACTGACGGGCCCGGGATCCGGCCAGGCACTGGAGAGGATGATGATCGCTCTCCAGTACAAACTTCCGGCCGAAACTTCTTCTTGGGCACGCCAGTGCGCGTCCAAATCTGCCTGAGAGATTCAGCAACAGTAGGGGCATCGATAGTCCTAAGCGGGAAAAGCCTCGGGGTATCGACTCGCAGTTTCCCTACCACAACCGAAGTGAGCGGGACCGCGATCGGATGGAGGTTTAAGGGGTCCCCAGGTCGACACCGACCTTGCTGAATGGCTCCCCAACCAGAGGCACTGCCCCCTAAGGAACACGCTTCAAGCGACCCTTAGGCGTTGTCCGTTGGCAGCCCATCGCAACTGCGGCAGTACTCCCTAACCTGCGAGTTCATCCCTGGCCAGAAGAAATCCTGCCTAACTCGCTCGAGAGTCCCTTGGAGCCCAATGACCTGCCATGGGGGAATCGGGGGCCTGCCGGAGGACAGACTCTCTCAAGCTTTGGGGAACAACAAGCTGTTTGGCCACACGATCTCCCTGAGTGAAAACCCTGAAGAGGATCCCCTTGTGGAGCTTGAAGCTCACCTTGGCGTGTCGGGCCACTGAGCGGGACGATCCACAAGTTGTCGTAGGCGTTGGACATCCAAGCCCGGGCCCTGAAGACGGATAATGCTAGCAGGATCGGCCCTTGCCAGAACCTCTTTAGAGATCGGCGAAGAACGGGACGTAATTCCTGTTCCTGCTTCCAGCTTTGGCGCTGTGGTGACTCCCACACACGCCTGTACGGGCAAATCCGTAGACACGGACTGACTGCGTCCGTTCTGCGAAGGTGATAAGTATTCCCTATGAAAAGGGGAAAATACAGAGGTCGCTCCACCGCGATGGCCCCTACTCGCCACAGAAAGGGGGTGGAGATAGAAACAGTACCAAAGGGAAACGGGGGGAGGTAAAACCAGCCTCCAACCCGCACACATCGAAACTGGCGCCCCCCCGGGGCCTTAGGGGAAACTAAATCCTTATCCCCAAAGAGTGTTGATGCTCCCGAATCCCTGATGGTGTCGCCCAAAGGAAAAACCAACAACAGAAAAAAAACACTGGACACTCTGTACCACCAGAAGCTGGAGGGACCCCACGTTAGCCGAGGCACGAGGATCGGAAAGGACTAGCCCATGACTACCACGGCTTTAGGACAATCTTTCCTAATGTGGCCAGGACGACCACAAAGAAAACAAAATCGAGGTGCTGAAATCCCCATAACTGCCTGCCTTGTTCACCCCACTAGCAGTTGCGGCACCTTATTGCTATTAAATCCTGGGGAGGGCTTCCTCTCCGTATCTGGGCGATGCCCATAAGCCCTGCGAGCTTCAGCAAACACCTCAGCGGTGTGAATCGCAGCCGCGAAATCCTGAGGTGCTGTCTCGCCTATCCGGATCCTCAACTCTGGGGACACAGTGTTGGTGAGCTGTTCATGGGGATCAGATCCTCCAGCTCCAACTTAGCTAACTGACGCCAGTACCCAAAGCGTTTGCGCAGCCTAACACCAAACTCACGAAGGTCCATCATTATTCTTCCCTTCATGGACCTAAACTTCCTCCTGTGGTCTCTGGGTAAGGGGGAAACGCTTACGCAGAGCCAACTGCATGTCTGCATAAACGCGCCTTCATTAGAGTGAGCACACACCCCCTTGCAGCACCAGATAATCCAGAAAAAAGGTGCATAGCCTTCTGCTCCTCAGACAATTGGTATGAACAAGCAACCTTGTCGAAAATGCTCTAAGAACATATCAATGTCCTCACTAGGTCTGAACTCTGGAAGCTTTTAAATTTGGGGCCTCTAACTCTATCACCTGCCTGGTGATTAACCCCCTGGTTTACAGAAGCGGGAGGCCGCGAAAGAAGTTGTTCCATCTCTTCCCTGCGTAGAGCCCCCTGTCTGGCAGCCCTCCTCTCTACGTTGGTCCAACACATCCCGACGGAGGGCAGCCTCCTCCCTACGCTGAGCCTCCTGTCTAGCAGCCTCCTCTCTACGCTGAGCCTCCTGTCTAGCAGCCCTCCTTCCCTGCGCTGAGCAGCCTCTTCCTTACGAAGGGCCTCCTGTCGGGCAGCCCCTTTCCCCACGCAGCATAGCCTCTTCCCTATGCAGAATCTCCTGTCTGTCAGTCTCCTCTCTGCGCAGAGCCTCTATTCTATCCAACTCTTCCCTACGCTGGGCAGCCTCTTCCCTACGCTGGGCAGCCTCTTCCCTACGCTGCCGCTCCAGAAACATAAGGACAGAAGCGATGTCCTGGGCGGGGTTCACCACTCCCGACACGGGAGGAGGACCCGTCTGACCCGTCCCTTGGGTCTCGACTTTCCCATAAGGAAAGTCTTCTGGGGCATGCCCCTTACGAGGGGAACCTGGGGAGGAGAAGGTTTCGGTCTCTGCGACTCAACAGAAGCCCCAGTTGCTTCGCTATACTCTGACGCTTCCGAGCGGAAAGTGCCAGTCCCGGGGGCTCGACAGGGAGACCCCCAGCGAAAAGGTAAATAAAAGTACTCACTGGGGTACCTGCTACAGCACGGAAAGGTAGAAGTTACCGTAGTCAAGTACTAGTACTAAAAAGTAGGGACTACAGTAACATTTTGAATACCCTTCTTCTTCGACGCCCGCGTCGCCATACAACACCAGCGCCGACGTCGCCATGACAACAATATCCTACATTTTCCAAATACAGGGAAAAACAATTTTCCCCTAGAGAAAAAAAACAAATATTTTAGGGGGGTGTGTATATGTGTGTAGTGTGTGTGTGTGCGTGGGGTGCGGACAAGTTCCGGGGCTCCCACTCTGGCAACACCGCGCTCTACAGCACGAGCAACAGTGCGGTGGGGCTCACCGAAAAAAAAAAAAAACAAAAACTATGTCCGGGTGCCCCCCCTCTGGCAACACCGCGCTCTACAGCACGAACACATGCGGTGGGGCCCGGCCGGAAAAAACAAAACAAAACAAAAACCTAGCAGACGGAATCCGGAGAGAGGACAAAAAAAAACACTAGCGCCGATGCAACCCCCTGTTACTCAACAACCCGGTAGAGAAAAAAAAAAACAAGAATTGGCTAAATACAACACAGGGAAAGGAAGACTGAGCGGCAACAGAAGGGCAAGACTTACGGCCCTACCTGCGGAGGAAACCCCGGGGGAAGGAGGGCTGGACGCGGTCGACTCCCCCTTGGGCTCACCCGACTCCCAGTCACGCCGGATGTTCCTTCAGGCCACCAAAAGACTCCCCTTTACTCTAGAGTCACCCAGCCAAACCCCCCACGAACAAACACGACAAACTGACTAAACATATACAAAACAGACAAAACTAAACAGGTACTCTGCGAAACGAGAGAGAGGGCAGCCAGAGCCCTTCCATCCCGGACGAGCCCCCACAATTGTCACGAAACCGACCCCTGGAGGCTGCCTGACAGGATCGGGCTAGGGGGGAGTGAAGGGAGTGACTGACCTCACACGCACCGCAAGAGACCACACAATAAAGATTACGATACAACACCCCATTTATTCACACCCAGCAAAATAAACATTCCAACACACGCACCATGCACGATCACAATAAAGCACTCCAACGCACACAACATGCACAATCACGAATCAAGCACTCCAACGCACACACATGCACAATCACGATCAAGCACTCCAACGCACACAACATGCACAATCACAATCAAGCACTCCCCACCCACAACATGCACGATTATAAATAAGTTTTCGCCATACGACGCACATGATCACACTTACAGCATTCCAGCACATATGACCCAAAAACACAATATAAGGAAATATTTCCAGCATTGACCCTTCTTAACACCATGGAGGCGTGCACACCCCGCCCCTGTCGAGTCTGCTGGGAGCACCCTGTCGCACAAGGGGCTCCGAGCCGGGTTGGTTCTCGCAGGGAGTCGCTCAAAGCCGAACACCCTCGACTTCCAAGCGGGCAGTGAAGAGCGGTCCCGGGGGGGGGGGGGGGGGGACGTAGCTGTTACTGAGGTCCTGGACGGGGTCCAGGCCGGGCCCGTCAAGACAGCGGCGTCTCTACCAGCCCTCGGTCCCCGACCAAGGCGTGGCCTCGATCAGCGTGTGGGACCATCCCGTCCGTGGTCTCAACCAGAACGTGGCCTCGACCAGTACGTGCACCCCCAGATCGTGCTCCAGGTGAAGCCCCCGGGAGGGGGGGGGGGGGGACGTAGCTGGGAGGAGAGTCGAAGAAAGGAGGGAAAGAAGAAGGAAAAGGGGGAAGGAAGAAGGGTACTGGAACCCTGCCGTCAGTACCGTCTGACCATTGCTGTCAAGTCTTATCAGCCACTCGATGATGGGCGAGGGAAGTGTATTAAACGCACACAGCACAAAACCCCTTGAATCAGTCTTCTCACACGATGCAGGTAAAAGCTGCATTAAATCAAAAGGTTATAAAACAAATATAGAATTATCTTCACCCTTCTCTCACTCACGCTTAACGTTTTCCTTCCTTAGGAAATAAATCAACACAGCGACCATCGCTTAATAAACTGCCACCCATTTGCAAATAATAATTCAATGGCACAACTGTCACATTTTATAAACACATTTCAAAATAACACAAATTTCCAACCACGCATCCGAACGACAAATCATGCCACGCACGCTTGTGAACATAAAACTCGCTCTCCTTGCACACACAAACAGACGGTGGCCGAAGGATAAAATCCGGCGAATGTGACAGGGGCGGACGAGCGAGACCAACAAGTTCCAACCCTGAATCACCAGGTTCTCTCCCTTCCCCACCGACTACCGCATCACCAGTAAAATAAACAGAGAAAGAATTTTGGAAATAATTTAGAATGGCCAGGTTAAAGATGGAATTAACCAGAGAAAAGGTCT
This sequence comes from Conus ventricosus, assembly GCA_018398815.1. Lineage (NCBI taxonomy): Eukaryota > Metazoa > Mollusca > Gastropoda > Neogastropoda > Conidae > Conus > Conus ventricosus. The sequence goes on from CM031605.1 coordinate 23,211,953, forward strand.
CACACAATATTTCTCTTACAATTTCGAAAACAAAAGAAAATTGCGCAAAAGGCGAAGACTAAGCCGGCTAACAACAACAAACCAAAACAAACAGACCACGAAACTGAAGCTTACCAGCTACCCGTGGGGGACCCCGAAGAGGCGGGGCAAAGGACTCTCTCTACCCTCTGTCCAGTCGGGGGACAGAGGCGAAGATGCGGAGACAGAAGAAATGATGTCCCTCTCCTACAGGCCGACTGCAGGAATTGAAAGTACTGACTGTACTCTCGACGATAAGGTAAAGAACCAGACTGGAGCAGGCGCCCCCAGAGACATCTTCCGCTCGAGTGAAGACTAACCTCCGTCAGCAATGGCGGCCAACCAAAGCCATGCTTCGTCACAGAGGAGCATACTTCAAACTAAAAGAAACGAAGCACGTGCGACAGGTTAAAAAGACAGGCGAGAGGCCGATAGACAGAAAGTTCGAGAGAAAGGTACCGGCCACCCGTGAACTTGCAGGATGAATAGCACGGGCGGTGGAATTAGAGAGAGAGAGAGAAGAAAGCAAACCGAAGTTGAGCTGAACTATACCAAGGTGCAACCGCACCACAAGCCACACTAAGGGACGGGTACGACACACAGCAACGACAATAAACAAATAAATAATTCCGCCACCCTGGGTGGGTCGAACGTCGTAGGCCTCGCGACAAACTCGTGACATACTTCTTTTTTTTTTCTTTCTTTTTTTTTATTTTTAATACGGTAACAGAGTAGCCGGGGTTAGCAGATCATGTGAGGATAATTCCTTGTGTTTGCTTATAATTTGTATGGAAGCCTGATTGCAAATATGTGAAACCGATACTGAAAACCCCATGTATAATTGAAATTGAAAAAGTTACCCCACTTGTTTACTGACCCATGTATAATGTTAATGAGATACCTTTGGTAGGTGTGTGTGTGTGTGTGTGTGTGTGTGTGTGTGTTGTGTGTGTGCGTGGGTGTGTGTCGTGGGTGCGTGTGTGTGTGTTATGCAGTGTGTGTGTGTGTGTGTGTGTGTGTGTGTGTGGGTGGTGTGTGTTTTGGTATTACAGGTGTAGGGTTATTGGTTTTTTTTTTTTTTTTTTTTTGCTTTCGCAATTACGATGAAGAACACATCAGGGATGATGGTTCTTTCAATTGTAATTAACATAGGAATAGCTGACCCTATTCCAAACATGAACTTATTACAATATTAGTAGCCATAAATTCTGAATGAGGTCATGAGAATGAGCGCTGTGATTTTGCACGGTTTGCACTTTTTGTACAATGTTCGAATGTTGCACGGTTCTTCAGTGCCTAAATTTGTCTAATTTCGGTTTTATATGCGGGGGGTTTGTCAGCAAAGTTGCCCCAATATGAATGAACATTTATATAAGTATGTTTTTGATTGTATCGTATCTTTGTCATGTACTGTGTTATTGTGTGATTTGTGTATCTTGCAATGTTTTTGTCATGGGCTGTGGAATGAGAAAAATTACCTGTGGAATACATTTTTTTCCTGCTTTGTTTGAAAATCAAGGTGCTAAGTATACTCTTTCCAGTGAGTTTTTCATACATCCTCAAGTATAAAGAGTAGCTTCCTACAGGAGAACAAGAGTGGAGCATGTTCGAATGGCACTTTGTACAATTACAAAAGGGTATTGGATATAATTCTGGGAGTTTATTCTGAAGAAAAAAATGGATAGCAAGATAAATAAATCAATGGGATTCAAATATGTTCTTACAATTGCAATGGGATAAATGACTTCAAGAAAAGGAAAGATGTCTTCGAATTCCGATGAATCAGAATAGTTATTATTAGCATATATTTTCTACAAGAAACTCATCTACCCCATAAACAAGAAAACTTTATTAGGTCAAGCTGGGGATATTTCAGTATGGCTGGCAGGATCAGATACAAATAAAAATGGGGTTGCAATTCTATTTAATAATAATTTCGAGTACAAAGTATTTATGTTGTAAGGGACCCCAATGGACAGTATCTTTTTTTAGATGTGGAGTTTCTCAAGAAACGATTCACTTTGGTCAATGTATATGGGCCTAGTTGCAGGAGATAACCCATGACTTTTTTAATGCGTTAAGTGCTAAACTTGAACAGTCTGGTAATAATAACTTGATCTTGGGAGGAGACTGGAATGTTGTGCTAGACGGGAAACTTGATTCAAGAAACTATTCTAGTACTCAAAATAGACTAGATCGCGTAAAGCAATATTGGATTTAACTGCTTACCATGAATTGATTGATGTGTTCAGAACATTAAAACCCAAATTTTAAGAAATATTCTTGGCGCAAATTTAATACCATAAAACAAGGCAGGTTAGATTATTTTCTGATATCAGAAAGTCTGTTGTCGGATAGTCAGTAGATCTAATATAAGGTCTCAGTTACTGTTCAGTCATTCCATTGTTGATATAAGTCTTAGAGAAGAAGAGAGGATGAGAGATAGACAGTACTGGAAATTTAACAATTCTTTATTAAGAGACAAGAAATTTGTAGATGAAATAAAAGGAGTCATTTCAGAGTTAAAAAACGAATACGCTTTACCAGTCTACAAACTTTCAGAATATTAATGAGGTGGCAAGTGATATGCTACAGTTTACAATTTCAGATCAACTATTTTTTGAAATGGTGTTACTAAAAATAATAGAAAAAAACAATAGCCTATTCATGCTATAAGAAAAAAAATGATTTAAAACGGGAAAATGAACTTGAAACAAAGATTTCCAACTTGAGTTCAAATGTGAATAAAGAGAATTTAGGAGAACTAGAACAATTGAAATTGGGAACTAGAGAACTACGGGAAAAGAAAATAGAGGGAATTATTGTTAGATCAAAGTAAAGTGGATTCGCGAAGGGGAGAAACCTAGTAAATACTTTTGCAGCTTGGAAAATAGAAATTTTGTAGATCGCTCTATGAGTTTTCTTGAAAGAGTGATGGTAATATTATATCCGATCAAAAGAGTATCCTAAAAGAGGTTGAAACATTTTATGAACAACTATTTACAGAACAGAAAGCAAGGAGCGTAGATCTTAATGGTATAATAATGGATGCTAACAAATTAACACAAGAAGAAAGTGATCGACTGGAAGGTCCATTGACTATAAACGAAGTGGGTGAGGCCCTAAAAAATATGAAAACAAACACAAGAGCCCTGGATCAGATGGTTTTACTGTAGAATTTTATAAATTCTTCTTCACAGATATTGGCACCTTTCTTGTCAGATCTCTGAACGATGGTTTTGATAAACAGAGTATGTCAGTTACACAGAGACAGGGGTGTTCATTGTTTGTATTCCCAAGGAGGATAAGCCAAAACAGTATTTGAAGAATTGGAGACCAATTTCTCTGTTAAATACGGCATAACAAAATAGCATCAGCCTCAATTGCTAATCGTATCAAATGTGTCTTACCAAAAATAGTTCATGAGGACCAAAAGGGCTTCATGGGAGGAAGATACATTGGAGAGAATATTAGAAAATCTATGATATACTTCAATATACCGAGGAAGAAAGCACCCAGGTCTTTTACTTAGTGTTGATTTTGAAAAGGCATTTGATAGCATCTCTTGGACCTTCTTGAATAAAGCGCTTGAATTTTCAATTTCGGCCCCGAATTAATAAGGTGGATTGTCTCCTTTTACAAGGACATGACGTCCTGTGTTTCTGTTAATGGACAATATTCAAAATGGTTTCCAGTCAGACGTGGATGTGCGGCAGGGGGATCCTTGCTCTCCTTACCTATACCTGATCGGCGCAGAGGTCCTGTCGCTTCTTATTAGACAAAATATTGATATAAAAGGTGTCATGGTGAGGGGTCAAGAGGTCCTCCTGTCGCAATTCGCAGATGATACCAATATATGTCTGGATGGTACAGAAAAGTCGTTCAATGAAACCATAAGAGTATTGAGACTTTTGCCCAAATGTCTGGTTTAGAATTAATCATGAAAAAACAAATGTCGTGTGGTTTGGAAGTATGAAGCATTCAAACATGAGATATATGCGTGATGAAAACTTTCGCTGGAATCCTGGAATTTTTAGAATATTGGGTATACAGTTTTGTGTGGACATCAGAAGAATAAACGGATATAAATTTTGAAGGCAAATTGAATGACATTAAAAAGGTACGGGTAGATGGAGTAAAGAGAGACCTTTCTCCCTTAGGTAAGATAACAGTATTGAAAACATTGGTTTTGTCTAAACTAACTTATCTTTTGATAAATCTACCTGATCCTCCGGTAAATTTTGTTAAGAACTACAGACAGTTTTATTTTCCTCTTATGGAGCAATAAACCAGCCAAGATAAAAAGGAGTATAGTGTGCAAACCTTATGTTGATGGTGGATTACAGATGGTTGATTTACATGCATTATATTACTTCATTAAAAGTATCCTGGCTTAAACGGCTAACTTATGAAGGAAGTCTGCAAACTTTTGTGTATGCCTTATTTCCTAATTTGTAAATTTGTCAAAACTGGGAGAAGAATATGTACATGTTTGTTTGAAAAGTTGTAAGAAATTTGTTTTGGACAGACGTGCTGAAACACTGCAAACATCTGTACATGGAATGCCCCCACTGAAGCCTGCAGAATTTTTGGCTGAGTGCATACATTACAACAAACATATACTAAGAGACAGCATGTAGTATTCATTAAAGAATGGGTTGAGGAAAATATTCTATTTATTCACCAATTGTATGATTTAAATGATAATAAATTCCTTACCTTTAGAGAATTTAAGGAACTTTATCCAATATCAGGCGAACTAACTTTCTTCTCTATAATGGCATTATCAATGCCATCTTGGAATACCAGCCGAAATGTAGAATTGAGAATTGATCCTAGGTGTAATGTAGAAGATAATAAAACTTGGAAAGTAATCAAAGAAGGAGGCAAGAGTGTTCCAGGCAATGCTTACAAGATCAGAGGTTCATCCTACTGCAGCCTTAAAATGGGACGAAATCTATAACAATCTAATTGGTTTGAAATTTTCAAACAGTGTCATAAGTGTCATGATATTAAATAAGATGGTTCAGGTGAGAATACTACATCGCCTTTTAAATACAAGGAAATATCTGTATGACTGTAAAATTGTAGAGGACCCTGTATGTAACCTCTGTCAAACTGAAATCCAAACGATACAACACTTATTATGGGGCTGTAGTGTTTGTCCAAAAGTTTTGGATCGATCTTAATCGTATGTTGTCCAGTGACTGTCAGCATTGGTTGTCGTCTGACATTTTTTGAAACATTGATTGTATTTGGCTGTAAAGGAGGAGTCAAAACGACTTTGGCCTTAATTATATCCTATTGCTGGCAAAATTTTACCTTTATAAGGTTTACATGAAAAATGCAGTGCCAGTATACAAGGCTTTCTTGTGTGTTGAAACAGAGATATACAGATCTTAGGTACATGCACTTTTGGAAGGCACATTGCCTCTCTTTAGTGAACAGTGGGCATTATATCAACTGAAGAAGCAAAACTCCAAATGCAATATATAATTTAGCACCATCCATATAAACAATATATTAAGGATGTAGAAGTTCATTGAAATATCTCTACAATGTGCCCACCAATTAACAACTGAGAATGGTACACATTTGTGTATGTGGTGCGAGTGTGTGTCTTTTTGTTAGTGTCTTTTGTGTTAATTAGATTTGTGACGAGTACATTTTTTGACAATTGTTGAACTTTTGAAATACTTAATCTAAATTATGTGTGTGTGTGTGTGTGTTGTATATACCTTTGTGTATGTGTGTGCGTATATATGTGTGTATGTGTGTTATATATGTGTATGTGTGTGTATATATATGTATGTATGTATATATATATATATATATATATATATATATATATATATATATATATATATACATATATATATATATAGATATATGTATGTGTTTGTATATATGTGTGTGTGTATGTAGGTATATGTATGTATTATATGTGTACGTATGTGTGTAGGTATATATGTATGTGTGTATGTATGTAGGTGTTGTATGTGTATGTATAAAAATATGTATATGTGTGTGTATGTATGTATATCTGTATGTGTGTGTGTGTGTATATTATGTGTGTATGTATGAGTATACGCATATATATGTGTGTGTATGTGTATGTAATATATACGTGGGTTTGTTTTCTTTGTTGTTGTTTTTTTCTGTTTCTGCTTGTCCTTTTTGTCCAATATAATAGTATGTATTAAAAAAAAAAATATTAAAAAAAAAACCTTCATAGACTGAGCATATGAAACATACATACAATACGGAAACTATTTTCTTTCATTCACTCACAGATCACTTGATTGTGAGGTATGAAATTCTTTATTCAGTCTTAGACGGGTAAACAGTTTATAAAATAATTGGCGGCACAAATTATTCGATACAAATTTGAATTATTATGTACATCATAAGCCAATTGTTTAAACAAATGTATGTTGTAGACAGTGACTGAATGTGTGAGGAAATTTTTGATTGTTTCATATGATTATCATGTGTTCATATACATGTTCATGATGCACGGCAGTTCTTACTGCTACATTTAGTCGCTGGAGTCAGTCTTCACAAAGCGTGAGACGGAAAAGCAGAAGAAACAAATTGTGAGCATCTTGTATCTAGACACCCTAGAGTGGTCGAGATAAGGCCCGAAACGGTTCGCTTGAAGGGGCTTCGAGTAAGCGTGGAGATAGCGAACAACACATTGCTTTGCTGTCTGTATCGGCCTAGGTACACAACGACTACACACAGGCGTCGAGCAGCTTAAACCGCGAGAAAAGCGGAATTGTCTCTGTCCACAACACCCTGTGAGCTATTTTCTGTGCCAAGTGGCGTCAACTGCAAGACAGATCAGGCAGGCCAACGACGCACGCGCGCGCCAGGCTATAGGTTTTGGCGGTCGCAAAGTCTGTCAGAAAGTTTTAAACACGAACTTAATTATGGTACTCACAGAGAAGAGCGAAATGCCAGCTTTTGTCACACTCTCAAGTACTCACTGCACTATTGCTCTCGTACAGAAATTATAGTCTAAAAACCTCTGTACAGTAAATATAACTTAATGATTGTTGCACCAGTCTCGAAGCGTCCAAACACTCAAAGCGTGTTCGCTGAGGAAAGAATGAGCGTCTGGTAGTGCGGTGGCCGACTCGTTAGGGCCTAGCTGGGGTCAAAAGGCAAAGCGTTTGAGTGAACTAAATGCTGTGGCTCTGAGTGGGCTGGCGCGGCCGTGGATGATCTTGTTGAAGGGATTAAAAAGATTTATTAAAAAAAAAAAAAAAAAGACGCTCACACTCGATGCAGACTGACCAGTCACGACCAGCCCCCCCTCCCCACCACGCCCCCTTGCTGGACTGCAACCCTCTCTTTCAACCCTCATCTTCCCCTACCTTTCCGTCTGCACCGTGTCACACCGCGAGCAGGCCACCGCTCCCCCTCGCGCTGACTTTCACATCACTGGACACCAGCACGCGATGCAGAGTACACACTAGGCTAGCTCGTTCGACGCTGTCAGCTGAACACACAATGAGGTCACAGAGCCCTACTCAATAACTGACGAATATGGTCGGCAATTCCACTACTATCATCATCTCACCTTCATGCTCGAGTGAGTCGTTGAATAAAAGATTATTGTGTTTGTCAAAATCATCAGCAGAGCCTGCTCAGCTGTGTAAATACGTTGATTTGGTCGCTGGGCTTGTCGAAGGTTGCGCCGCCATCTTTGCAAGCGAGACGAAGTGCTGGCTGGTCATCCAGTCAGTGATGAGAATAAATGGGCTTTCCCCTCACGTGTGGTCATTTACATATATTTTAAGACTACAGACATATAAGCATAGCTGCCAACCTCCCAGAGTCAAAAAGAGTAACACCTCACGGGGGGTGGGTTCGGGAGGGGGCTGCCCCCCCCCCCCCCCCCCCCCCCCCCCCCCTGATGAGCGGGGGTCAGGGGGCACAGCCCCCTGAAGCTGAAGCCTTTTTTACACTCTGACAGGCATATTTTTCATCTCCTGATAGGAAAACTAATCAAAAGCAAGCCTATTATTAAACCATATCAAAGCATGCATATTAGTATGTTGCATACAATGCAATATTTTGTGTAAAAAAAAGCCTCTTATGTAGGTAGCCACCATATTTTTTTCTATAGATAAGATAAGATAATGTTGCTTATAGCCCAGCCGACCGCAAAGGGCCACATCAGGGCTGGTTTTCTATAGATTAATATATACAAAACACACAAAATAAGACTTACCCAAACAGCTTTTTAATCTTCCATATTGATGTAGGATGAACATAAAAGATGCTCTGCCCTCCCAATCAACAGCACTCACAGTCCTGGGCTTCCATCAGCTACACCCACATTCTTCAGTTCAAGTTCCATCAACTTCACCCTTCTGCCCTTATGACCTCACAACTACACCCCATAGGACTTAGGATCCATCAACTATACCCCACAGTCATGTTTCATCAACTATACCCCACAGTCATGTTTCATCAACTATACCCCACAGTCATCTTTCATCAACTACACCCCACAGTCATGTTTCATTAACAACACAACACAGTTATGTTTCATCAACTGTACCCCACAATCTTGCTCAAACAACTTCATCCCCAGTCCTCCGGCTCCATTTAATTACCATCGCCCCCCACCCCAGTTCTAAGGCTCCATCAAGCTACTCCCCACTCGTCATGATCCAACCACTACTCCCACACCCTGAGTTGACAGCCTGTGTTCAAAGATCTAGGGTGTTTTTTTCACTATTTGTGCAGTCGAGGACTTGGCCTTCTTTAGAAACTCCTGGTTGAACGTTTGCTCATAGCAAGAGCCATGAAGATTGGCCTTTGCCACCATCATGTTTTTTTTTGACGGCTGCCGATTCCTCAGCTTCGTTGTTTTTTTGTGCTTCGTGGTCTTCTTGTGATCGGCCAGATCATTTCTTCCCCCGTGTGAAATATTCACCGGACATCGACACACGGTGCAGAAAGCAAACTTTTCACCCTTTGAAGGGCAAGAAGTGACCCATGGAAACTTGTCTTTATAAGCTGGCAGATACCGCTGGAATCGTTTAGGTTTTGTGGTTTTCTCCGTGCTACCACTTGAAGACGCCATGTTGACTATTTGAACAGCAGCTATGCGCATGCGCGGAATGGGCCTAGTTATGCCCCTTTCATGCTGACTTCCGAGTTTACGATTTCTGTTCAGTCGGACCAGTTGCCAAACGTTCTTTTACTTAATTTTGGCTTTTTTTTTTTTTTTTTGGAAAACTCGTAAACCGGAATTTTTTCAGCAAACAACGAAAATAGGGACAAATTTGAAAAAAACGATATGTCCCGGTTTTCCCGTAACAGTTGGCAGCTATGTATAAGGCTTTCTACGCAAACTCTATTTGAGTCCGTTGATAGAAATAGTAACGAATGAAAATTCAAGAAAAATGCATGACGTCAGTGGAATGCCCATAGGCACTGGGAAAGCACTTTTATTTCCGCGTCAGCTGACTGACTAAAGGCGCTCTACGGGTCAAGCCGTACAATTGAAAAAAAAAAAAAGAGTGAATAATTACTTTACACGTGTAATCCAGCCATGATAAGGTGATTACACTTCTGTAGTCTTTTCCAAGCTCAATATCATATACAAAAAATCAAAATGAAGTCTTTATGCACAAATTGAGAAATCAGAAAAAGAAAACTTTCAATCTCTTTCCAGACCAGTATCTGACATGGATGTCCAGCTGCTTCTGTTTCAAGTCCTTATTCAATGATTTGTCAAAAAGCATGACATATTCAGTCTGTGATTTCACTCTTTTTTCAGTTCTAACAGAAAAAAAGGAGCAATGCCAAAAGTTGCAAGATATCTACTTTTGGTTTCCCCATACTGATAGTTCGTCGCAATCGAGGCATATTGAAACATTGCTGCAAACTGTTTTGCGTTGTCTTCAGCAGATCAGAAACTGTGACGATTGTTGATGGCATGAATTGTCCACAACACTTCAGCTTTCAACACATCTGTCCCACTTGCTGTTATTGTGGATTGGCTGACGAAAGGGTCTGACCTGATGTTGATGAATGCCGAACGAAGTCCGTAAGACTAACAACCGGCCTACTCGCTTTTTCCAATTCCACGTATTTTTTTTCCCCTTTCCGTGACTTGCAACCGCCGATTCGCCCATTGCCCGAACATTAACAGTCTTTTTGCATACTTTACAGAGAAACGCATGTTTCCCTTAAGCATGACGACAGACGCAACAGTAGCCTATTGGACTTCCCCGAAAGATGAGGGAGCATGGTGTTCTTAGTTGGAAGTTGAACTGCGCATGCGCAAACGATAACCGACTATTGAATTGCTTCCCTTTGCTTCAAGCAGACGACATGCAAAACGATTGAGAGGCAAAAATCGATGTCTCGTTCGCGTTTGTTCTCAGATTCGTCTTCAAATGTTACGGTCAGTTTTTGGTCTGAAAACGATTTTTAAGGGGATTTCAAGGGATGGTAGGGATATCTGCAGTTTTCAAGGCCTTTTTGACCCAGTTGAAATTTAAAGGGTTTTCAAGTGTCTTCAAAGGGCGTACGAACCCTGATATACAACGCATTTCGACCTTTTTGGTCTTCTTCAGGCAAAACAAATGACATTCATGATAATGAAAACAAAGGATGAACAGTCTCTTATCTCTTCGAACCAAAAGTAACGAAAGTATTCTAGTCTTTGAACTCAGCATGCGTGCATGCATGCTTGTGTGCGTGTGAGACAGTGTGCGCGTGCATGTTTGACTGTGTATATGTCTGTGTATAAACGTTAATATCCTTAAAGTAAAAACAAAAAAATTCATTCAAATTATGCACACACACAAAAAAAAACCTTCAGTAAAAATGCAGCCTGTTGTATTCTACTGAGAAGCACGCATTTCAAAGGTAACGTAGCTGGTTTTGATCAAGGAATTAACTCTTATATTAACCTGTCAAAATGGACACATGTGGCATTCACATAAAAAAACCAAGAAGCATCCTTGAGCATTCATACTTTCTGAACACAGAACTTCTTTTTGTGTGTGTTATTTACAAAATCTTTTTAGTTTTATTATGAAAAATGGTCACAACAAAGAAAAATTACAGCTTTAAAAGAAATTGTCATTGCTGGGACAAACAAAACTGCTGTTGGCTTACCACAAATCCGTAACCATTCTTCAACATGATATCGTTGATTCTGCCATACCCACGGAAGAACCGTTCTACATCTTTCTCCCTTGCCTGGTATGGAAGGCGTCCAATATAAACCCTGGTGCCCATCCTGGAAAAAAAAAAGCCAATCCATTCAAAATATTGTATTTCATCAGGACTGGACCCCCCCCCCCAACAGATTTTACCTTACACATGTGCATGTGCATGCTAGGTCATTTGTGTGTACTTTGATTCTTGGTCTACAATAACTATCTTTTTACCTGGAAAATGTGATAAAAGTGACTGGCATAGACATGTACACGATGTCTGCCAGCCCTGATGTGGCCCTCTGCGGTCGGCTGGGCTATAAGCAACATTATCTTATCCTACGATGTCTGCTTTACTGTTGCCACATACCACATGGAATGTCCTGATGAAACTAGAGATTTGCATTAGAAATGAACCAACACGTGCATCATCTGAACATTGACACATCTACAAACACTTTTGCAATAACTATGCTTAATATGTTCTTGCACAGTAATCCTTAACATTAAAACTCAAGACATTCTTTGAAAAAAAAAAAAACATGAATGTTATTTTACATCTGGTCATCAAGACAGGAAAGTTAATACATACAAAAAAAAAAACATTTAGTGCTAAAATTCCACAGAAATGTATAAAAACCTATCTGCTTTGACTACAAACATATGTGCATAGGTCAGAAATGTATAAAAACCTATCTGCTTTGACTACAAACATATGTGCATAGGTCTAACGTATTGACAGCCTTCCAGATCAGGTTCACTTTGCTTCGAGCCAGAACACTTGGTGAACGTTCTTTTTCTTTTCAGGCTCCTTCCTGCTGGAACAATCTCCCTTCTGCACTCCGAAACTCAAACAGTCTTTCTTCTTTCAAGTCCTCCCTCAAAACAACTCTCTTCAAAACATAATTTTTCTGCTCCTTCGCTGGTGTGTGGGTGTGTGCGTGTGTGCGTGTGTGTGTGTGTGTGTGTGTGTGTTAGGGCTTATTGCTGTAAGCGCTTAGGGCTTTTGTTTAAGATTAAGCGCACTAAATGTTCCTTATTATTATTATTATTATTATTATATCAGGTACTGAAACCGGAAAACAGACTAAGAGTGAAACCAAAGTGTAATTATTTCCATCTAGTGCCCCACGGCACATGCAAATGCACATTGCCGCCAGGGCTCGCCCACAGATCGAACATCAATCTTGTGTTGGTTCAAGTCTGGCGCATTTAATCCGCATAAAAGATTAATTTAGAACAGAAGAAAACTTTCAGGCTATTTCCTTCTTATATTACGAGCTGCAATGAGGTAGTGAATTTTGAATGACTTTTTTTCAAACACCACGAGTCAATCAGCAAGCAGCATAATAATAAGACAAACTGTAAATGAAATCATGGTAAACAATTGCACTTAGCAAATAATTCACTTAGCAAATAATTCACCGAGTATGAACACCACAGCCGCATGAATTTACATAGCTGCTAAAAATACATTTTGACAAGAATGACACAATGCATTTTGTCACAAATTTCATTTGATCACAAATTTAATCAAAATTCAATACAAAATTCATACACTACAGCAGCACTACTTTTTTGTAGATGAGTGCCATTTTCACCAGTTACGACAGTTTAGGAAAAGCAGCTTTCAACTAAACAGCTAAAACAGGTTGTGAAGATTGTGTTTAAACATGTTAATGTTATAGTCTCATCTTCCTATATGACAATCCTTATAAAATCCACTAGAATTGCGAAATCTCACTATCTTAATATCTATTGGTATGCGAGTACATATGAGTATTAGAGTTTAAAAAATGATCACACTCCTGAAGATCACACTCCTGAATAAAATTTCTTGAAAATCATGAATGGAAATGACTGACAAAGACATCTTTTATGCTCCCGATGCCCCAATGATATTTATACTGAATTAAACCTGGAACACATGTATGGAAGTGACTGACAAAGACAGATATTAGGTATCTGCTCTGCTAATTAACTTCCATTTACTATGGCACATGCCATGTCCTATGTAACAAAAGCATTTACATTAGGAATGAACCAACATGTGCAATATCCAAACAGCTGCATTCACACAAGTGTACAAAACCCCTTATAACCAACACATTATTTTGGAATATTAACACGAAGTGAAATTTATTATGCTCCCAGAATTGCGAAATCTCACTATCTTAATATCTATTGGTATGCGAGTACATATGAATATTAGAGTTAAAAAATGATCACACTCCTGAATAAAATTTCTTGAAAATCATGAATGGTAATGACTGACAAAGACATCTTTTATGCTCCCGATGCCCCAATGATATTTATACTGAATTAAACCTGGAACACATGTATGGAAGTGACTGACAAAGACAGATATTAGGTATCTGCTCTGCTAATTAACTTCCATTTTTCTATGGCACATGCCATGTCCTATGTAACAAAAGCATTTACATTAGGAATGAACCAACATGTGCAATATCCAAACAGCTGCATTCACACAAGTGTACAAAACCCCTTATAACCAACACATTATTTTGAAATATTAACACGAAGTGAAATTTATTATGCCCCCAATGCCTGAAAGCCATTTCTGAATTAAATCAGGAAAATATGTATGACGTGACTGACAAGGACAGACGCAGGATGTCTACTTTGCTAACTTCACTTCGCTTCATATAGCACATGCCATCAGAGCTTCAGATTTTTCCTGTCATTATAGGAATACGTGTCCCCCGACAACTTAAAGTAAGGTGAAAAAAAACAAACGCTAAAAGCATGAGACATACTTAAGGTTAATATCTTGGAATTCTCACGCATGATGCAATTTTAATCAGTCATAAATAGTAAGCACCATAAATGTTTTTTGCTTTAACTGCACTTTTCACTTCGTGGACACCGTGTATGAGTAAACTATTTATCCATCTCTGTGTGTGTGCGTGCGTGCGTGCGTGTGTGTGTGTGTCACTCTGTGTGTGTGTGTGTGTGTGTGTGTGTGTGTGTGTGTGTGTGTGTGTGTGTGTGTGTGTGTGTGAGAGAGAGAGAGAGAGAGAGAGAGAGAGAGAGAGAGAGAGAGAGAGAGATGGGGAAAGCTGGGAAGGCAGGGGGGAGAAAAAGATAATTTATAAATATAACAGGATAGGATAACAGGATAACAATTTTATTTGTCCAAGAGATGGAAAATTCATTTTCGAATATCACTTAAGCACTGCCCATTCATAACTCAAAGATATTATAGAAATTCATACACAAAAAAAAAAAAAAAAAGAAAAAAAAAAGGAAAGGAAAGATGGATGCTTCATGAAGAAGATCTGTTATCGTACTAGTAAACTGCAACGTCTGATTTGCTGAAAAAAACCCACCTTGTTCACAATTTGATTGCTTTGTGACACTTGCCTCACTAAGGTTTGCCTTCTGTGGCATTCAGATTTTGTCACTGCCGATTGCAGAGCACAGTGAGTACAGTGTGTATCATGTCGACAATTACACAGGGACTTTCCCATTATTCTTTCTTGAATCCTGAACTCTTGTTGATTGTTTTGATTTTAAATCCATCAAAAGCTGATCATTCTATCTCATAACGAAGTGTTACTGGGTAGAAAGGAACAATTTTCCTCTTCCAATCCTCCACAAGATAGGGTGATGGAGCAAAGGACCGATTCCCACCTCGGCACAACGACACGAAGTGCGCAACTGGTGCACGAGCCTGATATGTGATGCACCGTTTATAAATTTCACATGAAAATATTGGAGGCACAACAACAATCTGAAGCTCTGTACCATGTCCTGATGTAACAAAAGCTTTACATTGCTGATTAGGAATTATTCAACACATGCCACATCCAAACAGTTGCATTCACCCAAGTGCACAAAACCACTTATCTCCAAACAATTTCATTTTGCAATACCAACACTGTATACCAATTTTTTTTCTCCCTCAAAAAAATGATTGGCATTCTTTTAAAGAAGAAATGAATGTAAGTGTTTGGGGGTTGGTTAGGTAGTCACCAGACTTTAAGGTCTTTGGAAAAAAAAAAATCCATTGCTGGAACTCCATAGTAAAATTCATAAAATAATCCATATTGTTACATGTTCAAACATACCTACATGGACTCTAGGGTATTGATAGTGATACTGCAACACTAAGTGTGGGTGGAAACACTTTATTTACTGGTTTTAAGGTTATTAAATAATTAATGTTGAGCATCATCACTGGATATAAAAAACAGGTGTGTGTGCATACATGTGCATGTTTGAATACAATTATAATACAACTGAATCATATTTACTGTAAAAAAAAAAATGAAGTAACAAAAAAGAAAATGTATTATGTCCCCGATGCCTGAATTACATTCCTGAATTAATCCTGGAAAAACATCTGTTTGGAAGTGACTGACAAAGACAGATATGAGATGTCTGCTTTGCTAATTAACTTCCACTTACTATGGCACATGCAATGTCCTGATGTAACAGAAGCCTTACATTTGGACTGAATAGTCATGTGCAGCATAACATCTGATAAAAGTGATATGATTTTATGAATCTTGTTCTGGTCAATATATCATAAACCAATCAAAAGGTGAGTTGATTTTAACGTGGTGACAGCCCTGATGTGGCCCTTTGCGGTCGGCTGGGCTATAAGCAACATTATCTTATCCTAACCAATCAAAAAGCAAGACACTTGAGCATGCCGGAGAGACTCAATACTCGGCATCATCATTAATCAGCTGTCGCAAAGTTTATTTCCAGTTCAGGTAATTAAGCCCCCTGTAACAATGGCTAACTCTACAGTCAAACTTCATATATAGACCTGTACAAACTGCAACTCTAAATTCAGCTCACATTTCTTTAGAAAGCAATATATGCACAATGTTGTACGGAAATCTACTTAACACTATATAATAACAGCAAGCAGAGCTTCAGATTTTCTTCAGTCACCATGGGACATGCGTTCCCTGGCTTAAAGTGAGGGGACAAAAAGCTAAGTCTTAGTACAAGCTGGAGTCAGCACTTCGGTGGTCTTATGCAAATTTAACCAGACATGTAACAGCAAGCACATGAATAAGCGCCACCTGTGCTCATCTCCTTGAGGGCACTCAGTGTGAATTGACTATCAAAGGGAGCGAGTGCTTGTGTACAGTACTCAGAGAGAGAGAGAGAGAGAGAGAGAGAGAGAGAGAGAGAGAGAGAGAAGATAAGATAATGTTGCTTATAGCCCAGCCACCGCAGAGGGCCACATCAGGGCTGTGAGAGAGAGAGAGTGTAGGAGAGAGAGAGTGTGTGGTGTGTGTGTGTGTGTGCATGTGTGGGGTGCACATGTGTTTAGTGTTTGAAAGTGTATGCATGTGTTGCTCTGCCTTTGTTGAGGTTTAAAAAAAAAAATAAAAATATATCACACTATGTTTGGCGTTGTTTTATTATTTGTTTGTTTTTGTTTGGTTATCACAGTGCGTTCTGTATGAGTATGTGTCAGTGAATAGATGTTGTGTGTGTGTGTGTGTTTGTGTGTGTGTGTTGTGTGTGTGTGTGTGCACGTATGTGGGGAGAGAAAGACAGAGAGACAGAGGGGGGGGGGGGGGGGGGGAGGATATCCTCATGAATGATGTGTTTATTATCAAGAATCAAAAAAGTGCAGTTTTTTGAAAAATCTTGCTCCAGCTCTTTAGTCTTTTGCCTTTTTTTATGATTCTATCAGTTTCCATTTCCCCTTTCAGTGGCCATTTTTTTCTTTCTGCCGAATGCTCGCTGCAACTGAAAGCAGAGGTGAGGGAGTAGACATCTGCAATAAAGCAAAGGGACACTACTTCATTCTTCCTCAGTTGTGCGGGACAAGCTTCGTTTTTGTTTTGATTCAAAATCGATTGAAAGCTGATCATTTTTTCTTTCTTTCATGTTCCCGGCCATGCTATATCCTCAATCCAGTTAGTAAGTCCACAGTACGCGCAGAGACCCCACCCATCCACATAGCTTCTCCTGGACCTCAACCAGACTGGGCCATGTCTGGCATCTCAAGTGTTGAAGTCTTGAAAGGAGGGGCAGGACTGCAAGATGTGGGTGAAATTTCGGGAGCTGTGCGTGTGCCCCAAGGGCACTGGTCAAAATGAAGAGGCTTCTTCTTCTTCCTTGACGCGACCACTATCAACTAGATGATTATTCTGTCACTTATGCAAGGGTCCGAACAGAAGGAAAAAAAACATATTCTGAATGTAAAATGGGCAGGCTTGCTTTGTCGATTTTGCTGTTCACATGATCGAGTGAGATACAGGCCGACCATTTCTCGCATTAGCACTGCAAAAACAGGTGTGCCACATCCTGGTGGACGGGTATGATATGTGATGCACCATTTCAAAATTTAATGCGAAAAATATTGCAATCCCTTCTTCTTATTATTCCTAAAAAACTGGTTCAAAAATGAGTAGGTCACCAGCATGCATGTTAAAAAAAAGAAAGTGCGACTCAGCCTGTTGGCCCCTGGAGCAAAATTTGGCAATCCGCTGACAATCCTCCAAGTTCTACTCATCCGAGGTTTTGTGTGCAAACAAACAAAACATCCCCTACATCTTCTGCATTATATAGGCCTATATGTTACACATCCTGCCTCCATCCCTCTGAAGAGTTGGCCCGGCCGATGGTTCCAAGTGTAAGTCTATTGCAAATGACTTGACTTGCTGACAGCACGCGTCTTGTGCACGACTCTAACTGAAAATTGCTGCGTGGGTGAGGATAATATCCCCAAATACAAGAGGAGAGCGTGTCAAAATTCGCGGCCTTAAACCTGAGATTTGCCACTTACCTTTCTTTATCTTGTCCCCACTGTATTACTATTAGGCCTAGTTATCAACTCGAGAACTTCGTTCTAACACCCACTCATTCAATCGCATTTTGATTTTCATTCCAATTTCCTTGTTATTCCTTGCAACTGTAGTAGTAGTAGTAGTAGGGACTGTGCTTACATCTGTTTAGCCCTCACCTTTTAAAGCCATGTTTTACAATTCTTGAGAACAGACAATACTACAGCGCGATGGGCATTAACTG
>CM031605.1:23235182-23247682 GCA_018398815.1 Conus ventricosus
AAATCTCTCTCCTGGAACTACTATAAGGCTTTTTGCAGATGACAGCTTAGTATATAGAACAATCAGAAGCAAGAATGATACACACATTCTACAAGAAGATCTAAACGCTTTACAAGAGTGGGAAAGAACTTGGAAAATGGAATTTCATCCCCAAAAGTGCCAAGTGTTGCGTATATGTAATAAACGCTCACCAACTAGATCAGAATATTCTATTCATAATACTATTCTTAAAGAAACCAATGCTGCAAAATATTTAGGCGTGATCATAGATAGTCGTCTCAAATGGAAAGAACATTACAATTTAGTATGTAAGAAAGCAAATAACATCTTAGCTTTCTTATACAGGAATATCAATGACTGCCCCCAAAAGACGACTGCTACAAAACACTGGTTAGACCAGTACTGGAATATGGTTGCTCAGTCTGGGATCCTTACCATCTAAAGGACATTGATAACCTCGAAAAGATTCAGAAGAGAGCAGCACGGTTCGTAACAGGGAACCACATCAGAGAAAAGGGGAATACTAGGAAGAACATGAGGAAATTAGAATGGAAACCCTTAGAAGAGAGAAGAGCTTTTATCAAACTTAACATCTTCTTCAAAGGCAGAGCTAAACTAATTGATATTCCAATGGAACAACTAGTATTGAATAAAAGTAGCACCAGGAGTGGCGGTCAATGCTATACCATACCTGCATCAAATATTGACAGCCACTTACATTCATTTTATCCTAGTTCTGTACGACTATGGAACTCACTGCCGGGTGCCATCAAGATTGCCACAAATGCAGTCTCATTTAAAAAGCAAATTGATACGACAGTTTTGAGATCTGCATATTGACAATTTTCTATTATAACTTCCCCAGATAGTTTATGGTTACCTGGGCCTGAATCTGGCCACTGCTTTTAATTTCTTGAATATCGAGTGCGACCCCTTGTTGTCAAATTTGCTCCAGGGGCCAACAGACTGAGTCGCACTATTTTATGTTATTTTATTTACTTTTTAACATGCGCGCTGGTGACCTCGTTTTTGAGTGAACCAGTATTTTAGGAAGAAGAAGAAGAAGAGATCAACCACCCATTCCACAAACCTTACCTTCTTTACGTCTCCGAGTTTAGCTCTCTTGCCCTGACACAATGGGTGTCACTGTTGCGTTTGAGGCTTGCACTTGCAGCTGGCGAATGAACAGAGAGTGCTTTAATACATTTTTTCTGTTATAATAGTTGGCACAGCATCCTCTTTCAGCTGTCTTCGGACCCCAATTCCAGCTTCCACCTTTACCTTCCAGCAGGTGTGTTGGTCTTGGAAATTGTGCTCTTCGAAGTGACGACCGCAAATGCCATGATAACTGTCCCAAAGAACAAAATCTTTCCTCGTTGAGGTGACAAAATATATCCACAATCGCCTAAACTGGCTGGAGGCACTTGAAAAAGCATGAACGCTTACTCTTTGCTTATTTCCTGATGAAATTCCGCAACCAGACACAGCAAGACACAGCACACATTCACCCCATCTCACTTCAGCCGAACACGAAGAGCGACTTGGCTTTTCTACGTCATCAATCGGGAAACCTCCGTTTTATCGAAATCGAGGCTCTCGTTCCTGTTTCAGCCTCTCGCTTTCCCAGTCCGCAGGAAATGCTGCTCTCACTGCAAGATGAGAGCACAGGCGACTGATTCGGGGCTGGGTTTCGCAATACGACCACATACCAAAACCGTGTATTTGGTCAAAATAGATTTGTAAAAATGGGTGAGAACCCCTTTAAAAATCAGGAATTTAGCCCAGTCCCAACGAATCAGTTTTGTCTGTTTCATCTCACTTCGTACATCCACAGTGACATTATTATCGCGTATCTTCTTAGTAGAGCAACATCCAGCTTAACCCGGTTGCAATCCTGTAGAGTAGTCCACAAACAGCGGCATACAGTTTCAGGTAACCCACCAGAGGAGATACTGCACTGCTGCTGCATCACTCCGGTGGAGTTCGCTCCGTGGTGCCTGTTCTGGTCCAACACTTGGAGCAACACGTACTTAGCACATTAGAGACGATCATGATTGTGTGTAGTTTCTGAGCGCGGCAAATATTGGGCACCAACGACAGCCCACAAATCTCTCTCTCTCTCTCTCTCTCTCCTCTCCTTCTCTCTCTCCTCTTCTCTCTCTCTCTCTCCTCTCTCCTCTCTCCTCTCCTCTCTCTCTCCTCTCTCTCTCTCTCTCTCTCTCTCTCTCTCCCACTCAAGCATCCAAAAGGAGTTATTTCATGAAATATGCAAGTTTCATCTAATCAGTATCTAACATTCTTGAAAACTCAGTTATGTCATGAAAACTAGCCTACATTACTGTATTTTTTCCCCACCCATTTTGCAGTTTGTATTCTTGTGTTATACTACTACCCAAAAGACATGCTCAGTATATAGCCATGCATCCATGGTAACGTATAAGCGCACAGCCATAATCTTGGGTGCGTTAGAGATTTGTTTAATCTTGCACAATTTAAAAAAAAAGAAAAAGAAGAAAGCTTAATCATAAATCGTTTTGTTCATTTTCTTCAAATACAGGCATGTCCAAAAACAAATCAAGAGTCTAGCTAACGGAACGATGATCGTTTCCATTTCATTGTGCATTTATTATTAATGATGAGGTGGGGAAAAAAAGGCTTTTTATGCAAGTTTTGTTACATACTGTCCCTAATCAGCAATTTTTCACAAGTTCCTTGATTTTTGTGAACGTAAAACAAATCTCACGTTTATTTATCATTGAAGTGAAAAAGGTGTTCCCTATTGTCAATCAGAAGCACGTGGTCGCATGGCTGATGTTACCATCAGCGCGCGCGCGCAGGGGCACGCACGCACGCACGCTGGCACGCACGCACACACACACACACACACACACACACACACACACACACACACACACACACACACACACACACACACACACACACACTAAATAAAATTACAATAACAACAAACAAACAATAAAACACCAAAACAAAACAAAACAAAACAAAGCAAAACACAAAACAAACAACACACACACACACACACACACACACACACACACACACACACACACACACAACCTCATCAGAATTCGAAACAAGTGTGGTGTCATCAAACTTTAAATCCAGGTCAGGAAAGATATGTTAAAATAACTTGCTGTGTCCTTTAAGGACCATTAAATGTAAAAGTTCTTACTTCTTCTCTTCTTTCCTTTTCTTTCTTTTTGTTGTTGTTGCTGTTGTTGCTGTTGTTGTTGTTGTTGATCGTGTGACTTTTAAGTCCAGTGAATTATCTGCCATCTTGTGACAATGACATCATCTGTATTACCATTTCAAAATCGGATTCTTAAAGTCAAATTATATGTACAGTTGCATGAAATTAGTTATGCTCAATCTGAGGTAACTTTTGAAATGGTCTATAACGGTGCTTTTTTTCCTTTCTTTTATTTTTGTTTCTTTGTTTTTGTTTGTTTGCTACCCCACATTTTGCGCCACCTCAGTGGCAGTGCACCCACGCCACTTATTCCACGCCCCCCCCCCCCCCCTCCTCCCCGTCTACAGCCACAGCCCGGCTTGGCCCGCTGCAGCCCCGGAACCAGCAATCCAAAGGGTGCTGTCAATGTCAAGTCGTCAAAAGGCAACTCACCGGAGGAGACACCGCACTGCTGCCGCGTCACTTCGATGGTGTTCAGTGATGCCTGTTCTGATGCAACATTCGCAGGACATCACTCATTAAGTCACCCTATTTACAACAACGATTTCTTAGTCCAGGAGCCAGCGTGAGTGAAGTCTTCCTCCGGAGGGCGCCGCCACATTCACCCAACGACAGCGCCCATGGATTCGCCGATTCGTGTGACCCTGACGAATCAAACCAAGGCCACAGACATGGAGAGGATATTGAAACTGAGGTCACCATGAGAGTAGGGCACGAAGGACCACAAAATTTGAGACATTTTTACATGCTGATCGATCAGAATGAGGATGATGAAAATGATGCTACTGAGACTGCATGACAGGGCTGTACTCTAAGCTTACTTCCATAATATTTCCCGTGTGTGCGTGTGTGTTGGTGTGTGTGTGTCGGTGTGTGTGTGTGTGTGTTGGTGTGTGTGTATGCGTTGGTGTGCGTGCGTGCGTGTGTATGTGTGCGTGCGTGCGTGCATACGCGCGCGCGGGCGTGTGTGTTTATGTTGGTGAGCGTGCGTGCGTGCGTGCGTGCGTGTGTGTGTGTGTGTGTGTGTGTGTGTGTGTGTGTGTGTGTGTGTGTGTGCGCGTCTTGTTAATCTGACAGTAAATGGTTTCAATCAGTCAGTCGGGGTGTGTGTGGTGTGTGTGGTGTGTGTGTGTGTGTGTGTGTGTGTGTGTGTGTGTGCGCGCGCACGCGTGTGTTTGTGATTTCACTCATACGAGCGTCAGTGAGTGCTATTGGAGAAGGGCTGGTGACGGAATGGGGTCAGTTGGGGAGATATGGGTATGGAACGAGTGAAAGGGGAGAGTGGAGAAGTGGCGGTGGAAACGGTCGTGTGTGTGTGTGGTGTGTGTGTGTGTGTGTGTGTGTGTGTGTGTGTGTGAGAGAGAGAGAGAGAGAGAGAGAGAGAGAGAGAGAGAGAGAGAGAGCACATACCTACGCACCCACACACACACGCGCGCGCGCGCGCTGATACACATACAAAATCGTAGGAGTGAAATCCACGTGTATTTATTCATCAAAATGCATCCCTGTCCCAAATGAATAAGGTATGCACGAGTTTTGTGAAATAAGACAAGCATGTAAAGTTCTATACACACAACCTCACTTTTAAAAACATGACATTTTAGAAATCTAATAGTAATGAAAA
Source organism: Conus ventricosus (assembly GCA_018398815.1). Taxonomy (NCBI): domain Eukaryota; kingdom Metazoa; phylum Mollusca; class Gastropoda; order Neogastropoda; family Conidae; genus Conus; species Conus ventricosus. The sequence continues at coordinate 23,240,021 of CM031605.1, forward strand.
AAAACAACAGAATAAAATCGTCAACAACATAATGAACAAGCACTGGCGTGAGTTAAAAGACTAAAGCAAAAAGTGCTCTGTGTGTGTGGGGTGTGTGTGTGTGTGTGTGTGTGTGTGTGTGTGTGTGTGTGAGTGAGTGAGAGAGAGAGAGAGAGAGAGAGAGAGAGAGAGAGAGAGAGAGTGAGAGAGAGAGAAAGAGAGAAAGAGAGAGAGAGAGAGAGAGAGAGTGTGTGTGTGTGTGTGTGTGTGTGTGTGTGTGTGTGTGTGTGTGTGCGTGCGCGTGCGCACGCATAGTGATGTTCAATGATTTCCTTTGAGAAGAGAACCACCGGAGCAAAAACGTCCCTTAAAAAACGAGGTAAAAAACAAAAACAGAAAAAAAGGTTTGGACGAAACCAAGTGACGTCATTCATGCTCGAGTGTCATTTTCTTTTTTCTGGTTGATTTGTCAGCGCGGAGACAGATCTGGGTGAACCGCTGGATGGACTGACCGATCCCTGGATGATTTCCACTTCTTTCTTTCTTTCTCCGTCTCATACATATGCATACACATTCGCAAGAAAGCACGCTCTCTCTCTCTCTCTCTCTCCACCCCTCACAGTATCTCTCTCCGTCCCCTCTCTCTCTCTCCACCCCTCACAGTCTCTCTCTCTCTCCCTCTCTCTCTCTCACACACACACACATAGACATTTGGGTGGGGGTGTGTGGGGTGTGGACGTAGGAGTAGAGGCAGTTGGCAAAGAACTGCCTTGCATCACAGACATTTCTTCACCCACCAACTCGCCTGACGCCCCTCCAACATCGGATGTCATCGACTGCTTCCGACGTCATCGAGACCTCAAGGGTCCTTTCTGGTGCCATTGATAGATAAACCGATCAGACTTACCCAACACATCACAAAGTGTTGTTGGCGCCCTGTCCTTTCATGAACCTGGGTTGGGATCATTCCCTCCCCCCCCCCCCCACCCCCACCCCTTCCAGTCTTCAGCCATAACTCAGATCTTTAATCAGTTCCAGAATACCTCCGAAGGCGCGGAGCTTTTCCGGCATCTTATTTGCAGATTCATCTTCCACAATGATCGCCATCTCAGACCGGAGCAGTGACTACCTGTAATGTCTGAGTAGCCGTTATGTCACGAAGCACCGAACTCCTACGGCGAAGACTCTGCCGCCGCTGTTGCTGCTGTTGCTGTTGTTGTTGTTGTTGTTGTTGTTTGCTGCTGCTGCTGCTGCACCACCACCATAGCTTCCAGCAGCTCTCGTATCTCCTTCTCCAGGCTGAAAAGATGCTGGTCCTGGTCCTCTGGAATGTGCTCCCTGACGTATTCGGCTGTCCTGAGCACGTACTCCGCGTTGGTGCCAGCGTCCCCCCGTGCTGCCAATACCTGCCGCGCCATGGTGCCAGTGTCGGCGAGCCCATGTACAGGTGAGAGGCGGGGGTGGCGGTGAACGTGATGACGGTGAAGGGCTCTGTCGTCACCGTGACGTCACCGTCCGTTTCGCTGACGTCATGGTGGTGGTGGGGCAGGGGAGGGGAAGAGGAGCGGGGGTGGAAGGTATTGAGCATGGTGTGGTAGCCGCCGTTGGTGTTCTCTCGGACGTACAGATGCTCCAGCGCGTGCTGCACGTGCTCTTGACCTTTGATTTCGTAAGCCACGCCCCACGTCGCTTCCTGCTCACACAGACAAAAAACACCAAGATGGTCAAGCCTATGGTTTTCGGGGTTCATATGGAATTTAAAAACAACTTCAACAACAACAACCCGATCTGTAACTTTTACGTAGTCCAGTGATTCAAATGACCTTGAAGTATATACAGAGACAGGGGAAGAGAAAGGGGCCAGTAGGGGTAAAAGAGGTGGGTGGGTGTTGGGACCGGGTAGCTCTTTAACTTACGCATAAACTTACGTTTTATTTTGGATGACCCCCTCCCCCCCCCCCCTGCACCCCCCTTCCTCCACCCCCCCACCCCACCCCGCACACACAGAGACAATGTTCCTACACTTTTTTTTCACGGTTCACATTCTGACAATTTTCTTTCGCCCAGTTCATTCCGATTTCAGTATGTCATTCACCGACATTGACTTCCATGTTGGGGGACCTCGTTGGCATAAAGCATTGTTCTCTTGATCCCCAAGGGTCCAAGGTTCAAATACCCCCAATAAGATAACCACATGAAAGATTTTCTCTTCGAAGCGAACAACTGTGCACACCGAATGTAGCTCCGTTTGAGCACAGTCTGAGACAGTAAATGCAGCAAGTGACATGCTTTTTCTTATTCTTGTTCATTTTGTGGTTGTGAAAGCAGCTCATCTTGAAGATAATCAACAAGACATTTTCACTTCGCAAACCTCTAGCAGGATACAATATTTTGGGAATGAAACTATTTCTTGAAAAAAAAAAGACACATACAAAAAACCAGGTTACCCCTACACTCCTGTGTTACTTCATTTGTCTCGAGACAACACTCATATCAGCTCTCATGAAAATATGAACGACAGTGTTCGTGTATCCGAAGGAGGAGGGGGGGGGGGGATGACACGGATTCGACGGAGAAGCCTGCGACAATACTTACCCTCACCACCCACCCCTTATTCCCCCCCCCCCCCCCCCCCCCCCCCGCGATCTGTTATCCAACACACAGCAACAAGTTGGTCACAGCTGTGCGGACGATATTTGAGAAGTGTATGCATGTCGTGATTGATAACACGAGAACCGGTATGTGTGTTGTGAGTGCGGCAGTGGCAGTAGCAGGCCTTATTGATTTGTCCTTCACACAGCGACCGTCTATCGCAGCCGTGTCAGAAACTTAGATGTTGCAAGTTAAAAAAAAAACTGGAAAAAATATGGACTCGCAAGTCGCCTCTCTCTCTTTCTCTCTTCCCTACTTTTCCAAGACGGTTCTTTAAAACAAATTAAAAAAGAAAAAGAATAATCATGCCTGTTACTGTGCAGCGCATGGTAATGTGTCATACACATTTAAGTTACAATGTGTTGTGTGTGTGTGTGGTGTGGTGTGTGTGTGTGTGTGTGTGTGTGTGAAGAGAGGTTTTTTTCTCCATCTGTTGTGAACTGACGCTGCAGGTCAAAAGCAAGCTGTCCACCTGACGTAGTATTAAACAACAACAACAAAGACAGCTTAATCCACAGGCGTGGCTTCAAACATGATACAACACGGCGCCACTGACAATCCTAAGACCTCACTCAGTTAAATCAGGCCGTGACCTCTGACTGCCCGCTCGCAGCCAGTGGTAGGCAGCGAAATCAGCTGACCGTGTAGTGGGGGGAGTGTCAAGGTGGAATTGTGAATGACCACAAAACGTAAACACGGGCACTCCGCCTCCTTCAGTGCTGTGTTTTGGCGAAGGGGATTACACGCCCGCAAGCGCGAGTGAGAGAGCGCGCGCACACACACACACACACACACACACACACGCACACACACACACACACACACACACACGCACACACACACACACACACACACGATGCCAAAAGTTGTGTCACCGCATTCCGATATCTGGGTCAGTACATCTCTCTCTCTTTCTCCACACAGTTTCCTTTCTATTCAGACAGACAGGCAGGCAGGCAGAGAGACAGACATATACACCTTCGCGCTCACACACACACACACACACACACGGAGAGAGAGAGAGAGAGAGAGAGAGAGAGAGAGAGAGAGAGAGAGAGGGGGGGGGGGTTGGTGGTGGTGGTAGGGCACAGATTTGTGCACTGTGGCGCACATAATAGAACTGACCGCGATTTTTCAGCCGAGGTCGACATCTCTCTCTCTCTCTCTCTCTCTCTCACACACACACACACACACACACACACACACACACAAGAACTGCAATGTGCTTGTTTGGTGTTATTTTTCAAGTTAACACAGGGTACACCCAATTCGATGGTCAAGCGAGAGAGAGCGAGAGAGAGAGAGAGAGAGAGAGAGAGAGAGAGAGAGAGAGAGAGAGAGAGAGACAGACAATGTGTTAGCTCACCTGTTCGTCTGGTACAAGGATTGCCACACGGCCGGGCTGCAAAAGAGAAAGAAAAATAATACAGATTATCTTTGGCCACATCAACGAAGCTTTCTTAGACATGTTTAACATAGTGAACGTACGTAAACCGACATGCATGACAATACCATCAACAATGATAATAACAATGTGTGTGTGCGCGCGTGCGCGCGCGCGCGCGCGCGCGTGCGTGCGTGCGTGCGTGCGTGTGTGTGTGTGTGTTTGTTGTGCGCTTAAAAATTCCGTTTAGCTGTAGGAACATTAATTTCAGTGCGTCAAGATATTCAATAAAGCAAAGAAACTTATCAAATTTGTTTCAGAGAGAGAGAGAGAGAGAGAGAGAGAGGTGGGGCGTAGGGACGGGCGCGCAAACAGACACGCATCACTGAAACGAACAGTTCAATACCATACAGCTAATTTCCATGCCCGACCGAGTTCTTCCAGTTCTATAACAACAAACACCGCGTTTTCACTTCTGGCATGAGAGAACTAGGGTCAGGGCTCGATTACTGTAGGCTTCAAAACATTATTGACTCCTGGTCCTCATGCTGGGATTGATCAGTCGATTATGTAGATCCGCTGGCACGCAGGTGCAGATAATCCGACTTCATAATAGTTCTCGCCCTTCACGCGGGCCTTTGCTGGCGTCAAAACACTGTATGACTTTGTATGACGTCGGACGCGTTCTTGGCAGAGATCGCACAGGGCACGGTGCTTGTTGACGTCTTTTTATTGTTTGATCCATAATACGTTACTTCAGCCAAGGGAGGTAATGTAGCATGATGGTGACAGGGTGTGTATGCGCGCATGCGTTTTAATTAGGTCTATCCTTTAACCTCTATGCCTCGGCATAATTTGGACCGCAACCAAAATAAAGAGGTAAAGGAATGAGCTAAATGGGTTGTTGATGTATGACGAGCTAATTTCTATTACAGAGGCAGAGTTGAAAAGAACTAACGATTTATGACACCAGTGATAAAAACTTGACAAGATGTATGCTAGGCGATTAATTGGAGCTTTGTCCACAAGATAGATAACGTTAGTATTAAATCTAGTTTTGAAAGCATCAGACTTAAGTCTGCAAGGTAATGATGTAATATTCAGCAGACACTCAACAATAGGGGGAAAGCAGGGTGTTATGGACCTGCCTCACTTATGAAAGACCTCCAGTTCTTAAACGTTGATCCTCAAACTGATGGATTTGTCAAAAATTTCACAGGACATCTTTAGGCCTATTTCAAGAAAAATGACCAAAATGAAAACTGTGTGAATTGGTCCATACTGCCCTTCTAAGAGGAGAATATGGACCACTACAAGGGCTAACATGGACCATTAACAAAACAAGACTGCAACAGCCTACCAAATAAACTAAAAGCGTCAAGAAACAACATTCGACTGACATTTGAAACTGCAAAAATAACAAAGCAATGAAAGGGGTTGCAAAATGATCCCAAATCAGGATAAAGATGAATTTAATCTATAGATCAGACAAATAAAATCTTCGATAACGGTTCTGAACTGCAGAGGCTTTGCTCATACATACGCATGCATGCATGTACCGACGCATGCACGCTCGCGAAGGCGCGCGCGCACAGACAAACAGACAGGCACACACACACACACACACACACACACACACACAGAGTCTAGCCCATACCTGCGAGACAGAGCCTCGTAGATTGGTGTTCCCCTAGAAGAACCGCCTTACATACGCATGCATGCATGTACCCACGCATGCACGCTCGCGAAGGCGCGCGCGCACAGGACAGACAGAACACACACACACACACACACACACACACACACACACACGCACACACACACAGAGTCTAGCCCATACCTGCGAGACAGAGCCTCGTAGATTGGTGTTCCCCTGGAAGAACCGCCTTTTGAAGCCTTTGATGTGGCCGACCACCTTTCTGTGGTAGTGGAAACACGGCTTCCACAACAAGGAGCCATAGGCGAACACCCAGATGGCGGCGCTCTCTTGCATCAGGCTCGACATCAGGGCCCCCTTCATCGTTGTGTCGGTGAAGCGTGCACAGGGAGTCGATGCGCTCTCGTTTGCAGGTTTGCCCATCTTTCTGCTCGATAACAGTTGGACGAAAAGTCTTGGGAAAACTCTGAATGAACGCAGCTTTTCAAGTATCAAAAAAATGCTTTGCAGAGCCTCACACTTGTGTGTGGTTCAAGTCAGAGACTGGTAGCTTTGGTCAGTACGAGTAGTCTGTTTATTTCTGACTATTTTTGTTCAAGCAACTTTTCTCAGTGCAAGGAACGAACTGCTGTCCGCATTCAGCATATATCTTAACAGTTGTCTAGCTCAAATTTCCAGCAAAATGAAAGTGGTATTGTCTGTCTCTCTCTTCGTAGTGCGCTCTTCTTGTCGTCTGCTAAACCAGCTGGGCTGCCTTCGTATTTATCGCCACAATTCCCCGACTCGCATCACGCGCCCACTTCCGTGACCTTGTCCGGGTCAACCAATGAACGGCAGCAATGGAGGCAACCAGTGACGTGATTGGCTGCCGGCCAAACGGGGCGAGGGCCGAAGTGTGTGCCATTGCATCAGTTGGGAGAGACGTGCGTGAACGTCTGTTTCAGTTTCACGTTGGTTGCATCATGGAAGACTCTTTGTTTTCACTTCACAGCTGTCGCTGTTTGAACTGGCCCGTGTTCACTTTCACTGTCTTCGTTTTTCCCTCCAGTTAGGGGTTATGCTGTTATTCAAGTCTGATGGTGTGTTATCGTTTGTGCGGCGGTATGCAAGATTACGTTAAACTCAGCCACTGACACACACACACACGCACACACACACACACACACACACACACACGCGTACCATGCGTAAGCGCGCGTACTCGTATACACACATACACACACAGAGAGAGAGAGAGAGAGAGAGAGGGGGATTTATGGCAGAAAATTCGAGATAGGAGAATCCTAGGTGGGGAAAAAACGTTTTGAAACATTTAGCATCAAAAAAGGCCATCCATGGTTACACAACATGCTGTGTTATAAGGACACGTAGGCCATATTCCAAACTACTGGATCAATACGTACTGACCTACAAACATTACACTCTAGTCAGTCGCAAGAGCGCATGCATACATGAATATCGATAGTCCATTTATGACATTTTACACCCACTCTGTCTGTCTGTCTGTCTGTCTCTCTTGCAGCTGGACACACCATTTTCTTTTTCTAGTGTAAAATCACTTTTAGTAACATATGCTACACACACACACACACACACACACACACACACACACATGCGTGTGCAAACAGAGAGAGAGAGAGAGAGAGAGAGAGAGAGAGAGAGAGAGAGAGAGAGAGAGAGAGAGAGAGAGAGAGAGAGAGACGCACGCATACACATACATACATTTTGGGACACACACACACACACACACACACACACACACACACACACACACACACACACACACTCACGCACGCACGCATGCACGCACACACGCACGCACACTCATATCTACACATACGCACGCACGTACATATATGAGAGAGAGAGAGAGAGAGAGAGAGAGAGAGAGAGAGAGGGACGCACCCTTACACATACATAAATCATGGCACCGCCCCCTTCCCCCTCCCCCTCACACACAGACGCGGGCTCGCGTGCGCGCGCACGCACA
>CM031605.1:23252682-23258704 GCA_018398815.1 Conus ventricosus
GAGTCTGGGAACCAGTGTTTCGGATAAACCGAAGTACCAAGAGCGCAAGAAAGAACCCAGTGCAAGAAGTGAAGATGTCCTTAGCAGACACTGTGCATGAACATATCCACCTTGACAGGGAAACAAAGCTGTACACTGGCGTAAAACATGGTGGCACTATCCTGCAATGCCATGCAATGGAATGGCGTGCAGCACATTGCAATGCCAATACGAGCACCAAACGCAGTACCAGTCCCAGTCCTCAAATGCGATTCCAATCTCAACGCCAAATTCCGAACACCATTACCAATACGTCTGCCAACAGTAATACCAAATCCAGTATCAGTCTCAACACCAAATCACAAACACCATCACCAATACGTCTGCCAATAGTAATACTAAATCCCGTACCAATCTCAACGACAGATCCCAAACACCATTACCAGTACGTCTGTCAATAGTAATACTAAATCCAGTACCAATCTCAACACCGAATCCCAAACACCATTACCAATACATTTACCAATGACTAACACGATACAATAACAACAGGAATGACAAAGGTATGCCCTAAACTCATTAACAGACTGAACATCCTACACTGAACAAACGAGCGTGCACGCGATTTCCGCCGGTAGCGGAAATGGACCTCGGCGGAAGTGATGGACAGGCTTGTGACGACGACACAGCTGACTGACATCAGCCCACGATTCAGTAAGAACAGCTTCATGATTCATTCACACAGTCAGTGAGTTCTGCTGAATCTTCTTCTTCTTCTTCTTCTCTCTCTCTCTCTCTCTCTCTCTCTCTCTCTCTCTCTCTCTCTCTCTCTCTCTCTCTCTCTCTCTCTTTTCACACACACACACACACACACACACACACACACACACACACGCACGCACGCACGCACACACACACACACACACACACACACACACACACACACACGCACACACACACACACACACACACACACTCACACACACAGAAACACACACGACACACACACAGACACACACAGACACAGACACACACACACACACACACACACACACACACACAGAGAAACACACACACACACACACACACACACACACACACACACACACACACACACACACACACACACACCGCACTGAGGCTGCCTACCCACTCAGTGTCAAGTACAGTACAGGCCAACTGGATCAAGTCAGTCACGCTGAGCGCCTCTGAGTATCAGAGGTGGGAGGGACACCCGAACTGCACAGTGGGTATCCTCTGCTTTCGCTGCCAAGTGGGGCATGTTTCACTGGATTAAAACGAAAAGAAAAGAAACCATAGACTCTCTCTCTTCTCTCTCTCTCTCTCTCTCTCTCCTCTCTCTCTCTCTCTGCTCTGCCTGTCTGTCTGTCTCTTTCTCTCTCTCTGTGCGTGAGTGTGTGCGTACGCGCGGCCGTGTGTGTGACACACACACACACACACACACACACACACAGCAATGACATCAGAAGATTTTTTTAATGTATTTATTTTTGGGGGTGAGGGAGGGGGGGGGGGGGTGGGGGGGGGGGGGGGGGGGGTGAGGGGGAGGGGGGGAGGGGGGATGCGGTCGGGAGAGGGGGATGGTGGTGGCAGTCTGAAATTAGACGCATTTGACGAAAAATAAACAGTGTAATATATTCTTTCGATTTAACAAAAAGCGGTTGTGTGCGTGCGTGCGTGCGTGTGTGTGTGTGTGTGTGTGTGGTGTGTGTGTGTGTGTGTGTGTGTGTGTGTGTGTGTGTGTGTGTGTGTGTGTGTGTGTTGCGCGTGCCTGCGCGCGTGGCGCACATGTGTGTGTGTGTTTTGGTGTGTGTGTGGTGTGTGTGTGTGTGTGTGTGTGTGTGTGTGTGTGTCCCCTCCACTGAAACATTCTCTGTTTTCTTGAGGGGACGCAATTTCGATTTGTGCAGGAAACAGTTTGGCGCGCAGATTTTCAGACACTCTTTTTTGCTCTGTGAATGTCTTCCTAAAAACCTGTATTTTTCTTGCATGGTTTGCTTTGCCTTGCCTTGCCTTGCTTTGCTTTGTTTTGAGAGAGAGAGAGAGAGAGGAGAGAGAGAGAGAGAGAGAGAGAGAGAGAGAGAGAGAGAGAGAGAGAGAGCGAGAGAGAGACTTACATGTATTTTCTCTTTCGTAAGTAACGTGATCCTTAAGCTCTCTTCTTATACAACTGTCCTGTTGTAGTACGCACTGGAATGGAGAGACCTGTAAATCCCCCCTCCCCCCCCCCCCCCCCCCCCCCCCCCCCCCCCCCCCCCCCCCTCCTCTTTTCACTCTGTCACACAGACACACACGATTACACGGTGGTGGTGGAAGTAGTAGTAGTAGTGGTGGTCGTAGTAGTAGTAGTAGTTGTGTGTGTGTGTGTGTGTGTGTGTGTGTGTGTGTGTGTGTGTGTGTGTGTGTGTGTGTGTGTGTGTGTGTGATCTAATCATGATTGTAGCGGTCTATCATACAGAATGTCGTTGGAGCTTTTGCTGGCGTAGTGCTTCCCCCTCTAGCAGTGCTCATTGCAGGTGTGATCTCCATAAGCACTTGGTTGTTGCTCCTCGTGTACATTCCCTGGGTCAGCTGTGATCTCCATAAGCACTTGGTTGTTGCTCCTCGTGTACATTCCCTGGGTTAGATGTGATCTCCATAAGCACTTGGTTGTTGCTCCTCGTGTACATTCCCTGGGTCAGATGTGATCTCCATAAGCACTTGGTTGTTGCTCCTCGTGTACATTCCCTGGGTCAGATGTGATCTGCATAAACTCAGGACATGCTCCACTGTTTGTTCACTCCGTCAAAGTGGACCTGGGGCCGGAATAGCTCAGTTGGTAGAGCGCCGAACTCGTGATCCTTGGGGTGCAGGTTCGAATTTCGGTACAGGGTTTTTTTTTCGGACTCCATTCCCCACACAGTTCTTCGAATGAGACTTTAAACCGAGGTTCCGTGTGTGAACGCACGCACAACATCTTGCACACACGTAAAATCCCATCACCAACTTTCGGAAGAGGCCAGTTTGGCCGTTGGTATGGATGACACGTTACACATAGCATGCACCTTCCCCGAAGCTGGAGTATGGCTGCCTTAATGGCGAGATAAAGAACGGTCATACACACAAAACTCCACTGCCTGTCTATACAGGCAGCGTCCGCAGGAGTATCAGCCTGCGTACGCAGAAAGAAAGAAAGAAAAGAAAGAAAGGACCTGCCGCGTCATCTGATTTTCCCCGGCTTTGACTCCGAGGGCAGGATGATGATAAGAGGTGTGCCAGACTGGATTCCAGCTGAAACTTTGTTGGCGTGTGTCTTCCAACGTGCCCTTGTTGACTTTGCTGTGGTGCCGTCTCTTGACGTCCTCGTCGTTCTGTTCCTGCATCACCGCCATATATTTCTCTTTGCTGTCCACCACTTCAGTTCTGTTGACACCCAGTCCCTGTCTGTTGGTTTGTGTAGGTCCTGTTGCTTTCCTTCATCTTTCTTTTGTTTGTCCTTTGTCGTGTCAGCTGCCTCCCGAACTTTCCATTTTCTGCCTTTCTTAAGTATCAGCTGGACTGATCTCACACTCGTGTCTCCTGAGTCCTCAAGCTTGGCTAGTGACCTTAGTTTAATCCCTTTGTGCTCCTGGAGTTTGTATTTCAGAGGCGACAGTCAGAGTAAGGGGAACACTGAGCCATGTCCTTTACCATTAGTTTATTTTGGCCTCCATGGATTCCACTGTACCAGTGCTTTTATTGTCTTTCCGGCCAGGCCAGTGAAGCTTCGGGATCAGCATGAACAGAAGACACGTGTCAAAGACGCGAGAATATCCTTCAGGTATACTGGTTTGAACTGGTTGGGAATTTACCTTCCATCAGCTATCCGTTCTGGTCAGCTGGATGACGTACTAGATGTTGTGGTCAGCTGGATGACGTACTAGATGTTGTGGTCAGCTGGATGACGTACTAGATGTTATGTCAGCTGAATGACGTACTAGATGTTGTGGTCAGCTGGATGACGTACTAGATGCTATGGTCAGCTGGATGACGTACTAGATGTTGTGGTCAGCTGGATGACGTACTGGATGTTATGGTCAGCTGGATGACGTACTAGATGTTGTGGTCAGCTGGATGACGTACTAGATGTTGTGGTCAGCTGGATGACGTACTAGATGTTCTGGTCAGCTGGATGACGTACTAGATGTTCTGGTCAGCTGGATGACGTACTAGATGTTCTGGTCAGCTGGATGACGTACTAGATGTTCTTGTCAGCTGGGTGAGTACTAGATGTTCTGGTCAGCTGGATGACGTACTAGATGTTCTGGTCAGGTGGGTGACGTACTAGATGTTCTGGTCAGTGGGTGACGTACTAGATGTTCTGGTCAGCTGGGTGACGTACTAGTTGTTCTGGTCAGCTGGATGACGTACTAGATGTTGTGGTCAGCTGGATGACGTACTAGATCTTCTGGCCAGCTGGATGACGTACTAGATGTTGTGGTCAGCTGGATGACGTACTAGATGTTCTGGTCAGCTGGATGACGTACTAGATGTTCTGGTCAGCTGGATGACGTACTAGATGTTCTGGTCAGCTGGATGACGTACTAGATGTTCTGGTCAGCTGGGTGAGTACTAGATGTTCTGGTCAGCTGGATGACGTACTAGATGTTCTGGTCAGGTGGGTGACGTACTAGATGTTCTGGTCAGGTGGGTGACGTACTAGATGTGCTGGTCAGCTGGGTGACGTACTAGTTGTGCTGGTCAGCTGGATGACGTACTAGATGTTGTGGTCAGCTGGATGACGTACTAGATCTTCTGGCCAGCTGGATGACGTACTAGATGTTGTGGTCAGCTGGATGACGTACTAGATGTTCTGGTCAGCTGGATGACGTACTAGATGTTCTGGTCAGCTGGATGACGTACTAGATGTTGTGGCCAGCTGGACTTGGACATTTCTTACAAGTGTTCCATTCTGCTTTCTTAGTCACTTTCCTTACTCCTGGCGCTGCAGGCCACAGCGTAGAGATGCTGCTTCTTTGTCGAGAGTACCTCTGATTCTGGAAGCTCGAATGAGCTTTGACGAACGCACTGTGTTGTGCTTTCAGGTCTTCCCACAGCTTCTCCAGCCGTGTCTTCTCAGCTTCTGAGGAAGCCTTCACCTTCCTCCTGTTGTCCATCATCTCTGGCTGGCGTGTTGATTTTGGGGAGGTGCCATTCATCATTCGTTGTTTGACTCCATTGACATACCCTGTTCTAATTTATCATAATCTTCTTTTTGTTGGGTGTATAATCGGCGTGGATATCCCTGGAATCTTGGAGAGAGAGAGAGAGAGAGAGAGAGAGAGAGAGAGAGAGAGAGAGAGAGAGAGAGAGAGAGAGAGAGAGAGAGAGAGACAGACAGACAGACAGACAGACAGACAGACAGACAGACAGAGAGAGAGAGAGAGAGAGAGAGAGAGTTTGGGGAAGCTGGTAAGGGACACAATCGTAATTTCAAGAAGTCACAGTGAGGGTGTGTTGTATTTATGTCCCTTTCGTCGACACTAGCAGCCAATACCCTTTCTGCCTGTTGGGGATGAGGGGTGGAATAAGGAAGGAAGGGATCCAGAAATCGAGAGAGAGAGAGAGAGAGAGAGGAGAGAGAGAGAGAGAGAGAGAGAGAGAGAGAGAGAGAGAGACAAACAGACACACTCATATTCGGTAAAGTACGTCACACGCGCTCATCAGCCCAGTTACTGGGGACAAAGACCATGCACATCATCATTCCAAAATGAACGCACTGGAGTGCATGGGGCATTGTTTCAGCGTAAGTCCATTGTTCTGAATCAAAATCAAAACCTTTCTTCACTGAAGCTGACCTTTAAAAACAAGAGAACCGTTTAAAAGAGAGAGAGAGAGAGAGAGAGAGAGAGAGAGAGAGGAGAGAGAGAGAGAGAGAGAGGGGGGGGGAAGGCTAGCGCAGAATTCAGTCTTAGGACTGACAAGAGGGAGATGGCGGAATAGGAAAAAAAAAAAAAAAAAAAAATTCGAGCTTGCCAGGATTCGAACTTGGAATCTTCTGATC
>CM031605.1:23258804-23271304 GCA_018398815.1 Conus ventricosus
TTAAATGTACGGCTAGTCAGACATCGAAAAACTTACTTCGAACCGAAAACATTTTGCTTATATTGGGCAGACAGATGTGAAGTGTTAAAGTGTGTGTGTCTGTGTTGTGTGTGTGTGTGTGTGTGTGTGTGTGTGTGTTGTGTGTGTGCGTGATGTGCATGCATATATCATCTGCTCGCTCTCTCAGTCTCACTCTCCTCCCTCCCCTCCTCTCTTTCGTGTTTGTGCTGCGCGCGCGCGGTGTGTGTGGTGTGGTGTGCGTGCGCGCGCGCATCTGTGTACGTTACCAAACGCTATGGTGCAGTGGATAGAGGACTGGAAGTCCCGGTGTCGTATAATATCTGGAACCGTGATATCTGGGAACGCATTCCCAGATTTCCTGAAATTCCAATCGTGATATCTGGGAACTTGTGAAAATCATGCCAAGAAATTAATGGAAAAAAAAGTGACAAGATCTAAAGATCTCAATTGCACCTAAATAAATTGTTTTCTACCTTATCTCGAAAATCTTTTTTTCGTCTTCTTTCTGCCCTTCTGAGCTCTGAAAGACCACATCCCAGATATTACGGGCCTTCCCAGATATCACAGTACATTTTGGGAACGCGTTCCCAAAAAAACTCTGTGATATCTGGGAAGTCCAAATCCCATCACCAACTTTCGGAAGAGAAGGCGAGTTTGGCCGTTGTATGGATGACACGTTACACATAGCATGCACCCTGCGTGAGAAATGGAAAGAATGAAGAAAGTAAGGAAACTGAGTGAACGATATGAATGAAATGGACTGGATGACACGGGAAACGACTGAATGAAGCGCCAGCTAGCAGCTCTTCAGTCGGCACTACCCAGGTAGGCAGCCCGTTGTGTAAACGAGTGTGGATTGTAAAGCGCTTAGTGCTCGGTCTCTAGCCGAGAACAGGCGCTATATAAGTAGTCATTAAAATGGTAATAATTGGTAGTCGTACCAGAATCGTCGGCATCGGTAAGTTCCGAGGGTGTCGTAGGACAGATACGGCAGTGCACCCCTGAAGTGGATGCTCCCTCAATCACTGGCTCCATGGTTGTTGATAGCAGTGAGCTCTGTAGTGGCGCCCTCAATCACTGGCTCAATGGTTGTTGATAGCAGTGAGCTCTGTAGGTGGTGCCCTCAATCACTGACTCCATGGTTGTTGATAGCAGGGAGCTCTGTAGGTGGTGCCCTCAATCACTGACTCAATGGTTGTTGATAGCAGGGAGCTCAGTAGATAGTGCCCTCAATCACTGGCTCAATGGTTGTTGATAGTAGGGAGCACTGTAGGTGGTGCCCTCAATCACTGGCTCAATGGTTGTTGATAGTAGGGAGCTCTGTAGGTTTGCCCTCAATCACGGGCTCAATGGTTGTTGATAGTTAGCAGGAGCTCTGTAGGTGGTGTCCTGCATGCGTTGTTTGGAACAGGCACTAACATCTAAGCACCACAGAAGAGACTTGGCCGTGGAGCAGTGTCTCCTCTGGTGGGTTTGCCTCCTACGTCCACATTGATTGCTCCCTCTGTATAGACGGGAGATGATGGCGCTTTAGTGGTCTATATACATGGGCGTGGCTTTGTATGCGTAGTGCACGGAATGATCGGATTGTGGGCTGTATCTCCGCAGGAACGAAGATGACAGTGGGAAAAACAACAACAAAAAACAACTAATTTACTGTTGATTCTAGATGATCTCCAGACTTGTTACGACAATGTGTATACACAATTCCTCTCTCCTTCCCTTCTTCTCGTTCCACGCTGCCCGTCTCTACGTGATCGTAGGGGGCCTGCCTTTCAACACTCTATCCAAATTGGCTGAGTTCTACACGGCAGAATCGATCTTACGCTAAATCAAACAGCCCAAGACCGAAGTGATGGGAGTTAGTTACCGAGTCAATATTACCTGGTCATCACAGAAAAAACTGGTTTCAATTGCTCTAATGCAGTTGTATTTACTTTTGCTGATACAGCAATACCTAGTTGCTAAGAAACTGAAACCAAATCTTGGGTCAAAAGCGTTTGCAAATAAGGAAGCGACGTATTGGGCTGGTACACCTATCTTGGTTTGTTTGCTTAGGTTTTTTTTAAACGTAGTTTTACACACACACACACACACACACACACACACACACACACACACACACACACACACACGCACACACACACACACACACACACACACACACACACACACACACACACACACACATACGCACATACACACGCGCGCGCGCGCACACACATACATGCACTCACACACACACACACATTCACACACATTCGTCAATCAATCAATCAATCAATCAATCAGTCAGTCAATCAATTTATCTATCTATCTATCTACCTGTCTATCTATCTATCTATCCATCTATCTACCTATCTTTCTATCTATCGAACTATCCACATCCAGCAGAATTATTTTGAGTTTGTACAGATAATAGTTACTGCAACGCAAACCAGCTTGGATGATTGAAAAAAAAAAGTGCAAAGAAGCAACGGTAGCGGCAACAGCAACAACAACAACAACAACAACAAACACAGACAACAGTAACAACAACAAACACAGACAACAGTAACAACAACAAACACAGACAAAACGAATATTTTGTGTACATGGATAAGCACAAATGAAATTAAAAAAAAATACTTTGGTACAGGTCTTTTAACACACAAGGCAACCCCTTCGGTACTAACATTGTCGATCTCTTTCTACATCCCCCCCCCCCCCCCCCCCCCCCCAATTATCAAACCACGGAGATCACTAAGACGACAGCTTGAGATGCATTCTATATAAACTAATTTGCAAATTTTGTTTCTTCATGTTTCTTCATGTTTCTTCTTCTTCTTCTTCTTCTTCTTGTCTTTCTCTTGTTCTTATTCTTGTTCTTCTCCTTTTCCTTGTTGCTGCTGCTGCTGTTGTTGTTGCTGTTGTTGTTGCTGTTGTTGGTCTTCTTCTTGCTCCTCCTCCTCCTTCTCCTCTTCTTCGTCTTCTTGTTGTTGTTCTTGTTCTTTTTCTCTTTTTTTTTGTCCGTCCTCCTGTCCGTCCGTCCGTCCGTCTGTCTGTCTGTGTGTGTGTTTTCTCTCTCTACTGCCACTCCCCCATCTCTTAATGTGAACATGCTTCGGTGCCCACGTGCGTGCTTGGGCGCGCGCGCTCGCGTGGGAGGGACCGGTGGAAAGCGCGGGGATAGGGGAGGGGAGGGGGAAACTGGGGTGGGGGTGGGTGAGTTGAAGGTAAAGAGTGAGAGGGAGGTGTTGGTGTGTTAGACTGGGCAGAGCAGAGAACTCTATCAGTGTCATTTCATGCATTTTGCAGGTTTGGGAGTCGTCCCCGTCTCCCGCCATGCTTATCGCTCCCATTGGGAGGTAAGGCGCGTGGCATCCCCGATACCATCGTCTTGAGAGGAAGGGTCTGGGCACTTGTTAAAAGATGGTCAATAAATTACACTGCCGTGTTGGCCCCTCTCTCTCTCTCTCTCTCTCTCTCTCTCTCTCTCTCTTTATCCCGTCTTCTTTAGTTTTCTCTCGTTCTTCTCGCTTTTTTTTCTGTGTCTCTGTCTGTCTCGTTGTGTGTGTGTGTGTGTGTGTGTGTGTGTGTGTGTGTGTGTGTGTGTGTGTGCGCGCGCGCGCGCGTGCGTGCGTGCGTGAGTGCGCACGAGCGCGCGCCTCAGTGTGTGTGTGTGTGTGTGTGTGTGTGTGTGTGTGTGTGTGTGTGTGTGTGTTTTGTGTGAGAGACTGTTTATCTATCGGGGTTGTTAGACTTCAGAAATGAAAAGGAATACGAATAGAAAATAAAAATAAACAGAAATAAGATAAGACAAATAAAAAATAAAACGTATGAGTCTGTCTGTCAGTCGATCGGTCTGTTTGTCTGTCTCTTTGTCTCTCCCAGTCTCTGTCTGAATGTCTGTCTGTCGGTCTGTCTGTCTCTGTTTCGGTCTCTGTTTCTATATCTGTTTGTCTGTCTCTCTTTCTCTCTCTTTCTCTGTCTCTCTCTCTCCGCGGTAGTCTGATTCACGTCTCTACAGTCTGTTCGTAAGTGTTGATGATTGAAGACTCTATATAATTTCCAATGTTATCATATAGTCGGCAGATTAGTTGAAAGTCAACGACAGAACAACGTTGATGATTGAAGACTCTATATAATTTCCAGTGTTACCATATAGTCGGCAGATTAGTTGAAAGTCTACGACAGAACGACAGAACAACAAGACAAACACAGCTAAATGTCTGTCTTTCTGTTTGTCTCTCTGCTGTCTGTCCAAGACGTGATGCAGGAGTGATGGTTTTGTCTGGAACTGAACATCATAATTATCTCCTGACAAACGCTCTGAGGACACGGGTACTATACGCCAGAGAGAGAGAGAGAGAGAGAGAGATTGATTGATTATTGATTGATCTTTAATACCCAAGGATGAAGATTTTAGGCCAAAGCCTAGTCTTACAATCTGTCCTTGTCATGCATACATTATTTCAGCACATATCATTCATACAGACAATTCAACATAGCAACATGATAATCTAATTCTACAATGATAAGCAATCTACTCATAACAGCACTAATGAGATGGGGGATGGTAAAACAAAAGGAAACTTACAAGCAAACAAACAAACAAAAATATGGAGAAGAGAGAGAGAGAGAGAGAGAGAGAGAGAGAGAGAGAGAGAGAGAGAGAGAGAGAGAGAGAGAGAGAGAGAGACAATGACAATGACAATGACAATGAATACTGTTTAATGTCATCAGCAAGTATCATGCTATTTGACATGGGGGAATACAGTCTTCTATACAACCACCATCGAGAAAAAAGGGAAAAGGCAAAAAAAGACTCCAAAATGAAACAATCCAATAATTGAACGAAAGGCTCCTGGCCCTAAGCAACATCAAGTGCGACCAACAAGCCTTCAAACCAACTAGGAAAATATAATCACTGAAAAACAGCCATACTTTATTTACACTTTTTTTTTAACTTTCTGTTATCATTTAAAATTTTTGTTTTGTTTTATTTTAGGCTGCAATGTCAAGTTTTTCTTCCGCCTACTAACTGCTTCGGCAATAAACATTGCCATGGACCTTATATATTCTGTTTTATCTGATTGTAGCAAAGCGACTAAGTTACGCCTCCTTGCAGACGGTGTTCTAAAAACATCATATTTCTCTCGTATATCTTTATATTCTTTGCAACAAAAGAAAAAGTGAATTCATCCTCTCTATTATTTTCTTTGCATACTGGACACCTAACAGCAGTTCGGGTTTCAGTATATATACCAATGTTGCTTGCGTCGAGACCAAGTGTCCTGGTACGGAATCGTGCCATTGAGTCCCTGTGCCATTTCCGTGTAATTGTTAATAAATATTTTTCAGGCTGTAAATCACTATTAAAACTGTAAAAACCATGTATACTTTTCGGTATTTTCCATCTCGGAATGCCAAACCTGCTGATAGGATGAGATCAGACGCTCTTTAAATTCCAGAATAAAACGTTTGTCGTCCTCGACTCCCTGGTTGTTCCAAACAAAACCAAAACCATTTGCAAATAGAAATCTCTTAACTTGAAAAACCCAGTTTAGTCTTCCGTTTCGTGTTGATATAATAACATTGCATATGCCTGCCTACTAATCCTGGATAACGGAGTTTAACTAGACGAAGCCAATACCTGATACATTTAATTTTTGCACGTATCTGCAGAGGGTACCTGCCAGCTTCTCCATATACCATCTGTTAGAACCATGTATAGGGATATTCAAGAAACGCTTTATTGCTAGTGTGTGTACTTTTTCCATGAATTGATTCTCAAGAAGGCCCCATATTTCGCACCATAAGTTAGCATTGGTTCCACTTGGGTATCAAACAGCTTCCAAAAGATGGTAGGGTCAATACATCTT
Source organism: Conus ventricosus (assembly GCA_018398815.1). Lineage (NCBI taxonomy): Eukaryota > Metazoa > Mollusca > Gastropoda > Neogastropoda > Conidae > Conus > Conus ventricosus. The sequence continues at coordinate 23,264,690 of CM031605.1, forward strand.
AAACTTCCTTATGATCTCAGAATTTCAATCACTCCCTTTTTTCCTTTTCTACACATATCTAACCATCCCTTACTCATGTTTAATTTTGTTGTAAAAATAAACCTAAGTATTTATAACTATTGGTTACCAACACTTCTAAATTCCCAAACCACCACTTTTCCCGAGCTGCTAGAAAACCTCCCTTTCTAAAAACTATAATCTTCGTCTTATCTATATTAATAGCTAACTTAAGTCTGTCTGTTTCTTCTTTTAATGCATTTAACTGATTCTGTAATCCAACCACCGTGTCTGAAAAAAGGATTACATCGTCTGCAAATAATAAAAGGAAGACTTCTGCAGCATCAGGTATTAACTGTATTCCATGTCTTCCCTTCTTATTTATTTCACGCGCCAGTTCATTAATGAAAAAGGAAAACATTAGCGGACTCAATAAACACCCCTGCTTCACGCCTTGTGGACAATGGAAAAAAATCAGAGTATAAACTTTTGTCTCTAACACAAACTAATAACTGAACTATAAATTCCTTTTAATAACCTATACAACTTACCTTGAACACCAGACTTTTTTAGTATATCCCATAAAATATTTCTATTAACTGTATCGAAGGCCTTCTTGAAGTCAATAAAAGCAATGTACAATTTTCTGTTACTTAATAAGTATTTTTGAGCCAGTGCATATAAGGTAAATATGTGATCCATAGTACTATAATCTTTTCTAAACCCTGCCTGCTCTTCAATAATTTTTTCTTCCCATTCGGCCCATGCACTTAATCTTTTATTTAAAATGGAAGTATAAACTTTACTCACAACACTAGTCAAGGCTACCCCTCGATAATTGTCTGGATTATTGGCATCCCCTCTTTTGAAAATCGGAACAATTATAGATTTGGACCACTCCTTTGGAAAATAACCAGAATTAAAAAGTCTGTTGAACAAAGTTTCAAGATAACCAATGATACTGTCAGCTGCATGTTTTAGCATTTCACTCACAATCTTGTCTGGACCAGCACTCTTTCCACATTTCAAGTTTCTGATGCTATTCTGAATTTCCTCCTTCGTTATATAGTCGTCAAAGAGAGGCTCTTGATGTTCTTGATCTTCATTCTCAAAATATAAACTATCTTCTCCATCCATGTTATCTATGTTATCAAAGTCATTGAATACGCTATAAAAGTGATCCTGCCACTGTTTGATGCCAATGTCATTATAAACTGTTTTTCTGTTTATAAGCTTCATTGTTTTCCAGAATAATTTTGGTTCATTGATAGCGTTTGTTAACTTTGCAAGTCTAGCTTCATCAAATTTTCCTCTTTTTATCCCGTCTAAGATCAGTGTATTTTGTTCTCTCCTTTACATAGAGTTCTTTCTGCTGGTTCCTGTAGGATTCAGTCCTCGCTCTTTGGAAACTCTTTAATAAACGTTCAACTAGCGTTCTTTGTTCTTTACATTCCTTATCGAACCACTCGTTGTCTTTTGATTTTTTAGGACTCGTAGTTCTAATGAGACAACTAGCCGCTGTATATAAAGCGATTGAAAATATGTTCAAAGAGTCATCAATATCTTCTTCAATCTTATTACAAGCATGATCAATGTATTCCTTGAAATGTTTGGAACTTACTTTATGTATAAATGTGTCTTTGAAGTCATCCGACCAAACTATCCTCTGTTCTGTCGGGTCATCTGACTTTTCTGATGATTTTTCTACATCATGGTTTCCTCCATGTTTTCCATGTCAGCTGCACTGGAGGTGCCAAGAAAAGAAGCAATATTTACAAACAAATCGCAAAAGGAAGCAAATCTTCTGACAAAATAAAATAGTCAATGACACTACAGCCTTGTGGTGCTACAAATGTAAATTCACCCTCGTCATCACTATTACACGAACCATTGACTATTTTAAGTTAAAGAGAGAACACAAATCCAATAGTGATTGCCCAAAATTATTAATTACTGAATCTTTTGAAGAACGACTCTTAGATAAATCGTCATAATAATAATAATCATCATCATTATCATCCTCATCAACAGCAAAACCAAACGTAAAATTATCTATGTTCTCTATTCGTGTCTGCTGACACCCAGTTCTGGCATTAAAATCACCACACAATCATTATATACACATCTTGTTTTCCAAACTCGGTATGACAAAGCAACTGGTCTTCCATGGCAAGGATTCCGTCTTTTCAGGTTACTGTTGGCATATGCAGGTGAACTCTGTGGAGGAACATAGCATGCTATAAACATTACATTTTTATCAATATCTAGTAACTCTTTATCAATTTTTATACATTATGAAATTATTGAAATCTACATTTATCCGTTCAACATGCTTTTCATATTTGTTTTGATAAGCACTAAAACACCACCTGAGCCTCGTCCATGTACTGACAGTTTTTTTGCTGGGGAACTGAATTTCAGAAAGCCCGGAAAAACATTACTCAAGTCAAACTGTGGTCCAATAAACGTCTCAGTCAGACAAACAAAATCAAATTTATTTATGAACTGTAGAAAGGAAACATCATGCATTTTATTGAACAGATTTCTACATTGTAATTAAGAAATGTAATTTCCTGTGCCTGTGGTCGCGCGTTGTCCTATTTCTGGCTGTGGCCAGATCTCAGGCTCCTTTGGCTTGAACGAGATGTGTTGTCACTGCCCCTTCTGTGTAGGAATGTCTGCATGTTGCCCTGTACTGTCCCACCTCTCGACTCTCTACGATCAGTGTCACCTCCACGTGCAGCCCGGTTTAAACCCCTGCCTGCCCTGCTCCCACCCCTGCTGTTAACACACTGAGGACTTGCTTCGTTCCGAACAGGTCGCTGATTGGCTGGCTGAATCACATGAACACTAGGGGGAAACCCCTTGGAGTTCGATGACATTGACACGATGGCTCCGCTCGGCACCGCACACATCGCCGCAACGCTCGTTCGCCGCATACGGCACCCCTGAAGTCACTGTCGTGACCCCTGTCGTCGCTGCCATCGTTGTTGCCATCGGAGGTGCGCGCACCGTCCGCGAGACCGCCGTACCCGCTGTCGATACTGCCATCAATCGTTCCCTCCGCCGTGACCTCTGCGTACGTGCGTGGGTCGGGTCGTCTCGGGCCAATCACCATCCTCCCCCTCACGAAGTAGGCTGCCTGACCTTCCTGCTTTGCACGTGCAACGAGGGCTGCTTGCTGACGTGTCAGGTCATTGGCAACACGTATGCCAATGTTTTCTAGGCTCCGCCTGAATGATCTGTCCCTAATAATAAACAATTTGTCAGTCCAGTTGCGGAATTTTGCGATCATCACTTTCGGTGAGCCGTGTCTTGTCTGTCCAACACGGTGCGCTCTGATCAGATCGTCTTCAGCCCACTTCCTGTCACCACTGACTTTATTCAGTGTGTTAATCACGGCACTGACACATTTCATGACATTTTCGTCATCGCTCTCAGGAATACCGTAAAATCGAAGGTTTTCACGACGTGAGAAAGATTCCAACCGATCGATTTCTTCATTCATATTACTGACTCGATCTTTCAGATTTTCTACTGTCTCTGAAAGATAATTAGTTTCACATTTTGTTGCTGCCACATCTGCTGACACCCATATTTAATCCATCCACAAGTTCTTGCACTGTTGCTGATAGTCTTTGATTTTCTATCTGTAAACTGTCACAGCGCTGACTGATCGCTTCGCACCTCTCGTCCACTCTCCTCAACGCACCTTTGATGTCTGTCAGGTCAGCATTCATCCTTGCAGCATGTTCATCTATTTTTCACAGTTTGCTGTTCTATTTTCGTGTTCTGTACTTCAATGGCGTTTAAAATCTGATTCATCTTATCGGCAAGGTTTAGATCGTTACCTTCTTGTTCTTGATTTTTTTGATCAGGGCCCCGGGTTTGACTCTATATCTCCGCTGATGAGAAGTCGTTTCAACGTGAGCCACACATGTGCTGCAGCACACACTGAGAACACAGCGTGTAACTCCAGCTGATGTTGACTGTACTCCTTTGGAATGTTGCCCATCGGGTCAGCCTGAAAGACTGTTCCTTGGTGAATGTGTGAAACACTCACTGCTGAAGCATTCATTGTGTTCTCACATAATAGTACTTTCACATTCCTAACCACACTCTGAAACATTGTTACAGAAAGTAAACACACCGCCATTGCCAAGAGGAGATCACTCAATGTCACTTCCTTGTCCCTGTCTGTGTCACCACTCACAAACACTTGTTTTATCCTAGACTTCTGCGACCGAAAAATAAAACGCCCAATTCTAGCTCGCCAGGTATTCACATCTATCATTTTGATGTTAATTTACCTTCACCCTGATGGAATTTATCCGGATACCACAGTCACAGTGTGCTGAAAGTCACCAAACAGATTAAATTTCCAATTGTAACAGGGAGCTCAAATTTACCGTGTTGACAAGTCGCCATCTTGCAAACGCCCCCAATCTACTCATAACAGCACTAATGAGATGGGGGATGGTAAAACAAAAGGAAACTTACAAGCAAACAAACAAACAAAAATATGGAGAGAGAGAGAGAGAGAGAGAGAGAGAGAGAGAGAGAGAGAGAGAGAGAGAGAGGCCTCTTGAATAAATGTGGAGAGAGAGAGTTTGTGTGTGTGTGTGTGTGTTGTGTGTGTGTGTGTGTGTGTGTGTGTGTGTGTGTGCGTGCGTGCGTGCGAGCGTGCATGCGTGCGTGCGAGTGTGTGTGTGTGTGTGTGTGTGTGTGTGTGTGTGTGTGTGTGTGTGTGTGTGTTTGTCTGTGTGCGTGTATGTGTGTGTGTGTATGTGTGTGTGCGTGTGTGTGTGTGTGTGTGCGTGCGTGCATGCGTGTGTGTGTGTGCGAGAGAGAGAGAGAGAGAGAGAGAGAGAGAGAGAGAGTGTGTGTGTGTGTGTGTGTGTGTGTGTGTGTGTATGTGTGACGCACGTGGTATTGTGTTCGTGTGTCGTCAGGTCAGTCTGTTCTACCAGGGGGATGGACGCTATCAATGTTGCGTCATTCATATTGCAGGCTGAGGTCCAGCACATTCCTTCCCCTCCCGCGGCTCTCCTTGTCTTGGACGTTCTGTCAGGCTGTGGCGGCAGTGGTGTGCACTTTCTGGCATTGTCTTTCGTTGTGCCTGTCTGCTTCTCTCTCTCTCTCTCTCTCTCTCTCTCTCTCTCTCTCTCTCTCTCTCTCTCTCTCTCTCTCTCTCTCTGTTGTTGTTGGTGTTGCTAATGTAGTGATAAAGAGAGTGCTCGTGTCTGCGAGGATACGCCAAGATTCTTCTCTATTTTTTCCCCCTACATGTTTTTATTCGATTGATCATTGAGAATAACTGTGTAATAGTGTTTGTGATGAAAGGAGCAGGCATGTGTTATTATTACCCTGTCACCTCCCTTGTCGTAAGACCTTTTGTTCATGGCAATAAAATACCGGCGTCAAAGTGTCAGTCTCTCTCTCTCTCTCTCTCTCTCTCTCTCTCTCTCTCTCTCTCTCTCTCTCTCTCTCAGCAGGTGTACACTGTTCACCATTGTATCAAAGAAGTGCCCCCCCCCCCCCCCCCCCCCCAGGTATTGGTGCGCTCAAGAGCCAGTGATTCTCCCCTCCCTCCCCCGCCTCTTGTCCCTCCCTCCCTCTCTGTCTGTCTGTCTTGTCTCTCTCTCCGATTCTGTCTGTCTGTCTCTCTCCTCTCTCCCTCCTCACTCTCTCTTCTCCCCCCCCCCCCCCCCCCCCCCCCCCCCATTTCTCACTGATTCCTGCTTATCTGCCATCAGAGGCAATATGGAATAAGGATTTGTATACATTCAAAGTCACCACATTCATACATGCGCGCGCGCGCTCGCGCACACACACACACACCAAGCTACTCGTTAGCAATGCTGTGTTGACTTGTCCGGAAGAGGAGGGGGAGGGGGAGAGAGGGGGGACGCGAACGGAGAGGAGAGGAGCAGGGAAGGGTGGGCACATTCACCTCCCCCCCCCCCCCCCCGCCCTCCCCTTCTGCTATGTGACTTGTCATTGATGCATAGGCCACAAACACCCCTCCCCGATAGACCCCCCTTCCCCCTTTCCCAAACCCCCCCCCCACCTCCTCCCCCTTCCTTCTCCTCATCCCTTGCCGCCCCATTCGTCTTTCTGGCCTTATCTCCCTTTGCTCCTCTCACTCACTCCCCCTCTTATTTCTGTCTCTTCTTTCTCCAACCTGTTCATTTTCCTGCCGCTGTGTCTGCTACACTGGCTTTGTTGACCGTCAGCTCTGCGCTGAACTGTTCTCCAAAGATGCAACTTGTGATAGGACGTTCTGTCATCTTTTTGGAAACCACCGAGAGAGAGAGAGAGGAGAGAGAAGAGAGAGAGAGAGAAGAGAGAGAGAGAGAGAGAGAGAGAGAGACAGAGAGGGAGAGAGAGAGAGAGAGAGAGAGAAAGGGAGGGGGGAGAGAGAGAGAGAGAGAGAGAGAGAGAGAGAGAGAGGAGAGAGAGAGAGAGACTCAAGACTCAAGACTCAAAAATTTTAAATTTACTCAAGGATAGAGATTTTAGGCAGTGCCTATTCTTCCAATCTGTCCTTGCTATTCTACAACATTCAACTAAACACACTGCACATATTAATAATGGTAGAAACAATGAAGAATATAG
>CM031605.1:23288804-23320749 GCA_018398815.1 Conus ventricosus
TATCATTTTCTTAATTACAAATGTCAAGGAAGAGACCATATTTTTTCCGATGTTAACGTCGTTCATGGTTCACACAGTTCCACGCCCACCCAACAGGATCGCAAGTGTCGGATTGCACGTGCTCAGTGTCACCGCGTTTCGTTGTGTCGTTTACCTGAACTCTTGGTCTTTGATTTGAACGAGCGGTGCACGTGTACCAGAAAGTGAAAGTCAGTCTGGTGCATCAGGTTACATCACAGGCGCCTGAAAAAGATGTCCGAAGATTCTCCTGTTCCTCCCCAAAGCCAATTTACTGCAATTGATCGATTGGCGTTTGACACAGATGCAGCATGGCTTACTCATGCATTCAGCAACTATAAAGTCAAATATTGATGAAAGATTTTGTTCTCTCGAGAATACTATTGGACGCTTTCTTACAGAAGTTAATCAACTGAAAGATACCGTTGTCAAAAGTGCTGAAGACAGCAGTGAACTGAAAGAAGACAGTGCGAACATTTTGGACAGACTAGAGCATCTAGAAAGAAAGCAGGAATCCGCCGAACAGGACGCAAAGACATGCAATGTGCGATTCATCAATGTCAAAGAAACAGACTGGGAGGATGAATACCTAACTTCACAAACAGTAATCAATGTGTTGAACGAACATGCGCGTTCGCCTGTCTGGCGGCAAGATGATATTGTCAGAGCCTTCCGTGTTGGCAGGCCTCGTCCACACAGTAGTGACCCCCGGCCCATTCTTGTCCAGTTTTGTCGGTGGTCGGACAAGATGGCGGTGCTTGGTGATAAAGACCTCAGAGACAACCTGAGAGAAAGTGGCATACGAGTGGCCTCCGACCTGACGACGCGGCAAAGGGAGATGGTAGAGTTCCATCGTGGACTCGGCAAGATCGCCTACATTCACAACGGCAAACTGTATGTTAAGGACAGACGGCAAGATGCTTCCTCTATGGACGTCAGACATGAATGGCGCCATACTTCTGTTTCCAGAGGAACTGAGGAAGACTGTCCCCTCATGCAGAACTGCAACAGAAATGGCTATAGCAGAAACAGCGAAGGCACACACAACAGGTTCAAGTCTTCGCTTAATCAGCAAGATTCCTACGAGAACAATGACGTCAAGGAACGCCGCTCAGGCATCAGACGTTCCGGCAACAGATGGAATGGCAGTCCGAGAGGAGAGAAGAACTCTCGACTCCGGAATCCAGATACACATACCTCTATACCAGTTGTTCCAGGAACACGGTCCTACAGTGATGTTGCAAAACAGTATAGACCACGACATGAACGCCAAATTTTAGAACACAAAAGGACTGTTATGGTGAAAGACTACTCCAAAAGGTCTGAAACTTCAAGGCCGACTTCATCAGAACTGTGTGAAGAGGGGTCCAGTGATGGCAAAAGTCAGCTGACGTCTGTGAGGAACAAAATTTCAACAGACTCAAATGTGTGTGTGGAAAACAGGCCCACAGACGTGATTCACATTACTGAAGACAACATTCAGGAAACGCTGACTGGCCAGGACAGTGTCAGGGTGACGGAAACGCGACGTAGTCTTGGCGATATTAGTATTGACAGGAATATTACAGAAACTAGCGACAAAACTGACGATGACACAGGTACTGATATGGATGCTGGACATGACCCCAAAGAGTTGGCAGCTGAAAAAGAGGTGCGCAGCCATTGCCCGACGCAGGATGACGCACTAAGGGGAAGAAATACAATGGATAATTTTGCGCAAATTGTTCGCCAACCGGATGTGGACACAGACAATGTTAGACAAGACGTGATTGACATTACAGGCCACGGGAATATGCTCGGACAAGATATGACTACCGACATACCACCTGATAAGCAAAACAGCAGACCCGTTGATAATGTAGTCAACGACGTAACGAGCAAAGACAAACAGATACAACCTCCAGCTCGTGATGTACGTTCAAAACGCAATGCTTCTGCCTCAAGAGTAGGCAGCAATACTAGCAAAAGGACTCTAGAGAGATCCAACAGCCAAAGTAGTATTGTGGATTCTTTTAGAAAAGTTCAGTCAGGTGACCAGACAAAAATCAAAGACAGGCCTTCGCGGGCTTGACCAAGACCAAAGTCGGTGCAGAAACATCAGGTGCACAAAAAATAGGGATTCGGCCAGGCCACAATACCAGTTAAACAATCATTAAAGACTCAGGGACATAGTGTCACAGGTGCTGCAAATCGAACACATGGTGAACTATTAAGTCCCAGCACAAGTTCGTTTGTAAATAGTGTAGATAACACAGAAGTTAAATTCCTAAATTACAATGTTAATGGGCTTTTACAAAAATTGGACAACTCCCATTTAATTAATTTCATCATTTCCCATGATTTCGTCTGCCTAACTGAGACTTTCATAGCTACTGACTTTGAATCATCTCTTTCAAGGACTTTATTATATTCACATCCAAAGCTCAAAAATTGTCTCACCAAGGGAGATACTCGGGAGGTGTTATTGTTATGATCAAGAAATGTTTTGCTGATTATGTTGAACGGATTGAAGTGAAAGTCAAAAACACTGTTGCTGTGAAGCTAAAGAAGGACTTGTTTTCTACAGAAAAAGATATCATGTTAATATGTTCTTATATACCCCCGAATGATTCACCATACTGGAAATTTCAACAGGACGGATATGGCATGGAATTGTTAGAGGAATGCATAATTGATTTGCATGAATTATGTGGTGACTTTTCTGTGTTTGTAACTGGAGATTTGAATGCAAGAACTTCATCCTAAAATTACAATTTTCATGGTGATGACAATGACTTTGATGAGACAGAATTTCCAGATAATAACAGTTTCCCAAGGCGGTCTCAAGATAAACAAAAGAATTCTTTTGGAGAGCAATTAATTGAGTTATGTAACATGTTTGAATGTATCATTTTAAATGGACTCGACCAGAGAGACTTTGACGATAGCTGCACGTATATTGGATCTTCTGGAGTAAGTACGGTCGATTATTTTATTGTATCCTACGACTTACTTTCGTCCGTCAATATTGTATCTCTAGATGTTGAAAGCCTAACTGAATCTGACCATCTCCCAGTGGTTGTGAAGATGAAGAGGGATGATAACATTCATGAGAATACTGAAAATTCCAAACCAAATCACCGTATAATTTCAGAAAAAAATTATTTGGAATGAAAAATACGAGGGTGATTTTATAAAACTGTTGGAAACTTATGATATTCAAAACAGACTAATGCTGGCTATGCAAACCTTGGATATAGACATAGACTGCGCTCTTGATAATTTTGTGAAGTGTTTAAAAGATGCCAGTCAATGCATGTTAAAATCGTTCACGGTCAATGGAAATAAAAGGTCAGAATGGTTTGATGAAGAGTGTCAGGCAGCAAAAAAGGAAAGTAGGAGTAAATTAAACTATTTCAGAAGAACTCGAAAAGGAAAAGACAGAATACCGTACGTAAAAGCAAGGAAGACCTACAGATACTTACTAAAAGTGAAAAGACAAGCGTTTAGAAAACAGCAAGCAGATATGTTAGCAAATCAAACTGGCAACTCGTCGCAATTTTGGAGAAATTTAAGGAAAATGGGATGCTGGCAGAATGATAAAAATGATAGCAATATCAGCATAGATGACTGGTTCAAGCATTTTAAGAGTGTTTTTCAAAGCAGCGGCGGAGAATACGATGAGCAGTTTGATATTGAAATCGATCTGTCCGAAGAATCGGACCATGTTCTGAATCAGTTTATTTCAGAGGATGAAGTCATTCAAGCTATTTCTAAACTCAAGAAAAATAAAGCTAGCGGAATAGACGATGTTTCCGCAGAAATGTTAAAATCTGGAGGTCCAGCTGTACATAAATTTCTGACAAAACTGTTTAATACCGTTTTTGATAAAGGAGTTTATCCTCGTGAGTGGACGAAATCTATTATCATACCAGTATTTAAGAAAGGCAACCCGATGATACTGATAATTATAGAGGAGTTTCTTTGCTGAGCATCATATCTAAGTGTTATACATCAATATTAAACACAAGACTGTACACCTGGTTAGAAAACAATAACTTTATTTCAGAAAATCAGGCAGGATTTCGAAGAAACCACTCTACTGTTGATCATATTTTTACAGTGTATGCTGCTATCCAGAAATGTATGAATAAGAAAGGTACAAAACTATATGTTGCTTTCGTTGATTTTAGAAAGGCTTTCGACTCAGTGCGTCATCACAAACTTTTGGAATGTATAAAAAAACAAAATGTGAAAGGGAAATTTTTGGCGTCTCTCAAAGCAATGTACAATTCATTATTGTCGTGTGTTCGATCAAATCATGAATTTTCTTAAATGTTTGATTGCCCAATAGGAGTAAGACAAGGATGTGTTTTGAGCCCCACATTATTTTCAATGTTTATTAACCAGTTGGCAACTCACATAGAAGAAAAGGGTAAACATGGTGTGCAGCTGTTACGGGTATTATGGAGTTATTTATATTATTGTTCGCAGATGATGTTGTACTGCTGTCAACTTCCCCAACTGGTCTACAGAATCAACTGAATATTTTACACACATGTTGCAATAACATGAAGTTATATGTAAATATTGAAAAAACAAAAGTTATGGTATTCAGAAAAGGGGGATTCCTGGGAAAGCACGAAAAATGGTTCTATGATGGTACAAGACTAGAGGTGGTTAATAGTTATTGTTATTTAGGGTTTAATTTCACAACTATGATTAGTGCTAGAAAAGGCACAATGCATTTGGCAACAAAAGGAAAGAAAGCCGTTTTACAGCTGTGCGGGGTTTTCCAAAAGTATAAGGAAATGAGTTCAATTACCTTTTTAAAAATGTTTGATGTAAAGATTCAGCCCATACTATTATACTCATCAGAAGTGTGGGGGTTAAATAGACTGGATCATATTGAAAAAGTACATTTAATGGCATGTAAAAGGTTTATGGGTGTTCCAAGTAGAACTCCTAATAAGATGGTATATGGAGATCTGGGAAGATACCCTCTGTATGTTAATTCTTACGTTGCATGTTTAAGATTTTGGTTTAAATTGTTGCATATGGATGCTGAAAGACTGCCACATAAAGCTTACATGATGTTGCTTGAATTAGACAGAGCTGACAAAAACTGTTGGGTTTCAAAGGTAAGAGAAACTTTGTGTGAAACGGGATTCAGTATTGTTTGGTTGCAACAAGGAGTTGGTGATGTTAAACAGTTTTTGAATTTGTTTAAACAAAGAATTGTCGATCTCTTTATTCAAGAGTGAAACGCAACTATTAGAGATCGGGACAGATATAGCACTTACAGAGCATTTAAAACTGTTTTTGAAAAAGAAAGGTATGTTTGTGACATGGATATCTATTGTTTCCGTGTAGCCATTTCTCAGTTAAGATTTAACGTGCTTCCTCTGAATAATAATGTGCATCGGTACAGTGAATCTGTCGAAGATAAAAATTGTTTATTTTGTGAGGGTCAAGTTGAAAATGAGCATCATTTCTTATTTGATTATTGCCTGTATATAGACCTTCGAGCTAAATTTCTAAGAGAATCAAAGAAAGTGCCTGTAAATGTTCTGTTGAAAGCAACGAGTATGAATCATAGGCACAATGTTTCAAGATATGTGTTCCATGCGATTAACAAAAGAAATAAGGTTATATTTTAGACGAAAATGACTGGCTGATTATTACGGCTCGATAACATTGGTACTTTATTTTGTGCTTCATGATATATAGATGTTCATCATTCACTCATGTAGCGTAGCTTTGTTTGCTAAGGTACGTTCATTTAGAATTTCTACTGCACATTTATGTTTAGAAGAGACTGTCAAGATTGTGGAATGTGAAACTGTGGAAAATATTTATCTTTTTCACCTCCTCCCTTCACCCCCCTCCTCATTCCTTGCTCGCCCCCATCTCCTTGACTCCCTTCCCCAGCCCCACCACTCCCATTTCCATTTGGTACCTCCATGTATTGTGGCCAAAGGCCGACGTACATTAAAATTCTGAGTTCTGAGTTCTCTCTCTCTCTCTCTCTCTCTCTCTCTCTCTCTCTCTCTCTCTCGCTCCTCTCTCTCTCTCTCTCTCTCTCTCTCTCTCTCTCTCTCTCTCTCTCTCTCTCTCTCTCTACCTTGGTGGTGTTCTTCTCCTTCACTTCTTCTGTTCCCCCCTCAGTTTACAAGGAATGGACACAAAGGCTATCACCTTTATATATACCATATATATATATATATATATATATACCTTTTGGCCATGCCTTTGTCCATGTTGCTTCTCTACCACCTAGTTCACACATGCACTGAATTCCCCTCTCGCTACATTCTTCCACACAGCATTTACACACATCCCTTCCAAACTGCTTAGCAAACAACCACTTCGCACCAACTGGACATCGAAAATTCCGCCGACTTCGGGAGTCACTTTCACACAGTAAGAATCCTATAGAAGCTACAACGACGTCCACATGCATTCGACTAGCCTGACAAAGCATCAACACAGTGCCCCACGGCAATACCATCTGAACAAGCCCAAGGCTCCTGTTCATTAAGGTCTGTTTACAAAGCAACTTCAGCTGACTATGCCTTTAGCACACAATTGATTCTCCGTGGTCCTAGTGGATAATGTTTCCTCTCTTTCGCTATCGAGAAGGTTCGAACTCGGGAGGGGTCCTAACTACCTTAGGTGCCATCTATCACCTGACCACTTCAATCTCCTTGACACAGTTCGGCCATATGCGCTAGGTGAGGGCGCTACTGCTATTCGGCCGATTACCGATTTTTTTCCAGTGCGCGCGGCGTTCTTGTCGTCTACAGCGCTTAACGCCCTTTGTGAGAGGTTTGGCTCCCTTGACAGAGTGACATTTTGTGCCGCAACAGAAACACAGCCTGAAATAATTTCAAAACATAGATAGCAAATTGTGCTGTTAATACAACAGGCAATCACTGCGGTTTGTGGAGCAAGAGCGAACAGTTCTGTGTTTTCCTTGATTTATGGATGAGGTGGGCCTCAACATTCTGAACAGTGTGGAGATGTTGAACGACAGAAGAAGGACGACCAGTGAGTAGAGAGACCTGCGGTGGTCAGTCTGGGAGAGAATGGATGATGGAACCAGATGTTTAGGAGCTTTATATACGGTGAAGAACTGATAGATGGAGATGATCTGTCTTAGTTCAGTGGTAAGTGTTGGTGATGCGATGCTTTATACAGAGGTCAAGGTCTACATGGAACTCAGAAAGTGGCACCTTTTCAGAAAACAAACAAACAAACATCAGTGGAGCCGAGCTGAAAAAACAACAACGATGGAAGAACATGAACAGAGAAGAATAAGAACATGAAAACAGAACTGTCTGAGTCAGAACTGTCTGGGTCAGAGGAAGAATAAGAACATGAAAACAGAACTGTCTGGGTCAGAGGAAGAATAAGAACATGAAAACAGAACTGTCTGGGTCAGAACTGTCTGGGTCAGAGGAAGAATAAGAACATGAACACAGAACTGTCTGGGTCAGAGGAAGAATAAGAACATGAAAACAGAACTGTCTGGGTCAGAGGAAGAATAAGAACATGAAAAGAATAAGAACATGAAAACAGAACTGTCTGGGTCAGAGGAAGAATAAGAACATGAAAACAGAACTGTCTGGGTCAGAACTGTCTGGGTCAGAGGAAGAATATGAACATGAAAACAGAACTGTCTGGGTCAGAGTAAGAATTAGAACATGAACACAGAACTGTCTGGGCTGTCTCTTCGGTGTCATCCCGTTTCGCCCTTTTTCATTTCGCCCTTTCCCATTTCGTCCTGTTCCCTTTTCGCCCTTTCCTATTTCGCCCTAACGTTCCTACTGCAAGGCTCCCCCTGGCGTAACCAGTGTCCCAGTCTACTCCAAAGCAGAATCGATGGTCTTTAGATTAGAGTAGGGCGAAGCCCGAGAGAGGACGAAGGACGAATGAACGAAGGCCGTTAGGCCAAGTCGTGCTCACACATTTCTGAGTAGGCGAAATGGGAGTAGACCAAATGGGAAGTAACCCTGAACATTGGAAAAGGGCGAGATGACATTGGTAGACAGGACGAAATGACACTGCCAGGATCGTGTTGTGGAAGTCCCAGTTCGCCCTGGCAGGGCAAAATGAAAAAGGGCGAAACGGTACCTCACCGTCTCTTCATCGACCTTCATTTCATGCTGAAGCATCCAGTGCCTCACATCTGAAGGGAATTCTTCCTTTTGTTTTCTTTTTGTCCCTTTCTTCTTCTCCTTCTTGTTCTTCTTCTTCTTCTTCTTCTTCTTGTTCTTGTTCTTGTTCTTCTTCTTGTTCTTCTTCTTCTTCATTCATTTATTCATTCATTCATTCATTCATTCATTCATTCTTTCTTTTTATTCTTCCCCTCTTTTCATGTTATTTATAATTGTAGTTCGTCCTGTCATTTGTTTATGACTAGTCAGAAACGGCCAGTACTGAAGAGCGCCTAGATATGTGTTGATGTGTGTAACAAAAATTGCAGAGTGTTTGAAATCTGTACTTCAAAAACGTTTGGGTTGACTACAGACAGGGGATTTAAGAACTGACGGGGGATTCTCTCTCTAAACGTGTGGGTTGAACACAGACAGGGGATTTAAGAACTGACGGGGGGATTCTCTCTCTACACGCTCTTAGCCATCTGATCCATTTCTGTTTCTTCCTTTGACATTTCGCCGTTTTTGTTTTGGCCGTTTTGCTGTTTTATCTTCACGGGTTGAAACAGCGTTCAATGTTGCTGTAAACTACAAATAAACACACAGACACACACACACACACACACACACACACACGCACGCACACACGCACGCACGCACGCACGCACGCACGCGCACGCACACGCACACACTCACACACACACACACACACACACACACACACACACACACACACACACACACACTACTGACAACCATCTGGGAAGTGTTTTATTTCTGGAGCAAATATGTTCATCGAAAACTCACTTGTAGTGTTTTGTATAGTGTATTGACTTCGCGTTGCTTTCTACTCTGTCGTGTATGTTCATTTTGATTTATTTCATTGTGGGTTAAATCGCCCTTTCCTGATACACTTAATGCCATTCACACATCTTCTGCTTATTTTTCTGTTTCTGGCATTCACTTCTTGTGGGTTTTTTGTTGTTGTTCGTTTTGTTCTTCTTTTCTTTGTGACCCTGGATTATCATTTGCTTTTCCCCCATTTTAGCCTTCCCCATTTGCGTCTCTCTCGTATCACCCTGTCTCAGTCCAAATTGCTGTTGTTGCACTGTGATTTTTGTTTTTTGTTTTCCTCCCTGAATATCTTATCACTCAGTTTAACTGCCATTTGCGATGGTTGATGCCAGTAAGCAAAATCCATCATGAGTAATTTACGTCCTTTAAAATCCTGTCTACTGTGTCTTCTTCATCTCACTGGTCGTCGTCATCATCATCATCATCATCATCATCATCATCATCATCATCATCATCAACATCATCATCATCATCATCATCATCATCATCATCATCATCATCTTCTTCTTCTTCTTCTTCTTCTTCTTCTTCTTCTTCTTCTCCTTGAACATCTTATCGCTCATTTTAACTGCCATTTTTTCCTCCGTGACTCTGTAATCGTCCCGTGCTGAGAAAGTCGACATATTTACAGTCATTAACCTTTCAACTGCCATTCTCTATCGGTTGCATTTGGGAGCAGGAGTAATGGACGCCGCGTACTATCTTGTTTCGAAAACACGCTGCAGAAGTTTTACCAACACGGCGATAATGACTACTGAAAGAAACGGTTGCCCAGGAATGTGTTCCAGTCAGATTGGTTTTCTCCAGTCAGCACGCCCTTGAGACAGTGTAAGTGGATACAGCTTGCATGGAATGTGGGATGAACATTTGGAATCTCACTGCAGGTCTGTCTGACACAGCTGCTGAAGTGGAAGAGGCACTGAGCGATGAGTCAGCGCTAAGATGAAAGTTTGAAGAAAAAAAAAAAAGATTGAGCTTCCCGCGATAAAAATGATCTCTCAGCCCATGGAAATTCTTCTTTCTTTTCTTCTTCTTCTTTTTTGTTGCTGTTGTCTTTCTCTTTTCTTTTTTCGTACAGCTAACATTTCCTTGAAGTATATTACAAGCTTTTTTTCAACAGTGAAAACCGCTTTGAAATCAGACACAATTGCTGAGGGTAATTGGCGCCCTGCTGACTAGATGAGAAATGCTGGTGTGTAAACATTGCAGACGATCTAAAGAAGTTTGATATCCAATTTGTTCCTCGCCATTACAAAATTTAATGTCTGCTGTTTTTGTTTGATTTGTTTTCGCTGCACTAGTGTATGATACAAATGGTTGATGCCAGCGAGCACAATCCAACATGGTTAATGTGCGTCATCCAGACATTCTCTCTCTCTCTCTCTCTCTCTCTCTCTCTCTCTTCTCTCTCTCTCTCCTCTCTCTCTCTCTCTCTCTCTCTCTCTCTCTCTCTCTCTCTCTCCTTTTCTTTTCTTCTTTCTTTGTTTTCTCTGTCTCATTGATCATCATCATCATCATCATCATCATCATCATCATCATCATCATCATCGTCATCATCATCAGCAGCAGCAGCAGCAGCAGCAGCAGCTTTCTCCTCCTCCGGCTCCTCCTGCTCCTCCTCCTCTTCCTCTTCTTGTTCTTGTTCTTGTTCTTCTTGTTCTTCTTGTTCTTGTTCTTGTTCTTCTTGTTCTTGTTCTTGTTCTTCTTCTTCTTCTTCTTCCCATCATGTTCATTTCCATGATCTTCAATTTCCTATAGGAGCCTGTGTGTTTGTCTAGGTGATCATGAAACTGACACTGACAACTTCATCATCATCTACAGACTCGTCAATTTTCATCGTCATTGGCATCGTCTCAACTTCTAACTTCTTCCTTTACTTCTTCTCCCCCTCCTTCATCTTCCTCATAATCATCTCTTTCTCTTTTTCTTCTGTTTCTTATCTTAGTCTCTTCCCTCTTCTTCTTTATCTTCGTTTTCTCGATGATCTTCTTCTTCTTCTTCTTCTTCTTCTCTTCTTCTTCTTCTTCTTCTTCTTCTTCTTCTTCTTCTTCTTCTTCTTTTCTTCTTCTCATTCTTTGTCCCCTTATTCTTCATATTCATCCCCTTCATTTCCTTCTTGGTCTCTTCCTTCTTCTTCTTCTTCACCTCCATTTTTTCCCCATCTCCTTCTTCTCCATTTTTTTATCATCATCGTCTTTAAGTCGTATCTTCTTCCTTTCCTTTCTTCTTCTTCTTCACCTCTCCTTCTTCACACCTGTCTTCGTCATCTAGGTGTTCGTCTCGTTATTCCTCGTTATGTTTTTCATACAACACACATCATTTCAACGTGGACTGGTACATTTGTCAGTGTTATCTCCACCCACAGGAAAAAGACATGAATATACCCCTCTTCATCTTCCTCCTCTCTCTTCTATCACTTCTGTTTTTTTCTTCCAACCCCTCTTCTCTCTCTCTCTCTTGTCTCTGTCTCGTCTCTCTCTCTCTCTCTACTGCGTTTCCTTTTCGTTTCTAATCGTCCTCCTCGTTGTTATCTACCGCTTCTTCTGTGTCGTCATTCTCCTCTGTCTTTGGTGACTTTTCTTTCTTCTACGCTCCTCGTCCTGTTTTTCTACTGCTGTTATCTTCTGTCCCTTCGCTCCCTGTTCTTCCTCTGATCGTTTTCCCTCTCTCTCCACGCCTTGCCTCTCCATACCTTGCCCTCTCTCCATACCTTGCCTCTCTCCATACCTTGCCTCTCTCCATACCTTGCCTCTCCATACCATGCTCTCTCCATACCTTGCCTCTCTCCATACCTTGCCTCTCCACACCTTGCCCCTCTCCATACCTTGCCTCTCCACACCTTGCCTCTCCACACCTTGCCTCTCCACACCTTGCCTCTCCATACCTTGCCTCTCTCCATACCTTGCCTCTCCACACCTTACCTCTCCACACCTTGCCCCTCTCCATACCTTGCCTCTCTCCCACACCTTGCCTCTCCACACCTTGCCTCTCCACACCTTGCCTCTCCATACCTTGCCTCTCTCCATACCTTGCCTTCCACACTTGCTCTCCACACCTTGCCTCTCCACACCTTGCCTCTCCATACCTTGCCTCTCTCCATACCTTGCCTCTCCACACCTTGCTCTCCATACCTTGCCTCTTCCATACCTTGCCTCTCCACACCTTACCTCTCCACACCTTGCCTCTCTCCATACCTTGACTCTCTCCATACCTTGCCTCTCTCCACACCTTGCCTCTCAATACCTTGCCTCTCTCCATATACCTTGCCCTCTCCACACCTTGCTCTCCAACTTGCCTCTCCATACCTTGCCTCTCTCCATACCTTGCCTCTCCACACCTTGCCTCTCCACACCTTGCCCCTTTCCAACCTTGCCTCTCTCCATACCTTGCCTCTCCATACTTGCTCTCCTCCATACCTTGCCTCTCCATATCTTGCCTCTCTCCATACTTGCCTCGTCCATACCTTGCCTCTCTCCATACTTACCACTCTCCCTTGCCTCTCTCCATAGCTTGCCTCTCTCCACACCTTGCCTCTCCATACCTTCTCTCTCATACCTTGCCTCTCTCCATACCTTGCCTCTCTCCAACCTTGCCTCTCCATACCTGCCTCTCTCCACACCTTGCCTCTCCACACCTTGTTCCCACTTGCTCTCCATACCTTGCCTCTTCCATACCTGCCTCTCACAACTGGCCTCTACATGTCTCAACCTTGCCTCTCCACACCTTGCCTCTCCTAACCTTGCCTCTCCATACCTTGCCTCTCTCCATACTTGCCTCTTCCACACTGCCTCTCTCCATACCTTGCCTCTCTCCATACCTTGCCTCTCTCCATACCTTGCCTCTCTGCACACTGCTTCCATACCTTGCCTCTCCATACCTTGCCTCTCTCCATACCTTGCCTCTCTCCATACCTTGCCTCTCTCACACCTTACCTCTCTCCATACCTTGCCTCTCTCCATACCTTGCCTCTCTCCATACCTTGCCTCTCCACACCTTGCCTCTCCATACCTTGCCTCTCTACATACCTTGCTCTCCATACCTTGCCTTTACACTTGCTCTCTCCATACCTTGCCTCTTTCCATACATTGTTCCACCTTGCTCTTCCATGCCTTGCCTCTTCCATACCTTGCCTCTCACACCTTGCCTCTCTCCATACCTTGCCTCTTACCATACCTTGCTGTCTCCATACTTGCCTTCTACGCTTGCCTCCGGCTTGCCTCTCTCCATACCTTGCCTCTTCCATACCTTGCTCTCTCCATAACCTTGCCTCTCCATCCTTGCCTCTCTCCATACCTTACCTCTCCACACACCTTGTCACACTTGCCTCTCCAACCTTGCCTCTCTCCATACCTTGCTTCTCCTACACCTTGCCTCTCTCCCATACTTGCCTCTCCACCTTGCCTCTCTCCATACCTTGCCTCTCCAATCACCTTGCCCTCTCCACACCTGCCTTCTTCATACCTTGCCTCTCTCCATACTTCCTCTCCACACCTTGCCTCATACTTGCCTCTCCCCAAGTTGCCTCTCACACTTGCTCTACCTTGCCCTCTCCATACCTTGCCTCTCTCCACAGCCTTCATACCTTGCCTCTCCATACCTTGCCTCTCTCATACCTTGCCTCTCTCCATACCTTGCCTCTCCACACCTTGCCTCTCTCCATACCTTGCCTCTCTCCATACCTTGCTCTCTCCTACTTGCCCTTCACACCTTGCCCTCTCCATCACCTTGCCTCTCCATACCTTGCCTCTCTCCATACTTTGCCTATCTCCATACTTGCCTCTTCACACCTTTGCTCTCTCCATACCTTGCCTCTTCCATACCTTGTCTCTCCACACCTTGCCTCTTCCATACCTTGCCTCTGTCCATACCTTGCCTATCTCCATACCTTGCCTCTCTCACACCTTTGCTCTCTCCATACCTTGCCTCTCTTCCATACCTTGTCTCTCCACACTTGCCTTCTCCATACCTTGCCTCTCCACACATTGCCTCTCTCCATACCTTGCCTCTCTCCATATCTTGCCTTCTCCATACCTTGCCTCTTCCACCCTTGCTCTCCATCGTTTGCCTCTCTCCATACCTTGCCTCTCCATACCTTGCCTCTCTCCATACCTTGCCTCTCCAACCTTGCCTCTCTCATACCTTGCCTCTCACACCTTGCTCTCCATACCTTGCCTCTCTCCATACCTTGCTCTCCACACCTTGCCTCTCTCCATACCTTGCTCTCTCCATACTTTGCCTCTCCACACCTACCTCTGACACTTCCTCTCCATACTTGCCTCTCTCCATACCTTGCCTCTCCACACTTGCCTTCAATTGCCTCTCCATACCTTGCCCTCTCCACACCTTGCCTCTCCACACCTTGCTCTCATACATTGCTCTCTCTATACCTTGTCTCTCCAACCTTGCCTCTCCCATCCTTGCCCTTAAAACCTTTCCCTCCCCAACCTTCCCCTTTTCCCCATACCTTGCCTCCTCCATCCCTTTCCCTTCCCATCCCTTTCCCTCTCTCCGGGCCTCCCTTTTCCCGCCCTTCCCTTCTCCATCCTTCCCTCTCCATACCTTGCCTCTCCCCATACCTTTCCCTCTCCCCAAAACCCTTGCTCTCCAAACTTGCCTCCTCCATACCTACCCCCACATTTCCCTCTCCCCCCATACCTTTGCCTCCCCACCCCTTGCCTCTCCCCAAACCCCTTTGCCCCTCCACACTTCCCTCTCCCTTTACCTTGCCTCTCCATACCTTCCCTTCCTCCATCCCTTGCCCCCAAACCCTTGCCTTCCACCCTTCCCTTCTTCATCCCTTTGCCTTTCCCCATCCCTTTCTCCACACCTTGCCCTCCACCCCTTCCCCTCTCTCCAAGTTCCTCCCAAAGCTTGCCTCTCCACACCTTGCCCCTCTCCTCTTCCCTCTTCCACACCTTCCCTCTCCATACCCCCTCTCCATACCTTTCCCCTTCCCCAACTTGCCTCTCTCCTCCCTTGCCTCGACCCCTTGCCTTCCCCATACCTTCCTCTCCCCCTCCCTTCCCTCTCTCCATACCTTGCCTCTCTCCTACCTTGCCTCCCACACCTTCCCCCCTCTCCATCCCTTGCCTCTTCCATATTGCCTTCCCCATACCTTTGCCCTTCACCCCTTTGCTCTTCCATCCCTTCCTTTTCCATCCTTTTGTCTTTTCCCACCTTCCTTCCTCCATACCTTCCCTTCCTCCATACCTTGCCTATCCCCATACCTTGCCTCTTCCACCTTTTGCTTTCCTTTTTTCCCTTTCCCATCCCTTGTTCCCCCAAACCTTCCCTCTCCCCTACCTTCCCTTTCCACCCCTTGCCTCTCTCCATACCTTGCCTCCTCCATACCCCTTCCCATACCTTGCCTTTTCCACCCCTTGTTCCCCAGGGCCTTGCCCTCCTCCCTGTCTCCTACCTTACCTCTTTTCTTTACCTTCCCTCTCAAACCTTGCCTCTCTCCCCCCTTGCCTCCAAACCTTGCCTCTCCATACCTTCCCCTTCCCCTCCAACCCTCCTTTCCATCCCTTGCCTCCCCCACACCTTGCCCCCCCCATCCCTTGTCTCTCTCCTACCTTTCCCTGTCCACCCCTTCCCTCTCCATCCCTTTTGCCTCTCCATACCTTGCCCTCCTACCTTGCCTCCCCAACCCTTGTTCTCCATCCTTGCCTTTTTCATCCCTTTGCCCCTTCCATCCCTTGCCTCTTCACCCCTTTCCTCTCCAACCTTGCCTTTTTATACCTTCCCTTCCCGCACCTTCCCTCTCCCCAAACCCCTTCTTCCCCACACCTTTCCCCCCTACCGGGGGTCTCTCCCACCTTCCCTCTCCCCCCCCCCTTTTGCCTCTCCATCCCTTCCTTTTCCCCATACTTGCCTCCTCCATACCTTCCCCTTTCACCCTTCCCTTTCCTCCATACCTTCCCTCTCCTACCTTGCATTTCCATACCTTCCCTCCTCCATCCCCTTCCTTTCCCCATCCCTTGCCTCCCCCACACCGCCTCTCCCCAACCTGCCTCTCCATCCCTTCCCTCTCCTTCCCTTGCCTCTCTCCATCCCTTTTGCCCCCCAACCCTTGCCTCTCCATCCCTTGCCTTCCAACTGCCTCTCCCACCCCTTGTTCTCCCATCCCTTGCCTTCTCCATACTTCCCCTTCTCCATACCTTGCCTCTTTTCCATACCTTGCCTTCCATACATTGCCTCTCTCCACCCTTGGCCTCCAACCTTGCCTCTCCATCCTTGCCTCCTCCCTCTTGCCCTCCACCCGGGCCCTTTCCCCCTACATTGCTCTCCTCCCTTGCCTCTCCACACCTTGCCTTTCACCCTTCCTTCCAAACCTTTCCTTCCTCCCTTCCCCTCTCCATACTTTTTCCCCTTCCAACACGTGCCTTTTTTTCTTCAGCCCCCATACCCTCTTTCTCTGCTGCTTCGAACGTTCCACTGTGCTCTTTTTTTCCTTTCTCCCCCTTCTTTTTTGACTACTTCTGCGTTGTTTCTTCTTTTTTCATATGCTTTTATCTTTTTCGCCCCGTTTCTATTTTCTAGTTCTTTTTTTCTCATTTCTTTTCTCCTCTCCTCCCCTTTTTCCCTCCTCTCTCCCTCCCTCTCTTCTCTTCCTTCTTTCTCTCTCTCTCCAATTTGCTTCTTTGGGCCTTTCCTTCTTTTTTTCCTCTGAATCCGCCTTTTCCGCTTTCTTCTACTTACTGTTGGTTGTTGTTTTTTCAACTGCCCCGCACTGTTGTTTTTTTTTCAGTAGGTGTTTTTTTCCTTCCTTTTTTCCCCACTTCTTTTTCCCCTATATTTTCTTCCGTTTTTCTCTTTCTCTTTAATACACTTCTTTTTTATTTCCTCCCCCCCCACCCCCCCCCCCCTCCCACCCCCCCCCCACGTTTTTTTCCCTTTCCCATTTCTTCTTACTTTCTAGTTTTCCACCCTTCTTTCTTAACTCTTCTTCTCTCCTTTCTGTCTTCCTCCTTTTTCTTCTTGTTCTAGTCTGCCCTCCACGATCGATCGTATGGGGTTTTCATCCTAAACGGCGTTCACTTTCACGGGTTTGTGCAGACTGAAAATTGCTAACTTTGCTCGTGAAATATCGAGGGAAAGGGCCAGGTTCCGAGAGAACCCAGAGAAGCCTTATGGGTCTTTCGGGGTTTCCAGTCTGGCCACGCAGCTTTTGGGGATTCCTGTTTTTTGGGGGAACTTAGGTCTGTGAGACGGGTTTTTTCCCCCCGTATGAGTTTGGTTTTGTTTAAAATGATGAAGTACGAAGGGAGAGGGAATCTTCGATCACCAATCGTGTATCTGAATTGATTCATTTGTTTAAAAAAAAAAAGCGATGAAATTGAAAAGTAAATTTTTCTGCGGGCGTAAAGAATGCCAAAAAAAAAAAAAGTGAAAGAAAGACACCCTCCCAAATGCAAAGGGGAAAGGAATTGACATTTGCTAAAGACTCAAAAGTATACACACTTTGAAAGAGAATTTCCATCATATTTTGGACAATTTTTTTAAAACATTTGGGATCTTTGTGTAATTGTTTGTAATGACTTAGATACTCATATAAAAAAGAGAAAATTGTCAAGTTTTTGAAAAATATATGTATATTCATTTTTTTTCCCTACCATCTAAACATTCACAGAGAGAGACAGACAGACAGAAGACGAGACAGGGAAAAAACGACAGGGGCAGGGCAGAGAGAGAGACAGAGAATAGAGACAGAGAAGAGAGAAAAGAGGGGGAAAAAGAAGAGACGAAGAGAGAGGAAGAGAGAGAGAGAGAGAGAGAGAGAGAGAGAGGAGAGAGGAAGAGGAGACAGACAGACAGACAACAAACAAGAGGAGACAAAACGACGCGAAAAATGACAGACAAAAAGAGGGACAGAGACAAGAGAAAAAAGGAAAGGGAAGAGGAAAAGAAGAGGAGAGAGAGAGGGGAGACGGACAGAGAGAGAGAGAGGAAGGAGGGGAGAGAGAGAGAGAGAGAGAGAGAGAGAGAGAAAGAAAAGAGGAGACGGACAGAGAGAAGAGGAGAGAAGAAGACAGACAAGAGAGAGAAGGGGGGGGGGACAGAGAAAAGAGAGGGGAAAGAGGAGAGAGAGAAGAGAGAAAAGGAGAGAGTGGAACAGAAGACAGACAACAGACGACAGACGACAGACAGACAGACAGACAACAGCCGACGACGACAGACAGACGAGAGAGAGGGAAGAGAAACGAGAAGACGCATGGAGGAAAGGGAGCGTGGTGATGCTGACGAAAAAGGAACAGTTAGGGGGGGGAATCTGTCGGGGGAATGTGGGCAATCTCAGCAGCTGTGGGGGGAATTGTCATGGGGAATGGGGGGCACATCTCAGACAGATTGGGGAATCTGTAGGGGGGATGTGGGCAGACCCCGACATTGTGTGGGGAATCTGTCGGGGGGAAGGGGCAACCCCCAGACATTTTATGGGGGGAATTCCTGTCATGGGGAATGTGGGCAGATCCCAACGTGGGGGAAAACTGTCAGGGGGAAGGGGGCAGATCCCAGACAGTTGTGGGGGGAAATCTGTCGGGGGAATGTGGGCAGCCCCAGACAGTTGTGGGGGGAATCTGTCAGGGGGAAATGTGGGCGACCCCAGACAGTTGTGGGGGGAATCTGTCATGGGGAATGGGGGCAGCCCGACATTGTGGGGGGAATTTTCCGGGATTGGGGGGCCGCCCCAACAGGTGTTGGGGAATCTGTAGGGGGAATGTGGGCAATCCCAACAGTTGGGGGGACTGTCAGGGGGAAAAGGGGGCAGATCCCAGACATTGTTGGGGAATCTGTCAGGGGAATGGGGGCAGATCTCAGACATTCTGGGGGGTTTGTCATGGAATGTGGCCAACCCCCAGACATTTGTGTGGGAGGAAGCGAGAGAGCGAGGAGGGGAAGAGAGAGAAGAGAGAGAGAGAGAGAGAGAGGAGAGAGAAAAGAGAGAAAACGACAGGAAAAGGGGGAAGAGAGACGACAGACAGAGATAGAGAGAAAAGGGGGGGGACAGAGAAAGAGAAGAGAGAGGAAAGGAGGAGAAGGGAGAAGAAAGAGAGAGAGAAAGAGACAGGAAGAAGACGACAGACAGACAGACAGAAAACCCGACGACAGCCGAGAGAGAGAGAGAGAGAGAGAGAGAGAGGAGAGAAGGAAGGAGGAGAAAAAGGAGAGAGGACGAGGAAGCCGGGAGGAAGAGGCGTGGTGACTGTGACAAAGAAAGGAAACAGTTAGGGGGGAATCTGTCAGGGGGAAATGGGGGCACATCTCGCGCTGGGGGGGAATCTGTCGGGGGGATGTGGGCACATCCAGAAGTTATGTAGGAATCTTTCAGGGGGAATTTTTGGAAAACCCCGACGGGTTGTTGGGAATCTGTCGGGGGAATGGGGCAGATCCCAGACATTTTATGGGGGGAATCGTCATGGGAAGTGGGCAGATCCCAGACTTTTGGGGGGGAATCGTCAGGGGGAAGTGGGCAACCCAGACAGTTGGGGGGGAATCGTCGGGGGATGGGGGGCGATCCCGACAGTTGTGGGGGGATCGTCATGGGAATTTTGGTGCAGATCCCAGACAGTTGTGGGGAACTGCATGGGGAAGTGGGCAATCCAGACGTTGTGGGGGAAAACTTTGGGGAATGTGGCAATCCCAAGGGTTTGTGGGGAACTTCGGGGAATGGGGGAAACCCCCCGACAGTTGTGTGGGAATCTGTCAGGGGGAATGGGGGAAAGACCCCAGACAGTTGTGGGGAACTGTCATGGGGAATGGGGGCAATCTCAGACAGTTTGGGGGGATTCTGCAGGGGGAATGGGGCCACACCCCGCAGTTGTGGGGAAAGGAGAGAGGGGAAGAGAGCGAGAGAGGAGAGAGAGGAGGAGAAGAGGAGAGAGACGTAGACGTAGCGTTTTTTTTTTCGTGGCCCATACCCCCTTTGGGGGGGAAAATACATATATCCGCGCAGGTAAACTCATTTAACTGCTTGCAAAAATTTACGGTTTAACAATCTTTTCGCTTCAAAATGCCTTATACAAAACAAAGCGGGGTTTTAATTTGGTTTTTTTCAATGATCCATTAAATAATCAGTGTGAAAAAAGGGTTTTTTCTAATACTTAGGTGGGATTAATTGCTGTCGAACACTTGTTTTTGAACAAGTAGAAAAAAATGAATTTCTTTTCATCATCTTCGAGCAGGTGGACTTAAAAAATTACGATATTCAAAAGGCTTGTAAGGGTTAAATGTACCATATACCGAAACAAAACCCCTGAATTTTTGACAAATATTTAAATGTTTTTTAATTGCATTGATAAGTACCTTGAATACAATGTAAAGGGAATTTAAAAACTGTAAATACCCCCGGGTGCTGTTTTCAACAGGGAATTCCACTTTTTGCCATTACAATCGTTTAACCTTTCCCGAAACAAGCGAATAAAACAGTATGTCATCACACCCTGTTCCCCACCCCAACCCCAAAAAAAAAATTCGACATTTTAAACCAACTTAGTTCCCCAATTTACCTTACCCCTAGCGTCTAGCTGCACAAACATTTTGACGTTTTGTAGGAAAACTTCTGGGGGCTTCGATTTATCTTTAGCCAATAACGAATGCATCAACCACTAAAAGTAAATAATTGGATATCGTTAGTCCCCCCTTAGGTATTTGGTGTCTGTATAAACACCGAGAAATTTTTTTAATGGTAAAAATGAATCTTTTCTTTGTTAGAGGAAACTTCGGGGGCCCCAAAACTCGCCCGTACGTACCATGGGTTGAATCTGAGAATCGAATAACAATAAAAACAAATTCAGGTTCATTAGAGCATCGCAGTTTTTTTTAGGATACAAAGTAAAAAAGTTAGCCTGCTTACAAATCATTGAAAGAAAATCTGAAATTTAAAAGGGGTTTGAAAAAATGTATACCCAAGTACTTATAACATTCACCATGGCATAGCAATTCCCTTATACACCATTTTTCCCGCGCAAAAAACCACCCTTTTTCCCAAACACTATAATATTTCTTTTTCCAGTTTACCTTCCCTGGAGAGATTCAGTAGCTCTTTCAAAAATTTTTGATTTTGCAGACCCAAATAATTTTTTCTGATACAAAACAACTCATCACTAAAAGGGGAAAAAAATATCTCCAAACCTTGGAGAGAGAAGAGAGAGAAAGGGAGACGGGAAGGAGAGAGAGAGAGGAGAGAAGAGAAGAGAGAAGGGGAAAGAAGGAAGAGAGAGAGGAGACAAAGAAGAGGAGAGAGGGGGGACGAGAAAAAGAGAGAGAGAAGGGAAAAAGGGGAGAGAGAAGGGGGAAAAAAAAGAGAGAGGAGAGATAGAGACAGGAAGACAGACAGACAGACAGACCAGACAGACAGACGCAGACAGACAGACAGACAGACAAGAGAGGAGGGAGAGAGAGAGACAGGGAAACGCATGGGGGAAGAGGAGGTGGGGACTGCTGACAAGAAAGGAAAAGTTAAGTGGGGGAAACTGTCTGGGGATGTGGGCCCTCTCGAAGCTGTGTGGGGAATCGTAGGGGAAAGTGGGCCATCCAACAGTTATGAGGGGAATTGTCATGGGAAGTGGGAGATCCCAGACAGTTTGTGGGGAATCTGTCAGGGGAAAGTGGGCAGACCCAGACAGTTATGTGGGGAATCTGTCTGGGGAAGTGGGAAACCCAGACAGTTTGTGTGGGGAATTGTCATGGGGAATGTGGGGAGATCCCGACAGTTGTGTGGGGAATCTGCATGGGAATGTGGGCAGTCCCAGACAGTTTTGTGGGGGGAATCTGTCATGGGGAATGGGGCATCCAGACAGTTGTGGGGAATCTGTCATGGGGGTGTGGGCAGATCCAAACGTTGTTGGGGAATCTGTCCCGGGAAGTGGGCAGACCCCCAGTGTGTGGGGAAACTGTCTGGGGGAAAGTGGGAATCCCCGACAGTTGTGTGGGGAATCCTTTATGGGGGAAAGTGGGGAATCCCAGACGTTTGTGGGGAATTTTGTCAGGGGAATGTGGGCAGATCTCAGACAGTTCTGTGGGGTTGTCATGGGGAAGTGGCCACATCCCAGACATTGTGGGAGAGAGAGGCGAGGAGGGAGAGAGAGAGAGAGAGGAGAGAGAGAGAGAGAGAGAGGAGAGAGAGAGAAGAGAGAGAGAAAGAGAGAGACGGGCAGAGAAGAGAGAGAAGAGAGAGAAGAGAGAGAGGGAGAGGAGAGGAAGGGGAGAGAAGAGATAGAGAAAGAGAGGGGGGGGGGAGGAAAGAGAGAGAGAGAGGAAAAGACAGAAGGGGAGGGGAGAGAAAGGAAGAGAATAGAGACGAGGAAAACGCAGCAACGACAGACAGACAGACGACCAACAGACGACAGAGAGAGAGAGAGAGAGGGAGAGAGAGAGGAGAGAGAGAGAAGAAGAGAGAAGGAGACGAGGATGAGCCTGGGGAAGAGGAGGTGGGGATGTGACGAAGAAAGGAACGTTATTGGGGAATCTGTCATGGGGAAGTGGGCACATCCAGCAGCGTGTGGGGAAACGTATGGGAATTGGGCACATCTCAGAAGTTTTGTAGGGATCTTTATGGGGAATGTGGGGAATCCAGAAGTTTTTTTGGGGGGGAAACGCATGGGGAAGTGGGCAATCCCCAAAAGTTTTTGTGGGGGAAACTGTCGGGGAATGTGGGCAATCCGACAGTTGTGTGGGAATCGTCATGGGGGTGTGGGCAACCCCCGACAGTTGGTGGGGAATCTGTATGGGGAATGTGGCAGATCCCCGACAGTTTTTGTGGGGATCTGTCATGGGAAGTGGGCAATCCCAGACGTTTGGGGGAATTGCTGGGGAATTGGGAATCCCAACAGTTTTTGTGGGGAAAACTGCAGGGGGAAAAGGGGGAGATCCCGACAGTTTTTGTGGGGGAAATTTTCTGGGGGAATGTGAGCGATCCCCAAAAGTTGTGTGGGGAATCTGTCTGGGGGAAGGGGCAGTTTTCCCCGACGTTTGTGGGGGAATCTGTATGGGGAATGTGGGCAATCCCGAAGTTGTGTGGTGAATCTGTCAGGGGGAAAGTGGCCAATCCCCGACGTTGTGGGGAAACGTCATGGGAATGTGGGGAGACCCCAACGTTGTGGGGGAAATTTTCATGGGAAAGTGGGCAATCTCAGACGTTCTGTGGGGGCTGTCAGGGGAATGTGGCCACAACCCGAAGTTGTGTGGGGGTTTGCATGGGAATGTGGGCACATTGACGTTGGGGGGATTTGCATGGGAATGTTGGGGAGATCCCAGCAGTGGTGTGGGGAATTTTCATGGGGAATTGGGCACAATTTAGACAGTTTGGTGGAAATTCCCTGGGGAATGGACACCCTCTCAAAAGTGTGTGGGAAACTGTCAGGGGAAGTGGGCACATTCGAAGTTGGTTTGGGGAAACTGTATGGGAATTGGGCAATCTCAAACAGTTTTTGTGGGGATTCTTTAGGGGAATGTGGGCAGATGTAGACAGTTGGGGGGGAATTGTCATGGGGGGAAGTGGACCATTAGACGTTGGTGGGAAATTGTCATGGGAATTGGGCAGATCGATCCCAGAGATTGTTGGGGGGTCTGTCAGGGGAAGTGGACACATCTAGAAGTTGTGTGGGGTCGTATGGAATGTGGGCACACTCAACTTGTGTGGGGGTTTGTCAGGGGAAAGTGGGGACATTCAACGTTTTTTGGGGTTGGTTTCTGGGAATGTGGGCGATCCCAGACAGTTTGTGGGGAATCTGTATGGGAATGTGGGGGTGCAAAAGCTGTGTGGGGATTGTGCAGGGAATGTGGGGAGATCCCAGTTGGGGGTTGTGTCAGGGGAAATGGGGCAGAACCCCAAAGTTGGGGGGAAATTTAGCCTGGGGAAGTGGGGGTCCAGTAGGGGGTTCTGTCAGGGGAATGTGGGGGGATAGAAAATTGTGGGGGATTCTGTCATGGGGGGAAGTGGGCAGACCCGGGGGGTCTGTCATGGGGGAAGTGGGACATTCCCGACGTTGTGTGGGGGGGTTGTGTCATGGGGGAAAGTGGGCAATGCAGAAGCTGTGTGGGGAAGTTCATGGGGAAATTTGGGGAAGTCAGACAGTTGTGTGGGAATTGTTATGGGGAAAGTGGGCACATCTAACAGTTGTGTGGGGATTTTGTAGGGGAATGTGGGCCATTCAGACATTTGTGGGGATTCTGCATGGGGAAGTGGGCGACCAGCCGTTGTGGGGGAAACTGATGGGGAATTGGACAGACCCGTGGGGATTCCCCTCATGGGGGAAAGTGGGCAATCCCAAAAAGTTGTGGGGGGTTTTGTCTGGGGGGTGTGGGCGATCCCGACAGTTGTGTGGGGAACTGTCATGGGGAAATGGGGAGATCCGACGTTGTGTGGGGAAATTTTCATGGGGTGTGGGCCTTCGACCCTTGGGGAAATGCATGGGGAAAGTGGCACACCCAGACAGTTATGTGGGGAATCTGTCATGGGGAATTTGGGACATCTGGACAGCTGTTGGGGAATCTGTATGGGGAAGTGGGGACTTCAGACAGTTATGGGGGAATCTGTCATGGGAATTGGACAATCCAGACAGTATGTGGGAATCTTTATGGGGGAATGTGGGGAGATCGATCCCCGACAGTTTTTGGGGGGAATCGTCATGGGGAATGGGGAAATCCCAGACAGTTGTGTGGGGAAACGCTGGGGAAAGGGCAGATCCCAACAGTTGTGTTGGGGGTTTGTCATGGGAATGTGGACAATCCCCGACATTTTGTGGGGGTCTGTCATGGGGAAGGGGGGGGGGCATCTCAGACAGTTTGTGGGGAACTGCATGGGGAATGTGGGCAACCCAGAAGTTGGGGGGGAATCTGTCATGGAAGTGGGCCCCCAAACCCCAGCAGTTGTGGGGGAATCGTCATG
Organism: Conus ventricosus; assembly: GCA_018398815.1. Classification (NCBI taxonomy): domain Eukaryota; kingdom Metazoa; phylum Mollusca; class Gastropoda; order Neogastropoda; family Conidae; genus Conus; species Conus ventricosus. The sequence goes on from CM031605.1 coordinate 23,313,705, forward strand.
GGGAATGTGGGCAGATCCCAACAGTTGTGTGGGAATCTGTATGGGGAATGGGGGACTCTCAGACAGTTTGTGGGGGAAACTTTCAGGGAATGTGGGGGATCCCGACAGTTGTGTGGGTTCTGTCGTGGGAAGGGGCCATCTCAGAAATTGTGTGGGGATTTTTGTCAGGGGAATGGGGCGTCCCCGACAGTTGGGGGAATCTGTAAGGGGGAATGGGGAATTCAGACACTGTGTGGGGATTGTTCATGGGGTGTGGGCAGGCCCCCCGGGGATTGTGTATGGGGTGTGGGCAAACCCCAAAAGTTGTTGGGGGGTTTAGTCAGGAAATGTGGGCAGATCCCGTAGGGGTTGAGGGGAATGTGGGGAATCCCGACAGTTTTTGTGGGGGTTTCTGTATGGGGAAAAGGGGGCAATCCCCGTGGGGGGCTTAGGGGGAAAGTGGCACTCTCAGACGGTTGTGTGGGATTGGTCAGGGGGAAATTGGCAGATTAACGCTGGTGGGGTTTGTCATGGGGAATGTGGCAATTCAGACAGTTTTGTGGGAATTTTTGTCATGGGAAGTGGGGACATCTCCAGTTTTGTGGGGATCTTTCATGGGGGAAAGTGGGCCACTCAGACAGTTTTGGGGGTTCTGATGGGGGAAAGTGGGCAGATCCCACAGTTGTGTGGGATTCTTCAGGGGAAAAAGTGACAAAACCCATGGGGGGTTCCCCATTGGGGGAAAGTGGGGAGATCCAGCGTTTTTTGGGGGTTGGTCTGGGGGAAGTGGGGAATCCCCGACAGTTTTTTGGGGGAATCTGTCATGGGGAAAGTGGGAATCCCCGACAGTTTTTGGGGGAATCTGATTGGGGGAAAGTGGGCAATCTAGACGCTGTGTGGGGAATAGTCATGGGGAATTGGGCAACCTCGACGTTTTTGGGGAATCTGTCCGGGGAATGTGGGCACATCCGACACTGTGGGGGAATCTTTAGGGGATGTGGGCACTCTCGACAGTTATGTGGGGAATCTGTATGGGGAATTGGCCATCTCAAAGTTATTGGGGAAAAACGTCATGGGAAAGGGCAGACGATCCCCAAAAAGTTGTGGGGGAATTGTCAGGGGAATGTGGACGATCCCGACAGTTGTGTGGGAAACTTTCATGGGGGAAGTGGACAATCCCCCACATTGTGTGGGGATTCGTCATGGGGAATTTGGGCAATCCCCACATTGTGGGGAATTGTCAGGGGAAAGGGGCCCTCTCAACGTTGTTGGGAATCTGTCATGGGGGGAAAGTGAAAGATCCCAGACAGTTGTGTGGGAAAAATTTCATGGGGAAAGTGGGGAGTCCCAACGTTTTGTGGGGAAAATGTCATGGGAATGTGGGCAGATCCCAGACAGTTGTGTGGGGAATTGTAGGGGAAGTGGGAACTTCCCGAAGTTGTGTGGGGAATCTGTATGGGGAATGGGGAATCCCGAAGTTGTGGGGGGAAACTGTAGGGTGTGGAACATGTCGAAGGGGCCCCGTAAAACTTGACACTCAAAAGCTTTAAGGGCATTTGCTACCGTTCTGAAAGCACCAGGAGGAAGTGGGGGTGGAAGGGGGGGGGTGAGGTGGGAAGGAAGAGAGAGAGAGAGAGAGAGAGAGAAGAGGAAGAGAGAGAGAGTGGGAGGAGAGAGAGAGAGGAGAGAGAGGAGAGAGGGAAAAGGAGAGAAGGGAAAGAAGAAGAGGGAAGAGAGAGAGAGGGGGGAGGAGAGAGAGGAGAGAGAAGAAGAGAGAGGAAAAGGAGAGGGGAGGGAGAGAGAGGGAAAAGGGGAGAAGAGGGGGGGAGAGAGAGAGAGAGAGAGAGAGAGAGAGGAGAGAGAGGGGAAGAGAGAGGAGGGAAGAGAGGAGAGAAGGGGGGGGAAAAGAGAGGAAAAAGGGGAGAAGAGAGGGGAGAGGAGAGGGGGGAGAGAAAGCAGAGAGGGAGAAAGAAAGGGGGAAAAAGGGAAAGAGAGAGAGAGGAGGGGGAAAAGAGAGGGAGAGAGAGAGAGAGAGAGAGAGAGAGAGAGAGAGAGAGAGAGAGTGAGAGGTTGAATGGGACCGCATGTTAAAGCATAAAAAGTACAGTACAAGCACACCATCACAGCATCCACTCACACAACACACACACAACACACCACACACACACCAACAACCACGCACGCACGCACGCACGCACGCGCGGCGCCCCCCACGCCCCACGCACGCCGCGCCACACATACACAACACCACAACACACAAAACACAAACATAACAGAAGGCACTAACCCCAAAACCCAAACCACCACAAACACACACACCCACAGACAACAAACCAAACCCAACAAACCCCACCAAACACCAACCCCCCACCAACATAAACACACACACACAACACACACACACCCCCAACCCTGACATTTACTGCAAGAATCCCTGTTTTTAGAGAGAGAGAGAGAGAGAGAGAGAGAGAGAGAGAGAGAGAGAGAGAGAGAGAAGGAGAGAGGGGGGGGGATAGAATAAATAACTTGGATGGGGTAAAATCGGAAGGAAAGGAAAAGAATGACACCTAAACAAAGATAAAGGATGAAGAAAAAACCCCTGCTGGGAAACTTTAAGATAACAGGAAAGATAGCCTGGTTTGAAACGGGGTTTATACAAATGGAATGAGAGTACACAAGATTTTTAGGAAGAAAGGGGGAAAAATCCCCACAGCGAAAAGGGACCCAGGGAATATAGGGAGAGAAAGGGGAAAGAGAAAAAAAAAAAAAGAACAACCCGACCAAAATTGAAGGGGCATTCCTCAAACTGACGTTTTAAACATTTATTTTTAAGGGGTTTCAACGAGGGGAGTGGGGGAGGGTGGGTAGGGAAGTTTTCGGGGGGAGAGGAGGGAAGGGGGGGGGGGGGGGTAGGGGGGGGGGGGGGGGGAGCAAGCGGACGGGGGGATTCAAAATCCCAGGGTAGTCAGAAAATTCCAGAAATAAGATAAAAAACTTTTTTTGGTTCATTCTAATTTTTTTTTTTCAGCAAGTTTGATGAAAGAAAAACCGTTTTTTAAATTTTTTCCCCATGCTAGCTTTCTTTTTTCTCTTCTTCCCCTTTTTTGTCTCTTTTTCCCTCCTTTTCCCTTTTTCCCTCCCCCGCTTTTCTTCTCCCTTCTCCTTTCTCGTTTCCACCTTTCCCTTCCCTTTTCTCTCTCCTCATCGTCCGTCTGTTTTCCTCCTCCTATTTCTTTTCATCATATCATCTCATCATCATCGTATCCATCGTCTCTCATCATACATCATCATCGTCATGTATCGTCATCGTATATCATCGTCATCCCCCCCCCCTCCTCCTCCCCATTTTCATCATTACTATCCTCCCCTCCTCCTTCCTCCCCTCCCCCTCCTCCCCCTTTTCATCATCATATCCTATCACATCATATCGCTAAATTTTCTCCCCTCCTCCCCTCCTCACTGTGCTCTTTTTTCTTTCCGATCCTCCCCCTCCCGTCCCCCCACTTCTTTTTTTCCTCCTTTTTCTTGTTTTCCCCCCCCCCCCCTTTCCCATATCTTTTTCTTCTTCCCCTCCCCCCCTTTCCCCCTTTCCCACTTTCTTCTCTTCTTTCTCTTCCTCCTTCTCTCCCCCCCCCTTTTTCCCCCCTGTTATCACTTTTATATAATCTTTCGTCCTCCTCCCCCCCCCGATCTCTTTCTCCTTTTCTGCTGTTTCTCTTTCTTTTCCCCCCCCCCCCCCCTTTTCCCCCCCCCCCGGTTTTCCCCCCCCTTCCCCCCCCCCTTTTCCCCCCGTAAAGGTTTCCTCCTCCTTCCCCCCCCCCTTTTCCCCCCGTCGGTTTCCCCCTCCTTCCCCCCCCCTTTTCCCCCCCTCAGGTTTTCCCCCCCTTCCCCCCCCCCTTCTCCCCCCCGTTGGTTTCCTCCTCCTTCCCCCCCCCCTTCTCCCCCCGTCAGGTTTCCCCCCTTCCCCCCCCCCCCCCTTTCCCCCGTCAGGTTTTTCCTCCCTTTTTTTTCCCCCCCCCCCTTTTCCCCCCCCTCAGTTTCCTCCTCCTTCCCCCCCCCCTTCTCCCCCCGTCAGGTTTCCTCCTCCTTCCCCCCCCCCCCTTCTCCCCCCGTCAGGTTTCCTCCTCCTTCCCCCCCCCCCCTTCTCCCCCCCGTCAGGTTTCCTCCTCCTTCCCACCCCCCTTCTCCCCCGTCAGGTTTCCTCCTCCTTGCCCCCCCCCCCCTTCTCCCCCCCGTCAGGTTTCCTCCTTCCTTCCCCCCCCCCTTCTCCCCCCGTCAGGTTTCCTCCTCCTTCCCCCCACCCTTCTCCCCCCGTCAGGTTTCCTCCTCCTTCCCCCCCCCCTTCTCCCCCCGTCAGGTTTCCTCCTCCTTCCCCCCCCCCCCCTTCTCCCCCCGTCAGGTTTCCCTCCTCTTCCCCCCCCCCCTTCTCCCCCCGTCAGGTTTCCTCCTCCTTCCCCTCCCCCCCCCCCCCCCCCCCTTCTCCCCCCGTCAGGTTTCCCTCCTCCCTTCCCCCCCCCCCCCCCTTTCTCCCCCCGTCAGGTTTCCTCCTCCTTCCCCCCCTTCCACCCCCCCCCCCTCCCCCCCCCCCCCCCGTCAGGTTTCATCCTCCTTTTCCTTTCCTTCCCTTCGTGCCTCCTCTTCCTTCTTCTTTTCGTCTTTCTGCTTTTTTTCTTTTGTTCTTGCTATTGTTTGGGTCTCTGTCAGTTTCAGTTTTCGTTGTTGTTTTTCCTCCATTTCCATCTCTGCTCCGTGAAATAAATCAAATGGAGGAGATGAAGAAAATGACTGTCCGATGTCCTTGATCGTCGGTTTTCAGCTAACAGAGAGAGAGAGAGAGAGAGAGAGAGAGAGAGAGAGAGAGAGAGAGAGAGAGAGAGAGAGAGAGAGAGAGAGAGAGGATGGAGAGAGAGGGAGAGAGAGAGAGAGAGAGAAAGAGAGAGAGAGAGGGAGGGAGAGAGAGAGAGAGAGAAAGAGAGAGAGGGAGGAGAGAGAGAGAGAGAGAGAGAGAGGGAGAGAGAGAGGGAGAGAAAGAGAGAGGGAGAGAGAGAGAGAGAGGAGAGAGAGAGAGGAGAGAGAGAGAGAGAGAAAGAGAGAGAGAGAGAGAGAGAGAGAGAGAGAGAGAGAGAGAGAGAGAGAGAGAGAGAGAGAGATTGCCCCACATGAAATGGAAGTTAAGTGCAATTATACTTGCACCATAGAAACTGCGCACATCTAAATCGGTTTGGCATTGAACAGAGCACTGTGTATGAATAGACAGTATTGTTAATAGTTTGTTCTTGACCACACGCCTTAAGATGTACTTATGAAAACCCGCTGGGATTTCAACGATACATAGTGAGCACGTTAACGCTTGAAGAGCATGGCAACATAGCACCGAATTTTTCTTGGTCTTTCCTGTGAAGTTGGCGGGTGAAATTTGCTATGCTATGTAACCTGTGACGTTCCAAATGTTTAGTAATTCCAAAAAATGCATTGTGTAACTCTTGTCTTACAGATCCTAAATACATTCGGCAGTAAGTCAGTTTATCGTAAGACATGGCCCATACAGTCCGGTAAATATGAAATCTTTCGCAGCTGTTGGATATGAACATTCCATTAATGCTCTCTCTCAAGTTTCGAAGAAAGTCGTCACCAATTGTATCAACATTTTGATTCAACCAAATATAACCAAATCCATACATATACATTTTTATGATTTTTGGTAGACCAGTTTCTCCTGTCACATTCATCCAAATCATACATTATTTCACGGGCTAAATGAGGTCATCTATACCAGTTCATTTCCACATGACTGAGTGCAGGATACTAGATTGCATGTTCGTGTCTCCCTACACCATTCGTGTTCGTCATTCAGCACTTTAGAGTATTTTGAGCACAAATAAGTGTACCTTTTCACAATGTAGTAGATCTAATGCATTACCCCAAACTCTTTTCACTCAGCTCCATAGTGTACAACTGGCTGAATCTGTGAGTCGAATAGTTAAATTGAAAATAATGAGAATTTAACGGAAGCAATTTTTGCCAAAATCATGATTAAAAAGAAAAAGAACTTTTGGCTCTGTTCATCCGGTTGTTGCATTCTGATGTAAGATCAAACGTATCGGAAATTAAATTCCTTGCTTTGTGTTTGCATTAACAGCGGATACAATCACCTTGTTGCAGGTCTGCCATTGTTCAGTAGCTAAAGACCCCGTCCCTACCTCCGCCCACTCCCCTCAAAACAAGAACAGTACTTTCATCCATGTCCTCTCTCAGAATTCCCCACTGACAGGCATCATTCAGACTATCCCTCAGTGCCTCCACGCCGCCAACCGTCTCAGCCCGACACGTCACATCATTCAGACTATCCCTCAGTGCCTCAACGCCGCCAACCGTCTTAGCCTGACACGTCACATCATTCAGACTATCCCTCAGTGCCTCAACGCCGCCAACCGTCTTAGCCTGACACGTGACATCATTCAGACTATCCCTCGGTGCCTCAACGCAGCCAACCGTCTTAGCCTGACACGTCACATCATTCAGACTATCACCCGGTGCCTCAACGCCGCCAACCGTCTCAGCCTGACACGTCACATCATTCAGACTATCCCTCAGTGCCTCAACGCCGCCAACCGTCTTAGCCTGACACGTCACATCATTCAGACTATCCCTCGGTGCCTCCACGCCGCCAACCGTCTCAGCCTGACACGTCACATCATAGTAGTGAGACAAACATCATCGTGAGTAAATGTTCCATGTCAACCCCATCTGACGACGTCATAGGCTAATTCGTTGATAGCTACAGAAAACGAAATAGGGCTACAAGTGTCACTGTCACGAGTTTGTCACGAGGCCTACGACGTTCGACCCACCTAGGGTGGCGGAATTACTTATTTGTTTATTGTCGTTGCTGTTGTCGTGTAGCCGTCCCTTAGGGTGGCTTGTGGTGCAGTTGCACCTTGGTGTGGTTCAGCTCAACTTCGGTTTGCTTTCTCTCTCTCTCTCTCTAATCACTCCACCGCAGCCGTGCTATTTCTCCTGCAATGCTTCACGGGTGGCGGTACCTTTACTGGCTTCGATCTTTCTG
>CM031605.1:23320849-23330849 GCA_018398815.1 Conus ventricosus
CGTGACTGGACGGTTGTGGGTGAAACGTAACTGGACGGTTGTGGGTGAAACGTGACTGGATGGGTGTGGGTGAAACGTGACTGGACGGTTGTTGGTGAAACGTGACTGGACGGTTGTGGGTGAACGTGACTGGACGGATGTGGGTGAAATGTGATTGGACGGTTGGAGGTGAAACGTGACTGGACGGTTGTGAGTGAAACGTGACTGGACGGTTGGAGGTGATATGTGACTGGACGGTTGTGGGTGAAACGTGAGTGGACGGTTGGAGGTGAAACGTGACTGGACGGTTGTGGGTGAAAAGTGAGTGGACGGTTGGAGGTGAAACGTGACTGGACGGTTGTGGGTGAAACGTGACGGGATGGTTGTGAGTGAAACATGACTGGACGGTTGTGGGTGAAACGTGACTGGACGGATGGAGGTGAAACGTGACTGGACGGTTGGAGGTGAAACGTGACTTGACGGTTGTGGGTAAAACGTGACTGGACGGTTGTGAGTGAAACGTGACTGGACGGTTGTGAGTGAAACGTGACTGGACGGTTGTGAGTGAAACGTGACTGGATGGTTGTGAGTGAAACGTGACTGGACGGTTGTGAGTGAAACGTGACTGGACGGTTGGAGGTGAAACGTGACTGGACGGTTGTGAGTGAAACGTAACTGGACGTTGTGGGTGAAACGTGACTATACGATTGGAGGTGAAACGTGACTGGACGGTTGTTGGTGAAACGTGACTGGACGGTTGTGGGTGAAACGTGACTGGACGGTTGGAGGTGAAACGTGACTGGACGGTTGTGAGCGAAACGTGACTGGACGGTTGAAGGTGAAACGTGACTGGACGGATGTGGGTGAAACGTGACTGGACGGTTGTGAGTGAAACGTGACTGGACGGTTGGAGGTGAAACGTGACTTGACGGTTGTGAGTGAAACGTGACTGGATGGTTGTGAGTGAAACGTGACTGGACGGTTGGAGGTGAAACGTGACTGGACGGTTGTGAGTGAAACGTGACTGAACGGTTGTGAGTGAAACGTGACTGGACGGTTGTGAATGAAACGTGACTGGACGGTTGGAGGTGAAACGTGGCTGGACGGTTGTGGGTGAAACGTGACTGGACGGTTGTGGTGAAACGTGAGTGGACGGTTGTGGGTGAAACGTGACTGGACGGTTGGAGGTGAAACGTGACTGGACGGTTGTGAGTGAAACGTGACTGGACGGTTGTGAGTGAAACGTGACTGGACGGTTGTGAGTGAAACGTGACTGGACGGTTGTAAGCGAAACCTGACTGGACGGTTGGAGGGGGAAACATGACTGGACGGTTGTGGGTGAAACGTGACTGGACGGTTGGAGGTGAAACGTGACTGGACGGTTGGAGGTGAAATGTAACTTGAGGGTTGTGGGTGAAACGTGAGTGGACGGTTGTGGGTGAACGTGAGTGGACGGTTGTGAGTGAAACGTGACTGGAAGGATGTGAGTGAAACGTGACTGGACGGTAGTGAGTGAAACTTTACTGGACGGTTGTGAGTGAAACGTGAGTGGATGGTTGGAGGTGAAACGTGACTGGACGGTTTGAGGTGAAACGTGACTGGACGGTTGAGGTGAAACGTGACTGGATGGTTGTGGGTGAAACGTGACTGGACGGTTGTGAGTGAAACGTGACTGGACGGTTGAGAGTGAAACGTGACTGGACGGCTGTGAATGGAACGTGACTGGACGGTTGTGGGTGAAACGTGACTGGACGGTTGTGGGTGAAACGTGACTGGACGGTTGGAGATGAAACGTGACTGGACGGTTGAGAGTGAAACGTGACTGGACGGCTGTGAGTGGAACGTGACTGGACGGTTGTGGGTGAAACGTGACTGGACGGTTGTGGGTGAAACGTGACTGGATGGTTGGAGGTGAAACGTGACTGGACGGTTGTGAGTGAAACGTGACTGGACGGTTGTGGGTGAAACGTGACTGGACGGTTGTGAGTGAAACGTAGCTGGACGGTTGGAGGTGAAACGTGACTGGACGGTTGGGGTGACACGTGACTGGACGGTTGGAGGTGACACGTGACTGGACGGTTGGAGGTGACACGTGACTGGACGGTTGTGGGTGAAACGTGACTGGACGGTTGGAGGTGAAACGTGACTGGACGGTTGGAGGTGAAACGTGACTGGACGGTTGTGATTTGAAACGTGACTGGACGGTTGTGGGTGAAACGTAACTGGACGGTTGTGGGTGAAACGTGACTGGACGGGTGTGGGTGAAACGTGACTGGACGGTTGTTGGTGAAACGTGACTGGACGGTTGTGGGTGAAACGTGACTGGACGGATGTGGGTGAAATGTGACTGGACGGTTGGAGGTGAAACGTGACTGGACGGTTGTGAGTGAAACGTGACTGGACGGTTGGAGGTGATATGTGACTGGACGGTTGTGGGTGAAACGTGAGTGGACGGTTGGAGGTGAAACGTGACTGGACGGTTGTGGGTGAAACGTGAGTGGACGGTTGGAGGTGAACGTGACTGGACGGTTGTGGGTTGAAACGTGACGGGACGGTTTGTGAGTGAAACATGACTGGACGGTTGTGGGTGAAACGTGACTGGACGGATGGAGGTGAAACGTGACTGGACGGTTGGAGGTGAAACGTGACTTGACGGTTGTGGGTGAAACGTGACTGGACGGTTGTGAGTGAAACGTGACTGGACGGTTTGTGAGTGAAACGTGACTGGACGGTTGTGAGTGAAACGTGACTGGATGGTTGTGAGTGAAACGTGACTGGATGGTTGTGAGTGAAACGTGACTGGACGGTTGGAGGTGAAACGTGACTGGACGGTTGTGAGTGAAACGTAACTGGACGGTTGTGGGTGAAACGTGACTATACGATTGGAGGTGAAACGTGACTGGACGGTTGTGAGTGAAACGTGACTGGACGGTTGTGGGTGAAACGTGACTGGACGGTTGGAGGTGAAACGTGACTGGACGGTTGTGAGCGAAACGTGACTGGACGGTTTGAAGGTGAAACGTGACTGGACGGTTGTGGGTGAAACGTGACTGGACGGTTGTGAGTGAAACGTGACTGGACGGTTGGAGGTGAAACGTGACTTGACGGTTGTGAGTGAAACGTGACTGGACGGTTGTGAGTGAAACGTGACTGGACGGTTGGAGGTGAAACGTGACTGGACGGTTGTGAGTGAAACGTGACTGAACGGTTGTGAGTGAAACGTGACTGGACGGTTGTGAATGAAACGTGACTGGACGGTTGGAGGTGAAACGTGGCTGGACGGTTGTGGGTGAAACGTGACTGGACGGTTGTGGGTGAAACGTGAGTGGACGGTTGTGGGTGAAACATGACTGGACGGTTGGAGGTGAAACGTGACTGGACGGTTGTGAGTGAAACGTGACTGGACGGTTGTGAGTGAAACGTGACTGGACGGTTGTGAGCGAAACGTGACTGGACGGTTGTAAGCGAAACCTGACTGGACGGTTGGAGGTGAAACATGACTGGACGGTTGTGGGTGAAACGTGACTGGACGGTTGGAGGTGAAACGTGACTGGACGGTTGGAGGTGAAACGTAACTTGAGGGTTGTGGGTGAAACGTGAGTGGACGGTTGTGGGTGAAAAGTGAGTGGACGGTTGTGAGTGAAACGTGACTGGAAGGATGTGAGTGAAACGTGACTGGACGGTTGTGAGTGAAACTTTACTGGACGGTTGTGAGTAAAACGTGAGTGGATGGTTGGAGGTGAAACGTGACTGGACGGTTGGAGGTGAAACGTGACTGGACGGTTGGAGGTGAAACGTGACTGGATGGTTGTGGGTGAAACGTGAGTGGACGGTTGTGAGTGAAACGTGACTGGACGGTTGTGAGGGAAACGTGACTTGACGGTTGTGGGTGAAACGTGACTGGACGGTTGTGGATGAAACATGATGGACGGTTGGAGGTGAAACGTGACTGGACAGTTGGAGGTGAAACGTGGCTGGATGGTTGTGGGTGAAACGTGACTGGACGGTTGTAGGTGAAACGTGACTGGACGGTTGTGAGTGAAACGTGACTGGACGGTTGTGAGTGAAACGTGACTGGACGGTTGTGAGTGAAACGTGACTGGATGGTTGTGGGTGAAGTGTGAGTTGACGGTTGTGGGTGAAACGTGACTGGACAGTTGTGAGTGGAACGTGACTGGACGGTTGTTGGTGAAACGTGACTGGACGAATGTGAGTGAAACGTGACTGGACGGTTGTGGGTAAACGTGACTTGACGGTTGGAGGTGAAACGTGACTGGACGGTTGTGGGTGAAACGTGACTGGATGGTTGGAGGTGAAACGTGACTGGACGGTTGTGGGTGAAACGTGACTGGACGTTTGGAGGTGAAACGTTACTGGACGGTTGTGGGTGAAATGTGACTGGATGGTTGGAGGTGAAACGTGACTGGACGGTTGTGGGTGAAAAAATGACTGGACGGTTGTTGGTGAAACGTGACTGGACGGTTGTGAGTGAAACGTGACTGGACGGTTGTGGGTGAAATGTGAGTGGACGGTTGTGAGTGAAACGTGAATGGACGGTTGTGAGTGAAACGTGACTGGACGGTTGTTGGTGAAACGTGACTTGACGGTTGGAGGTGAAACGTGACTGGACGGTTGGAGGTGAAACGTGACTGGACGGTTGTGAGGGAAGCGTGACTGGACGGTTGTGAGCAAAACGTGACTGGACGGTTGGAGGTGAAACGTGACTGGACGGTTGTGGGTGAAACGTGACGGGACGGTTGGAGGTAAACGTGACTGGACGGTTGTATGTGAAACGTGACTGGACGGTTGTGGGTGAAACGTGAGTGGATGGTTGTGGGTGAAATGTGAGTGGACGGTTGTGAGTGAAACCTGACTGGACGGTTTTGTGAGTGAAACTTGACTGGACGGTTGTGAGTGAAACGTGAGTGGACGGTTGGAGGTGAAACGTGACTGGATGGTTGTAAGTGAAAGGTGACTGGACGGTTGTGGGTGAAACGTGATGGACGGTTGTGGGTGAAACGTGATTGGACGGTTGTGGGTGAAACGTGACTGGACGGTTGTGAGTGAAACGTGATGGACGGTTGTGGGTGAAACGTGACTGGACGGTTGTGGATGAAACGTGACTGGACGGTTGTAGGTGAAACGTGACTGGATGGTTGGAGGTGAAACGTGACTGGACGGTTGTGGGTGAAACGTGACTGGATAGTTGTGAGTGAAACGTGACTGGACGGTTGTGAGTGAAACGTGACTGGACGGTTGTGAGTGAAACGTGAGTGGACGGTTGTGAGTTAAATGTGAGTTGACGGTTGTGGGGGAAACGTGACTGGACAGCTGTGAGTGAAACGTGACTGGACGGTTGTTGGTGAAACGTGGACTGGACGGTTTGTGAGTGAAACGTGACTGGACGGTTGTGGGTAAAACGTGACTTGACGGTTGTGAGTGAAACGTGACTGGACGGTTGTGAGTGAAACGTGACTGGACGGTTGTGAGCGAAACGTGACTGGACGGTTGGAGGTGAAACGTGACTGGACGGTTGTGGGTGAAACGTGACTGGACGGTTGGAGGTGAAACATGACTGGACGGTTGCGAGTGAAACGTGACTGGACGGTTGTGGGTGAAACGTAACTGGACGGTTGTGGGTGAAACGTGACTGGATGGTTGTGAGTGAAACGTGACTGGACGGTTGTGAGGGAAACGTGACTTGACAGTTGTGGGTGAAACATGACTGGACGGTTGTGGATGAAACGTGACTGGACGGTTGGAGGTGAAACATGACTGGACGGTTGGAGGTGAAACGTGACTGGACGGTTGTGGTGTGAAACGTGACTGGACGGTTGTAGGTGAAACGTGACTGGATGGTTGTGAGTGAAACGTGAGTGGACGGTTGTGTGAGTGAAACGTGACTGGACGGTGTGAGTGAAACGTGACTGGACGGTTGTGGGTGAAATGTGAGTTGACGGTTGTGGGTGAAACGTGACTGGACGGTTGTGAGTGAAACGTGACTGGACGGTTGTTGGTGAAACGTGACTGGACGAATGTGAGTGGAACGTGACTCGACGGTTGTGGGTAAAACGTGACTTGACGGTTGGAGGTGAAACGTGACTGGACGGTTGTGGGTGAAACATGACTGGATGGCTGGAGGTGAAACGTGACTGGACGGTTGTGGGTGAAACGTGAGTGGACGGTTGAAGGTGAAACGTGACTGGACGGTTGTGGGTGAAACATGACTGGATGGTTGGAGGTGAAGCATGACTGGACGGTTGTGGGTGAAGCGTGACTGGACGGTTGTTGGTGAAACGTGACTGGACGGTTGTGAGTGAAATGTGACTGGACGGTTGTGGGTGAAACGTGAGTGGACGGTTGTGAGTGAAACGTGACTGGACGGTTGTGAGTGAAACGTGACTGGACGGTTGTGGGTGAAACGTGACTTGACGGTTGGAGGTGAAACGTGACTGGACGGTTGGAGGTGAAGCGTGACTGGACGGTTGTGAGGGAAACGTGACTGGATGGTTGTGAGCGAAACGTGACTGGACGGTTGGAGGTGAAACGTGACTGGACGGTTTGTGGGTGAAACGTGACTGGACGGTTGGAGGTGAAATGTGACTGGACGGTTGGGGGTTTGAAACATGAGTGGACGGTTGTGGGTGAAATGTGAGTGGACGGTTGTGAGTGAAACGTGACTGGACGGTTGTGAGTGAAACTTGACTGGACTGTTGTGAGTGAAACGTGAGTGGACGGTTGGAGGTGAAACGTGACTGGACGGTTGTGAGTGGAACGTGACTGGACGGTGTGAGGGAAACGTGACTGGACGGTTGTGGGTGAAACGTCACTGGACGGTTGTGGGTGAAACGTGACTGGACGGTTGTGAGGGAAACGTGACTGGACGGTTGTGGGTGAAACGTGACTGGACGGTTGTGGATGAAACGTGACTGGACGGTTGGAGGTGAAACGTGACTGGCCAGTTGGAGGTGAAACGTGACTGGACGGTTGTGGGTGAAACGTGACTGGACGGTTGTAGGTGAAACGTGACTGGACGGTTGTGAGTAAAACGTGACTGGACGTGAAACGTGACTGGACAGTTGTGAGTGAAACGTGACTGGACGGTTGTGAGTTAAATGTGAGTTGACGGTTGTGGGGGAAACGTGACTGGACAGTTGTGAGTGAAACGTGACTGGACGGTTGTTGGTGAAACGTGACTGGACGGTTGTGAATGTAACGTGACTGGACGGTTGTGGGTAAAACGTGACTTGACGGTTGTGGGTGAAACGTGACTGGATGGTTGTGGGTGAAACGTGACTGGACGGTTGTGAGTGAAACGTGACTGGACGGTTGTGAGCGAAACGTGACTGGACGGTTGGAGGTGAAACGTGACTGGACGGTTGTGGGTGAAACGTGACTGGACGGTTGGAGGTGAAACGTGACTGGACAGTTGGAGGTGAAACGTGACTGGCCGGTTGTGGGTTAAACGTGAGTGGACGGTTGTGGGTGAAACGTGAGTGGACGGTTGTGAGTGAAACGTGACTGGACGGTTGTGAGTGAAACGTGACTGGACGGTTGTGAGTGAAACGTGACTGGACGGTTGTGAGTGAAACGTGAGTGGACGGTTGGAGGTGAAACGTGACTGGACTGTTGTGAGTGAAACGTGACTGGACGGTTGTGGGTGAAACGTGACTGGACGGTTGTGGGTGAAACGTGACTGGACGGTTGTGAGTGAAACGTTACTGGACGGTTGTGAGGGAAACGTGACTGGACGGTTGTGGGTGAAACGTGACTGGACGGTTGTGGATGAAACGTGATGGACGGATGGAGGTGAAACGTGATGGACGGTTGGAGGTGAAACGTGACTGGACGGTTGTGGGTGAAACGTGAATAGACGGTTGTAGGTGAAACGTGACTGGACGGTTGTGAGTGAAAGTGACTGGACGGTTGTGGGTGAAACGTGACTGGACGGTTGTGAGTGAAACGTAACTGGACGGTTGTGAGTGAAATGTGAGTTGACGGTTGGAGGTGAAACGTGACTGGACGGTTGTGAGTGAAACGTGACTGGACGGTTGTGAGTGAAACGTGACTGGACGGTTGTGAGTGAAAACGTGACTGGACGGTTGGAGGTGAAACGTGACTGGACGGTTGTGAGTGAACGTGACTGGACGGTTGTGAGTGAAACGTGACTTGACGGTTGTGAGTGAAACGTGACTGGACGGTTTGGATGTGAAACGTGACTGGACGGTTGTTGGTGAAACGTGAGTGGACGGTTGTGGGTGAAACGTGACTGGACGGTTGTGGTTGAAACGTGACTGGACGGTTGTTGGTGAAACGTGACTGGACGGTTGTGAGTGAAAACGTGACTGGACGGTTGTGGGTGAAACGTGACTGGACGGTTGGAGGTGAAACGTGACTGGACGGTTGTTGGTGAAACGTGAGTGGACCGTTGGAGGTGACACTTTGACTGGACGGTTGTGGGTGAAACGTGACTGGACGGTTGGAGTCGTTCCACTTGAATTCATTCCACACTGAACTTCTTCAGGTAGAGGCGAGCTGAAGTTGAAATGTGCCCCGAATTATGAGTCTGGAGGGGTTTAAACCCTCGGTGTTTAATACTCCCAGCCTGCAACAATGCCACCGTGCCACAACGACTGATAAAATTGAATCGTCTTAAGGTCAACCTGTCAAACAAAGTCTGAAAGATAAAAAAAACCCTTGTTAACGGCTTGTTTGTTTGTTTACTGTTTCTTTTTTTTCTTTCTTTTTCTTTTCTTCTCTTTTCTTTCTTTCTTTCTTTTCTTTCTTTCTTTCTACTTTCTTTCTTTCTTTTCTTCTTCTTTCTTTCTTTCTCACTCTCTTTCTTCTTTCTTTCTCTCTTCTTTCTTTTTTCTTTCTTTCTTTTTTTTTTCTTTCTTTCTTTCTTTCTTTTTCTTCTTTCTTTCTTTCTTTCTTTCTTTCTTTCTTTCTTTCTTTTTTCTTTTTTCTTTCTTTCTTCTTTCTTTTTTCTTTCTTTCTTTCTTCTCTTCTCTTTCTTTTCTCTTCTTTCTTCTTTCTTCTTTTTTCTTTCTCTCTTTCTTTCTTTCTTTTTTCTTTCTTTCTTCCTTTCTTTTTTCTTTCTTTCTTCCTTTCTTTTTTGAACAGAGTAAGAGCGAATTTGGATAAATATGTGGCAGATTTTTTTGTACTTAAGATTAGTAACCAACAGGAACCAGTAGAATTTAGCTTGATGAATGTAGGAAAACCCCACTAAATGTACAGTTTGATAGTGAACCAAACCCTCGTTTGTGACAATTCGGTTAACGAATCAGTGACAGAACAAGTTTGTGTGTCACTGGTAACCTCCACTCGACCCATTCTCTGTCCCTTGGTCTGAAAAACGTAAACATAACGATGTGTTTGAAACGTATTGGTAGACATGTTAAGTCCATTAAACAAGCCAATTCTTTCGCTTTTACCATGATCGGTGGTTAATGTTTTTTCAAAGTTTGGCATTAAATGGTACCTAGCAACTGGAGCATAGAGTGTTTTTTTAAATGAGAAAAACACTAAGTGTTCTTCTTTGTGTGTGCGTGCGTGCGTGCGTGCGTGCATGCGTGCGTCGTGTGTGTGTGTGTGTGTGTGTGTGTGTGTGTGTGTGCGTGCGTGCGTGCGTGCGTGCGTGCGTGCGTGCGTGCGTGTGTGTGTGTGTGTGTGTGTGTGTGTGTGTGTGTGTGTGTGTGTGTGTGTGATTTTTCGTCCCTCCTCAGTGGCACTATTTCTATGCCGCTCATCCCGGCTCCCACTTACACAGCCACACCCAGGCTCGTCATGTCGCAGAGCCAGCACGGCACGGAAGTCCACAGGAAGCATCTAACATCCAATCGTCTGAAAACAACTCACCGGAGGAGACACCGCACTGCTGCACAGACACTGGGATGCCGGTCAGGGGGCCCGAATAGCTCAGTTGGTAGAGCGCCGGACTCGTAATCCAAGGGTTGCGGGTTCGAATCTCCGCCGGGCCGTTTCGGTACATGGAGATTTTCCCCTCAGAGTTAAAATT
>CM031605.1:23339198-23341698 GCA_018398815.1 Conus ventricosus
ATATTGATGATGATGATGATGATGATGATGATGATGATGATGATGATGATGATGATCAATAACAATAATAATAATGATGATGACAAGAATAAGAGTAATGATGATGATGATAATGATGATGATGATAATAGATTGATCCGGAAAACGGTTAACGGCATAAAAGGAGCAAACACACACACACACACACACACACACACACACACATATATATATATATGTATATATATATATGTATATGTATATGTATATATGAATAATGCTTTTAGTTTTTCAGCAACTATTTTCCTCTCCACACCTTTGTTTTGTTCCATTTACTACCCTTTGCTGGCTGCTTTGGGGGGGCTGTTGGATTCTTTTTTGAACCCTTGGCGGTGAGAACACCACAGAATTATGGACTGTGGTGTGTCTCTATTTTGACACCAAGAGCACAGACACAATCAGCCGTGTCTCCCTGATGAGTCCGATCCAGCGGACGAAAGGCCTAGGAGCAGGCAATACAAATAAATGTGCCTTCGAGAGAGATTATGATGGTTCCCTCAGGCAGCTAGTGAAGGGCTTCTCATAGTTATAATATATTCCCCCATTTTCTTCATCTTCAATTTTTTTTTTTTTTAATTTTTTTAAAAAGTTCAAATCTTTGCCAAGTCATTACTATAACGACTGAAGAATTGTTAACCTGCACTTGTTTTTCCCCACTACTTAATTGTTCAGCATTCTATTGTTTGGTCAATCAGTGGGAGATTGCATCTCTTAAGAGATCCAAGTAAAGGTTGTTCTGTACAATTCTTAGCCACTCACAATGCTTGGGTTATTGAACAGCAGAGCTGACCACTCAGACTGTTCCATATCTTTTGACCTCCCTTGCATCCTTGAATGGATCCTCAAGCATAGGCTCAAAGATTGTCCCTTACATTTTATACTGTTTGAATAATGCTTTTAGTTTTTCAGCAACTATTTTCCTCTCCACACCTTTGTTTTGTTCCATTTACTACCCTTTGCTGGCTGCTTTGGGGTGCTGTTGGATTCTTTTTTTGAACCCTTGGCGGTGAGAACACCACAGAATTATGGACTGTGGTGTGTCTCTATTTTGACACCAAGAGCACAGACACAATCAGCCGTGTCTCCCTGATGAGTCCGATCCAGCGGACGAAAGGCCTAGGAGCAGGCAATACAAATAAATGTGCCTTCGAGAGAGATTATGATGGTTCCCTCAGGCAGCTAGTGAAGGGCTTCTCATAGTTATAATATATTCCCCCATTTTCTTCATCTTCAATTTTTTTTTTTTTAATAAATTTTTTTTAAAAAGTTCAAATCTTTGCCAAGTCATTACTATAACGACTGAAGAATTGTTAACCTGCACTTGTTTTTTCCCCACTACTTAATTGTTCAGCATTCTATATATATATAATATATATATATATATATAGAGAGAGAGAGAGAGAGAGAGAGAGAGAGAGAGAGAGTTTCTTTGTTAATTAAAGGTGGACTCAATTCACAGGCGGTCGCCTTTTCACGTTCAGTCCTCGTTCTAAAACGGGATTTCTAAAACCGTAAAAAAAAAAAGGATCAGATAACCAAACTGACGTCATGTCAGCACGTGCGTAAACCGCGCTTGAGCGCGTGCGCGCGCGCACACACACACACACACACACACACACACACAAAGAGAGAGAGAGAGAGAGAGAGAGAGAGAGAGATAGAGAGAGAGAGAGAGAGAGAGAGAGAGATGGTGACCATAAAGTGAACTAATGATGGAGGTTGGAAAAAGGAACAGTCAGGCGAGAGAAAAAGGGAGTGCGTTCAGGAAAGAAGGAGAAGAAAAAGAAGAAGAAGAAAAAGAAGAAGAAGAAAAAGAAGAAGAAGAAGAAGAAGAAGAAGAAGAGAGAGAGAGAGAGAGAGAGAGAGACAGACAGACAGACAGACATTTTTTTATTTTGCATCATGGCTCGCATTGAAGGGATATGTTAACAGATTTATTGTTTTGATATGATGTATGGCATAAATATCATTAACACTTGGCATGAGAACTTTAGACGATGCTGGTATTTCTAAGAAATTAGAACTTTATACGAGTACATTTACATTCTACAGACAGCAGTGAGATCTATACATAACAACGAGAAACACTTTCATTTTACAAGCTTGTCTACGAGACCTAGGTCAAATAAAAGTTTCTTTAATCGTACATAACGATTCAGAACTAAAAACAAAGGTCAGTACATACTCTGTCAAGCTTTCGCAGAAAGGACAGCAGTAAATTAGAGTTTGTAATAATTCTAAAACATATAACAATGCACAGCTAGATCAGATACACCAAGTCAAACTCACTGAAACATATCTAGAATGTTTGTCAATGTTTAACAGCTACTACGGTTTCAAGTCATGATTATTGCAATATTTTTCTGTCAAGAAAAATTTCTCTTTCGACAGAGAATGTTCATTTCAATTTTGCTACCTGCCGTCATCTTGACGAAAACCAGTTATTAAGATCTTTATACAC
>CM031605.1:23360656-23365656 GCA_018398815.1 Conus ventricosus
GCGGATTAAACTGAGTATTTTTGTTTCGAAAAAGACTGCCGGAAGTTTCGCTTGCTTCTCCATCGTGGACACTTTCCCTCTGAGACGAGTGGGACTTTGCATTGAGCTAGACGCTTTCGAAGGGAGCTTACTCTCATGGCTCTGGACACGATCCATCTAGTGCAAAAAAAGAGGCGAGGTTGAGCTGTTTTCATCGAGAGAGCGTTAAGTGTGCGTGTGAATGACTCACCGACTAACAGTTTTGTGTGGCCAGAATCCATTCATCTTGTGAGTCCCACGGAGTCGTAAATATTTTTTATGAAATCAGATGCCTCCACAGCCAATGATCAGGCAGAAAATGAAACCAAACCAAACCAATGGAGAGTCTACACCAATCAATTATGGGATGCTGACCTGCAGGTAAAGTACAGTCTACACCAATCAATTATAGGATGCTGACCTCCTCCTGCAGGTAAAGTACAGTCTACACCAATCAATTATAGGATGCTGACCTCCTCCTGCAGGTAAAGTACAGTCTACACCAATCAATTATAGGATGCTGACCTGCAGGTAAAGTACAGTCTGCACCAATCAATTATAGGATGCTGACCTGCAGGTAAAGTACAGTCTACACCAATCAATTATAGGATGCTGACCTGCAGGTAAAGTGCAGTCTACACCAATCAATTATAGGATGCTGACCTCCTCCTGCAGGTAAAGTACAGTCTACACCAATCAATTATAGGATGCTGACCTGCAGGTAAAGTACAGTCTGCACCAATCAATTATAGGATGCTGACCTGCAGGTAAAGTACAGTCTGCACCAATCAATTATAGGATGCTGACCTCCTCCTGCAGGTAAAGTACAGTCTACACCAATCAATTATAGGATGCTGACCTGCAGGTAAAGTACAGTCTGCACCAATCAATTATAGGATGCTGACCTGCAGGTAAAGTACAATCTGCACCAATCAATTATAGGATGCTGACATGCAGGTAAAGTGCAGTCTATACCAATCAATTATAGGATGCTGACCTGCAGGTAAAGTACAGTCTACACCAATCAATTATAGGATGCTGACCTCCTGCAGGTAAAGTACAGTCTGCACCAATCAATTATAGGATGCTGACATGCAGGTAAAGTGCAGTCTACACCAATCAATTATAGGATGCTGACCTGCAGGTAAAGTGCAGTCTACACCAATCAATTATAGGATGCTGACCTCCTGCAGGTAAAGCACAGTCTACACCAATCAATTATAGGATGCTGACCTGCAGGTAAAGTGCAGTCTACACCAATCAATTATAGGATGCTGACCTGCAGGTAAAGTGCAGTCTACACCAATCAATTATAGGATGCTGACATGCAGGTAAAGTACAGTTTACACCAATCAATTATAGGATGCTGACCTGCAGGTAAAGTACAGTTTACACCAATCAATTATAGGATGCTGACATGCAGGTAAAGTACAGTTTACACCAATCAATTATAGGATGATGACATGCAGATAAAGTACAGTTTACACCAATCAATTATAGGATGCTGACGTGCAGGTAAAGTACAGTTAACACCAATCATTATAGGATAGTGATATGCAGGTAAAGTACAGTCTACACCAATCAATTATGGGATGCTGACCTGCAGGTAAAGTGGAGTCTACACCAATCAATTATAGGATGCTGACATGCAGGTAAAGTACAGTCTACACCAATCAATTATAGGATGCTGACCTCCTCCTGCAGGTAAAGTACAGTCTACACCAATCAATTATAGGATGCTGACCTCCTCCTGCAGGTAAAGTACAGTCTACACCAATCAAGTATAGGATGCTGACCTGCAGGTAAAGTACAGTCTGCACCAATCAATTATAGGATGCTGACCTGCAGGTAAAGTACAGTCTGCACCAATCAATTATATGATGCTGACCTGCAGGTAAAGTACAGTCTGCACCAATCAATTATAGGATGCTGACCTGCAGGCAAAGTACAGTCTACACCAATCAATTATAGGATGCTGACCTGCAGGTAAAGTGCAGTCTACACCAATCAATTATAGGATGCTGACCTCCTGCAGGTAAAGTACAGTCTGCACCAATCAATTATAGGATGCTGACATGCAGGTAAAAATGCAGTCTACACCAATCAATTATAGGATGCTGACCTGCAGGTAAAGTGCAGTCTACACCAATCAATTATAGGATTCTGACCCCTGCAGGTAAGGTACAGTCTACACCAATCAATTATAGGATGCTGACCTGCAGGTAAAGTGCAGTCTACACCAATCAATTATAGGATGCTGACCTGCAGGTAAAGTGCAGTCTACACCAATCAATTGTAGGATGCTGACCTGCAGGTAAAGTGCAGTCTACACCAGTCAATTATAGGATGCTGACCTGCAGGTAAAGTACAGTTTACACCAATCAATTATCGGATGCTGACCTGCAGGTAAAGTACAGTTTACACCAATCAATTATAGGATGCTGACATGCAGATAAAGTACAGTTTACACCAATCAATTATAGGATGCTGGCCTGCAGGTAAAGTACAGTTTACACCAATCAATTATAGGATGCTGACATGCAGGTAAAGTACAGTCTACACCAATCAATTATGGGATGCTGACCTGCAGGTAAAGTGCAGTCTACACCAATCAATTATAGGATGCTGACATGCAGGTAAAGTACAGTCTACACCAATCAATTATAGGATGCTGACCTTCTCCTGCAGGTAAAGTACAGTCTACACCAATCAATTATAGGATGCTGACCTCCTCCTGCAGGTAAAGTACAGTCTACACCAATCAATTATAGGATGCTAACATGCAGGTAAAGTACAGTCTACACCAATCAATTATAGGATGCTGACATGCAGGTAAAGTACAGTCTACACCAATCAATTATAGGATGCTGACATGCAGGTAAAGTACAGTCTACACCAATCAATTATAGGATGCTGACCTGCAGGTAAAGTACAGTCTACACCAATCAATTATAGGATGCTGACCTGCAGGTAAAGTACAGTCTACACCAATCAATTATAGGATGCTGACCTGCAGGTAAAGTACAGTCTACACCAATCAATTATAGGATGCTGACCTCTTGCAGGTAAAGTACAGTCTACACCAATCAATTATAGGATACTGACCTCTTGCAGGCAAAGTACAGTCTACACCAATCAATTATAGGATACTGACCTCTTGCAGGCAAAGTACAGTCTACACCAATCAATTATAGGATGCTGACCTGCAGGTAAAGTACAGTCTACACCAATCAATTATAGGATGCTGACCTGCAGGTAAAGTACAGTCTACACCAATCAATTATAGGATGCTGACCTGCAGGTAAAGTACAAACCAGCCAGAGGGGAGTCCACGCTGGAGGTCTTCCTGACAAAAGGACCAAGGTTCCTTAACCCGTGTGCTGCGATGCCTGGTCTTGCAGATCGTGACAGCCTTCTCCTGTATGACGACTCCAACCAAACTGCCGGGATCCAGCCTGTGCACCATACAGTCCAAGTCTGGCCAGATCACACTGTGACGTCATTAACCAGGACATTGAAACCTCACTGAAGACCTGTTTGGCACCAACCCTAGAGGGACTACGGTCCAGGAACATGAAAACGTACACACACTGCTCTCACCAAAACACTTGCACACATCCCTGAGATGACCTGCTCATCAAAACGACACAAATCCTTGATCAACAAAACCATAATGAGGCTGTCACAAAGTTTAAAAAAAAGTGTGGGAAAAAGAGGAAACAAGACTGGCAGCGATTCTGCAACTTCCAGCGCCATTCCAAAACAGCCTGTCGAACAGCCCACTCGAAATATGTGGCTGACTTCATTATCGAAGACGGAGGTGGTAAACGGATGTGGCAGTGCGTGAAAGGTAGGAGATGCGCCCTTGAAAAAGAGCGCATAACACACAGCAATCCTTCAGAACAGGCCAATATTCCGAATGAGCTGTTCTGCTCAGTCTTCTTTGAAGAGTATTTCAAACAATATCCAGACCTACGGGACAGATTGAGAAAAAGTCAGAATTCAAAACGAGCTGTCCTGCTCAGTCTTCATTGAGGAAGACCTCAAAGAATTTCCGGAGTAGCACTGGATGGTTAGTGTCCTTGCCCTCCTCTTCCGCCTATCACTCAGAACTGGTAAGATCCACCAAGTTTGTCGCGTGTGCTTCAGTGCAGCTAGCCTTCAAGACAGGAGACCAAAACTCCCCAGTTAACTACGATCTCATCTTCTTGACTTTGATCCGCAGCGAACTGACAGAACACGTCACCCACAGTTCCATCACATCCTGTCTCACAAGAACAAGATCCTTGTTGATGCCCTGCACGGACTGTGCAAGAAGAGATCCTATGAATCCCAAGTGATTCTCACCATTGACGGCCTGGTGGCCGTGCTTGATGAGAGAGGACAGACGGACAGGATCTTTCTCGATTTCTCGAAGGCCTTTAGCCAGGCGCCACTCCATACTTTCTTTTCAGGCTCTGTCGATGCGGAGTCCGCGGACGGATCCTTTACTGGATTGAAAGATTGACTCCAACAGAATCCAGCAAAGCCATCATCGAGGGATAGGTCTCCAGCACTGGCTAGGTCGTCTCCGGTGTTACCCAGGGCTCTGTCTATAATCAGACCCTGTTTCTCATCCGCATCAACAACACTGGCAATAGAATCAATTCCAGAGTAAGACTGGTTGTTGGCGACACCATCCAGGGCCACCAGATTAGAAGATGGAAAATCGCCAACATTGTCCAAGAAATCCTGGACCACCTTCAGTATTGGAAGAAGACCTGGCAGACGTTGTTCAATACCAGCAAGTGTCATGTTCTGTTGGTGACACGAGAGAAGAAGCCTTACAGTACCAGTAACAGCCTGCATGGCAAATATCTTCAGAAAGTCTACAAAGCCCAATATCAAGGCGTGGAGTTTACACATGATCTACACTGGAGGCACACATTGAGGCTACTGACAGTGAAGGCAAACAATACTGGTGCCTTTGTGCACACCAACGT
>CM031605.1:23370656-23373156 GCA_018398815.1 Conus ventricosus
GTTCCCACTGTGGAGGTCGTCCTGTTCCCACTGTGGTGCTCCCACTGTGGAGGTCGTCCTGTTCTCACTGTGGAGGTCGTCCTGTTCCCACTGTGGAGGTCGTCCTGTTCCCGCTGTGGAGGTCGTCTGTTCCCGCTGTGGAGGTAGCTCTGTTCCCATCGTTGTGGTTGTTCTGTTCCCACTGTGGAGGTAGTCCTGTTCCCACTGTGGTGGTTTTTCCTGTTCATCCCATTGTGGTGGTTGTCCTGTTCATCCCATTGTTGTGGTTGTCCTTTCACCCCACTGTGGTGGTTGTTCTGTTCATCTCATTGTTGTGGTTGTCCTGTTCATCCCTTTGTTGTGGTTGTTCTGTTCATCCCATTGTTGTGGTTGTCCTGTTCATCCCATTGTGGTGGTTGTCCTGTTCATCTCATTGTTGTGGTTGTCCTGTTCATCCTACTGTGGTGGTTGTCCTGTTCATCCCATTGTTGTGGTTGTCCTGTTCATCCCATTGTTGTGGTTGTCCTTTCACCCCATTGTTGTGGTTGACGTTTCATCTCATTGTTGTGGTTGTCTGTTCATCCCACTGTGGTGGTTGTCCTGTTCATCCCATTGTTGTTGTTGTACTGTTCAGCCCATTGTGGTGGTTGTCTGTTCATCCCATTGTTGTGGTTGTACTGTTTCATCCCATTGTGGTGGTTGTCCTGTTCATCCCACTGTGGTGGTTGTCTGTTCATCCCATTGTTGTGGTTGTACTGTTCATCCATTGTGGTGGTTGTCCTGTTCATCCCACTGTGGTGGTTGTACTGTTCATCCCATTGTGGTGGTTGTCCTGTTCACCCCATTGTGGTGGTTGTCCTGTTCATCCCATTGTTGTGGTTGTCCTTTCATCCTACTGTGGTGGTTGTCCTGTTCATCCCACTGTGGTGGTTGTACTGTTCATCCCATTGTGGTGGTTGTCCTGTTCACCCCATTGTTGTGGTTGTACTGTTCAGCCCATTGTTGTGGTTGTCCTGTTCATCCCATTGTTGTGGTTGTACTGTTCATCCCATTGTCATGGTTGTCCTTTCATCCCACTGTGGTGGTTGTCCTGTTCATCGCATTGTTATGGTTGTCCTGTTCATCCATTGTTGTGGTTGTCCTGTTCATTCCATTGTTGTGGTTGTCCTTTCATCCCATTGTTGTGGTTGTCCTTTCATCCCATTGTTGTGGTTGCCCTGTTCATCCCAATGTTGTGGTTGTCCTGTTCATCTCATTGTTGTTGTTGTCCTGTTATCCCATTGTTGTGGTTGTCCTGTTCATCCCAATGTTGTGGTTGTCCTGTTCATCTCATTGTTGTGGTTGTCCTGTTCAGCCCATTGTGGTGGTTGTCTGTTCATCCCATTGTGGTGGTTGTCCTGTTCATCCCATTGTTGTGGTTGTCCTATTCATCTGATTGTTGTGGTTGCCCCGTTCAGCCCATTGTGGTTGTTGTCCTGTTCATCCCATTGTTGTGGTTGTCCTGTTCATCCATTGTGGTGGTTGTCCTGTTCATCCCATTGTTGTGGTTGTCCTGTTCATCCCATTGTGGTTGTTGTCCTGTTCATCTCATTGTGGTGGTTGTCCTTTCATCCCATTGTGGTTGTTGTCCTGTTCATCCATTGTTGTGGTTGTCCTGTTCATCCCATTGTTGTGGTTGTCCTGTTCATCTCATTGTTGTGGTTGTCCTGTTCATCTCATTGTTGTGGTTGTCCTGTTCATCCCATTGTTGTGGTTGTCTGTTCATCCCATTGTTGTGGTTGTCCTGTTCATCCCATTGCGGTGGTTGTCCTGTTCATCCATTGCGGTGGTTGTCCTGTTCATTCCCATTGTTGTGGTTGTCCTGTTCCTCCCTTGTTGTGGTTGTCCATTCATCTCATTGTTGTGGTTGTCCTATTCATCTTATTGTTGTGGTTGTCCTGTTCATCCCACTGTGGTGGTTGTCCTGTTCATCCCATTGTGGTGGTTGTCCTGTTCATCCACTGTGGTGGTTGTCCTGTTCATCCCACTGTGGTGGTTGTCCTGTTCATCCACTGTGGTGGTTGTCCTGTTCATCCCATTGTTGTGGTTGTCCTGTTCATCTCATTGTTGTGGTTGTCCTTTCATCTCATTGTTGTGGTTTGTCCTTTCATCTCATTGTTGTGGTTGTCCTATTCATCTTATTGTTGTGGTTGTCCTGTTCATCCCATTGTTGTGGTTGTCCTGTTCATCTCATTGTTGTGGTTGTCCTTTCATCTCATTGTTGTGGTTGTCCTTTCATCCCATTGTGGTGGTTGTCCTTTCATCTCATTGTTGTGGTTGTCCTTTCATCCATTGCGGTGGTTATCCTGTTCATCCCTTGTTGTGGTTGTCCTGTTCATCCCATTGTTGTGGTTGTTCTGTTCATCCATTGCGGTGGTTGTCCTGTTCACCCCATTGTTGTGGTTGTTCTGTTCATCCATTGCGGTGGTTGTCCTGTTCATCTCATTGTTGTGGTTGTCCTGTTCATCTCATTGTTGTGGTT
>CM031605.1:23392785-23405285 GCA_018398815.1 Conus ventricosus
TCTCTCTCTCTCTGTCTGTCTGTGTTTCTGTCTCTCTTCTCCGTTGTCTGATGTTGTCGTCGGGTTTTCCCCCAAATCTCTCTCTCTTTTTCTTCTATCTCTCTTTCCTTCTCTTCTCTCTCCCCATCTTTTCCCCCGGTCTCCATCTGTCTTGTCTTCTGTTGTCTGTCTCTCTCTTGTTAGTCTGCTCTCTCTGTTGTCTGTCTGTCTGTCTGTTGTCTGTCCCTGATGCCCTTTGTTTGCCTCTTCTCTCTCTCTTCTCTCTCCTCTCTTCTCTCTTCTTCTCTCTCTCTTTTCCCCCTCCCTCCCTCCCTTTCCCTTTCTCTCTCTCTTTCTCTCCCTCCCTCTCTCTCTGTCACACCACACACACACACACAAACACACCACACAAAACACCCAACACACCACAAGACATCAGAGGCGACCCGGGTCTGCTGTTAATTTTTTTTAATTTTTACCCAGAGGTCTTCCTCTCTTTCCCGGCCCTGACATCGGTGTGCCCCCGGCAGGCCGGAGATGGGAAAATGCGGGATTTTAAGGGCATACGTAGCTGTCCCCCGGGGGGCCCCACGCAGCGAGAAACATTACGCTCTTACCATCGCATGCCCGAACGGCACCCAATTTCCGTTTTATGGTTTGGGGGGGGGGGGGGGGGGGGGGGGGGGTTCGTGAGGTAAATTTTTGCGTTGGACTTTTGCCAAGGGGAATTTTGCGATGGTCGTTAGTTTTTGACATGGGGAGAAAAAAATCTTTTGTCCAAATTTCGCTTTCTTTTTTCTGTAATTAAATATTAAAAAAAACCCCTTTTCCCCTTTCCCCTCCCCACGCACAGGGCATATCTTCTCTCTCTTGTCTGTCTGTTGTCTCTCTCTCTCTTGTTCTCTCTCTTCTCTGTGTTCTTTTTTCTTCTCTTCTCTCTCCCCCTCTCTCTCTTCTCCCCTCCTCCCCTCTCTTGTCTGTCTGTCTGTCTGTCCTTTCTCTCTCTCTCCCCTTTTTGTTGTCTGCTTTCCTCCTTTTTTCTCCCCTCTCTCTCTCTCTCTCTCTCTCTCTCGCTCTCTCTCTTGTTAGTTGCTTTCTCTCTCTCTCTCTCTTCTCTCTCTCTCTCTCTCTCTCTCTCTCTCTCTCCCTCTCTCTCTGTCTCTCCTGTCTGTCTGTCTGTCTGTGCCTTTAAAATATTGAAAGAAAAAAAAAAAATAATCTCTTTCCCCCTTCCCCCTCGTCCCCACCGAACCGGCGCTTTTTATCTCTCGCTCTCCTCTT
Source organism: Conus ventricosus (assembly GCA_018398815.1). NCBI lineage: Eukaryota > Metazoa > Mollusca > Gastropoda > Neogastropoda > Conidae > Conus > Conus ventricosus. Next base: position 23,394,046 of record CM031605.1, read on the forward strand.
TCTCTCTCTTCTCTTCTCTCTCCTTCTCCTCCCTCTCTCTCTCTCTTCCCTTCTTCCCTTGTCTGTCTTTGTCTGTCTCCTCTGCTCTCTCTCTCTTTCTCTCTCTCCTCTTCTCTCTCTCTCTCTTTTGTTATCTGCTTTCTCCTTCTCTCTTCTCTCTTCTTCTTCTCTTCTCCCTTCTTCTGTTCTCTGTTGTCGTCTGTCTGTGCCTGTGTTTTGTTTGTCTCCTTAAATATTGAAAGAAAAAAAAAACAATTTTTCCTTCCCCCCCCCACCAGCAAGGCGATCTCTCTCTCCTCTTCTCTCTCTCCTCCTTTCTCTCTCTCCTCTTCTCCTCTCTCTTACTCTCCATCTGTCTTTTGTCTGTCTCTCCCCTTCTTTGTTGACTGTCTGTCTGTCTGTCTGTCTGTCTGTCTGTTTTTGTCTGTTCCCCTCTTCTCTTTTCTCTTCTCTCTCTCTCTCTCTCTCTTTTCTTTTCTTCTTTCTCCCTCCCTCCGTCTCTCTGTCTTCTCTTCTTGTCTGTCTTTGTCTGTCTGTTCCTCTTCTGTTAGTTGCTTTTCTTCTCCCCCTCTCTCTCCCCCCCTCTCTCTCTCTTTCTTCTGTCTGTCTGTCTGTCTGTCTGTGCTTGACTTTTGTTTGCCTCTCTCCCTCTCTCTCTCTTTTTCTTTCCCCCTCCCTCCCATTTTCTCTCTCTCCTCCCTCTTTGCGTCACACACACACCCACACACCACACACCAACCCAACACACACACACACACACCACCACACACACACCAACTAAAACCCACTCACACACAACAACACACACACACCACACACATGCACACATACACACCACACACCCCCAAACACCACCACACCACAACACCACAACATGCTGCACACACACACTCAGCAAGCCGCAGAACACAGACAACAGACACCAGACACAAACCACACACACACCCACACACAGAACAGACACACCAAGACCCCAACACAGAAAAAACACACACAAAACCCCACACACAACACACACACACACACACACCACACACACACACACACACACATACACAAACAGAGACACAATGAACAGACACACAGAGACAAACAGACCCACACACAGACACCCCACAAACACACATCAGACCAGACACACAGAACCGGGACACCCAGACCACCCCAAGCCCAACACAGACACACACACAGACACACAACCCCCACACACACACACATACACACACACGACTTTAAACAGACACACAGACACCACCGACAACACAACACAACAGACACCAACAGACACAACAACACACACACGCACCAAAACCGAGGACACCACGGGACCCATCAGAACCACCACAGAACAACACAAAAGACACCACACACACAGACAGACAGAACCACCACACAAAACAACCCCAAAAAACACTAAACACACAAAACCTGCCACCCCCCCCCCCCCCCAAAACCACGAAACCCGTATGCATGCACGCACGAAGCACGAACGCACGATGCAGTACACACCACAAACACAGACACACAGACACCCCCCAAAAACCCACCCACAACAACAACCACAACACACCCCAAAACACACACACAGACAACCACGACCACAGACCCCAACCAATACACACACAACCCACACGACACACACACACAGCCACACCCCCCACACCACACACACACCACAACACACAACACACCTAAACCACACATGCACACACCCCACACACACACACACACCACACACACACAAACACAACACCAAAGAATCAGAGGACGATCGGGTCGCCTGTTAATTTTTAAAAATTTTTTTTCCAGAGGTTTCTCTCGTTCTCGGACCTGCTTACGGTGTGCTCCCCGGACGAGGGCCGGAGGGGCAAGGACGGGAGAAACGGGGGGACGTGGCTGTCCGCAGGGCCCCGCAGCGAGAAACGTTACGCTTTTCCATCCCCCTGCCCAAACGCGACACCCAACCGTTGCTTAGGCTGTCGGAGGGGGGGGGGGGGGGGGGGGGGGGGGGGACGCAAAAGCGAAAAAATCCCCGGCCCTAGCCCTAAGATGCTAATTTGGGAAATTGTTTTTGATTTGACAAAATTTAAAAAGAGAGGGGGTAGTGGACCACATTTTGGTGTGTGTGTGTGTGTGTGTGTGTGTGTCACGGAAGAAAAAGAAAAACCAAAATTCGTGGTCAGTCGCCAGGCCATTTTTTTGGACGTAAGCCCAAACGCAAACATTCTGGTTCCAAGCAGACGCTTGTGTGTCGGTGCCAATTAGGCACAGTGAATGGTATTTTTTAGTCCTCACGGAGACAGCACTGTCCAGCGACAGACAAAAGTGGCTGCCCGAGTCTCAATGGGTTTGGGCCAGAGGGTCTCGGGCCTGGGTCGAAAAGACGCCAATTTGCGGACAGGGCCGCAGTTAAAGTCAGAGTCGCGGTTGAAGTGGGAAAGGGGGGAAGGATTGTGTGGGGGGGGTAAAATAAGTAATTTTTTAAAGGGCCATTGACCCCACAGAGAGCAAGGGCAGTAGAGTGACTGTGACGATTTGAACGCCCAAAAGGGAATTAGAAGGGAGGTAATTTTTAAAGGTGGGAAAAATTTGACCAATGGTATCCCCCTTTGGACAGACAGGAAGGGTAAGGAAGGAAGCAGAAGAGAGAGAGGAAGAGGTTCGGGGGCGTAGGCCGCACGAGAAAAAGGCCCGGGAGATGGAGGGGGAGTAAAGGAAAAACCGCGTTGAAGCATTAGCACCAGAAGAGCTGAGGGGAAGGACTAAGGAGAGATGTGGGAGAGAAAAGAGTTGCTAACTGATGAAGAAAAAAAAAAAGAAAAGAAAAGAAAAGAAAAGCAACCCTGTCATTTGATAGAGCAGACTGAAGGAGAGAGAGAGAGAGAGTGCAATCGTTAATGCAGGAAGAAAAAAGGAAAAACGTTTGATGTCTAAAAGTCATTTTTCAATCTAAACGGGGTTCGACCATACTTGGCCCGCGCCACTTTCTCGCAGCCCAACCTGCCAACGCCAGGGTCAAAACCTGACCGTGCCAGCAGTCCAACCTGCCAGTGCCAGCAGTCTAACCTGCCCAGCCGCAGTTGTGTTGTGCTTGTGAAAGTGCAGTGAAACGAAACAAAAAAAAAAGGAAAAGAAAAAGACGTGATTCGGTTTTTTTAAGATCACCTGGCCAGGTAAAAGAAAAATCTATTTATCCCCGGGTTAGTTAATGATGATTTAGACAAATGGTTTTGTGAATTTCAAGGAAAGAGAAAATGTTTTTTTTGTTTGACCCCCTTGCTTTTGTGTTTGGTTTTTTGTTATGTGAAGAAAATTTATAGATTTATGTTTTTTGTGTGACGAATGCATGATATTGAATGGATTGTAAGAAGCTGTGAGTGTGTTTGGGCTGTGTGTAGCCCTTCCCATGACATCCCCGAGGTTGAAATTTATTGGCGAGCCTCCCGGATTTTGGGCCCCATTATTATAATTGTTCAACTTCTCGAGAGGAAGCTGGGGGGATTTAAAAGTACTGTAATCCTAAGGAAAGGTAGTGTTTTATGTATGTCTCCAAGATAGTTAAACACTAGTTTGGGCATTGTTTCCCAAGATAGTTAACATGGTTGGGCTTTTCACCCCCAAGTCTTTTTGCACAGTTGCAAAATTCGTCTCAAGTTGGGTCAGGCGCGGGGGCGTTTTAAAAATAATTACTTGTCCAAAAGAAATTTTATCTTTCATAGGTTGTGTTTTACGTCTGTGTCGGTAAACCCCCGTTTGGTGTCGTAGTAGTAAAATTTGTTAAAAAAAAAAAAAGAGATAAAATGGTGGACGAAAAGAACCCCTATTGAAAACTGTGGGTGTTGGATTTGGGTTGGGGAGAAGAGTTGCGGCATTCGTTGAAACCCCCAAAAGAGGGAAAAGAGATGAGCGGCGGAAAAGACGCGTTTTCGAGTAAAAATAAAAGGCAGGAAAAGGCTAAAAAAAATGCAGGAAAACAAAAAGATAAGGGAAAGCGGGAAAAACAAAAAAGTTTAAAGGATTCAGGCAAATCAGGCTGCAAAAAGCGGGAAACAGAAAGATGAGGATTAAAATTTGAGTTAGAGAGAGTGAAAATACAAAGGGGGACCACCGATGATGGCGTCGTTTCCAGTGCCCTGTGGCAGTTTGCCCCCGACCAAAGTTGCCAAATTTCTGAAGGTCAGTTCGATTGATGGTACATGTCGTTTTGAAACGTTTGTACTGTCAGGGGTTTGGCCCCTTTAGAAAGTGGGCAGTCTTTTTTTCAGCGTATTACGGGTAAGGATTTGTTTTTCACTGCTTCCAGCGCCAAAATTGATTTTGGTGCTGTGAAGGAGTCTTTGGAAGGGTTGACCTCCAAAGGAAGGGTTCGGGAAGAAATTTCGTAGAGATTACAAGAGGTTTAAACGTTTAATCAGTTTGGTGCAGTTTTGATACTTTTTTTAGAAGTGGTTAGGTTGGTGGTACGAGAAAAAGGGGTTCACTGATTGAAAAAGGGTTGTTATGAAAAAACAGATTTTTTCAGGTTGCAGCCCGAGTTAACATACATTTGAAAAGAGAGACAGCCAGAGCAGAGGGGAGTTGCTGAAGTTAGCAGAGGTGTATGGGAGGCCGTTTGGGCCTTTGGGTGCAGGGAAGCAGGTCCAGGCCCGGTGAGAAGGTCGGGGGATAGGAGAGTTTTTGCAAAGCCCCAACCCAGTGGTGGGGCAGGGAAAGGGGACAAAAGGGGCAATAGGTGTTTATTTGTCACAAGAAGGGAAGTGGCGGGGATTGTCGCTGAGGTTCCGAAGGGAGCAGTCTTGCAAGGGGTTGTAAGGGTCGCCCGGGGAAACGCCCGCAGGGAACCAAAAAGGGGTCAATCTGAAAGGGTGGAGTGCGGCCTATGGCTGCATGGCGCAGTCAGTGGGCAGGGTGGGGGCATAGGCTGGTGGTTCTTACGTGGGAAAAAGGGGTGGATTGGCCGCAGGGTGTGAAGTGTTTGGGAACTGGTTGTTCATGTGGGGTGTAAGAACAACGTGGTCGGGAAGGGGGTTTGAGGGCAAATCCCGACTGTACTCTAAGTGGCAGTGAGGGAGTTCCCCGTTTTTAAAATAGAAATGTACCCCTTACTTCTCAGGGAATTTTTTGCGCTGGTGATGGAGAAACCCTTTTATTTGTATTGGAAATTTCAGGTGCAGGGTCCCGGGGATCCCAGTTTTTATGCTAAGGGCGCGTTAAACACGGAGCAAGAAGGGGAAAAAGGTTTTATAAACGTTTGTTTCCGAGGAAGTCAGGCATAGATGTTGTGTGAGTTTAGGGACGCGAGGAACAGACCCCCGCTTGAAGTTTTTGGGAATTGGCAAGAGGTGGAGAGAAACAGGTGGTTGAGGAGGGAGACAAAAAATTTTTGTGAAAGGCGGTTGGTTGTTTTCCCAGTGTTCACCAAGGGGAGACAGGGGAAGGGGACAACTCAGTTGAGGTTTCCCGAGGTTTTGTGACACTGTCATGTCAGTGGGTCACGAGTCGCTATGGGGGTCATCTCGGCACCCGCAAGAAGCTGACCAATCTTTGATGATTTTCATTGGCCAGGGCAATGGCGACATAAGCGTTTCTGTTCATGGGGTGTGTCAAAGGTCAGCAAAAAGGGGGGTGAGAGGAAGGCGCTCTTAAACAGCCCCCTTTAATTTAAAAAATTCGGAGGTGGCCCATTGATCTGATTGGCCAATCTGCCTTTCCCAAAAGGGGGGAAGGTATGTGTTGAGCTCCGGGGGTAGCGCCAGATATCCGAAACGTTGATTTAAAGGGTAATACGCAAAAGGTCGGAAGGGCTGGGGTAGACTCTTTTTTTCGGTGGGTGGGCCCTCACAATTCTCGTGCGAGGGTCACGTTACCTCAGGCTTTATGGGGAGGCAACGGTGTAGGGTCACACGCTTCTCACTCCCATACCACCCCCAATGCAATGGTTGGGGGAAAGATTCAAAGGTGTGCTAAAGGGATCTTAAGAAGCTCTGTGAGGAAAGGCCAGGATTGGGACCGTTACTTCCCGCGGCATGTTGCCCACAGGGAAAACCCCCCGGAAAAAGACGGCTTTTCGCCCTTTGAGCTGCTGTTGGGCGGACGTCAGGGGGGGGGAGTGTTATTTCAAAGGCTGTGGTTGGGGGAAAAGGGAGTAGAAAAGGGGAAACCATTTTCAGTAGGGTGGGCTTTCGCAATGGTAGAGGAGACATGTAAGGTTGCAAGGGGGTTTGCAGGAGGTTGGTCGTTCAGAAGAAGCAAATTTTAAGGAAGGTGAGGAAGCAATTCCCCAAGGGGGAGTTTTAAGTCCCGTTACTGTTCCCCCGGATCCAAAAAGTGCTGTGCATTGGAAAGGACATTACCTATTGAAAAGGGAGATCAGGCTACCGAATTGATGGAAAGGGGAAACCAAAAATTTTCAAAGCGAAATTTTCTCCGCAAAAATATTCAGCGTGAGACTCGCCTAGGCGCAGCAGCAATATTGATGGAGGTGAAGGAGACCCAAACAGAAAAAAGGGAGATTTTGTTGCCTGAGTTTCCCCGGGGGAGGTCAACGGGATGTTCATGTATGAAGGGGTAAAAGTAGGAGACGGAGGAAGTTAGGGGGTCCCGAGACAGATAGGGGGGTCCTGACTGATAAACCCCGGAGGACAACTCAGAGCCTGTACGATGGAGCTAACATCGCAAAAACCTACATGTGAAACCCTCCCGATCCCGTATGCCACCAAAGGTGATCAGGGGGGTGGAAAGATGTTGGGCCTTGGGGTGATTTAACCGTCCAAAATATGTTTTTAGTGCACCCATGTTTAGTGAGGAAAAAGTAGGGGTCGATTCTGTGTTTTTAGGCGTAAACGTGTCCCCAAGGTCGTGCGAAGATTCCAAGTGGAAGACCTGTTCGCTCAGTCGCCAAGCAAGAGCAGTTTTCACAGGATGATCTGAGCAGGGGTTTTTGGCAAATGCCCTTTAGTGAGGACTAAAAGGGAAATCCGCTTCTCCCTCCCATGGGGTATACCGTGGCGGTATTTTTTGGTATGGTCAACGCACCCGCAGTTTTCTTGGTGATGAGGAAGTTATTGCGGGTTTGGAAGGTAGTTTAAATTTATGGTGAATTCTGTAGATCTGGGACATGGGGGGGAGCATATGAGGCAGTAGCAGCAGTTTTAGAGAGGTTTGGGCAAGCCACCCCAACCGCCCCAAAGGCCGTTGGTTTTCCAAGCTGGAGTTCCTAGGTTTTGTTGTGGAGGCGAACAAAAACAGCCAGAAAAGGGGAAAGGTGGAGAAAATGATGAATTAGAGAGACGAAGACCAAAAAAAGAAGTCAGGAGTTGCTGGTTTTATTGGTTTCAAGGGAGTTTGTTCCAAATTTCGCTGCAACACGGTCCCCTTCAGGTTTGGTCAAGGCAGGGAAACGGCAGGGTCGAATGGTCAGACGCGCAGAGAGCACTAGACAGTGCTAGAAAAACTGGTTCCCCTCCATTTGAAGCTACCGGATAGTCCAAACCCTTTTTGTTCGTAAAGAGCATCAGGGGGTGGAGTAGGGCGTATTGTTGCGGAGCACGAAGGGGTTTGAGTTTCTGTGAAAATGCTGAGGAAGTGACCCAAGTGTGAAGAAAGGGGACGCAACGGTTTAAGAAGGGTGTTTGGTGTGTGTGGGCGTGCAGAAATTTCAAAATACTTGTTGGGAAAGAGTTCGTGGTAGAGCTGTCATAACCCCTCAAATTCCTGCAGGGGGCACAGCGAAAAACGAGGGTGCTGCGTTGGGCAATGGCACTGAGCCCTAAGGTATCGAGTCGTACATTCCCGGTCAAAAAGAATGTAGGAGTGACTATTTAGCCATGTGTTAGAAGCTGAATCAGAGGAAGTGGTATATGGGATGCAAAACTACTTTGTTAATAATAGTGTTGATTTCGTTATGTTGGGGGATATGGGTTCTTTCCCCTTGGTAGGTTCTATGTTCTTTGTGAGACTTGTTCATGAATGTAAATGTGTTTGTTTGGAGCATGCAGTCGCTTGTGTGTAATGCACTGTTTTCGTAAGTGAGGATGGAGATTCCTCAGTGAGGTGTATGGATCGTTGTCTATTGATTGTGCTTTTTATAGTAGTTGTGAAGGAGATGTGGCAAATCCGCAGGTAGGGGAATTGCATAGGGGCGCAAGGGTTGTTATAAAAGAGTTTAAATAGGCAAGGGCCGTCAATGTAACCTTTGGGGGTTTTATTCACTATGATATATTTTTTAAAATTTTTAAACCCTTTGTTGTAAAGTATTTTTTCCAAACTTTGCAAGTGTAGCTGTGTTTTTAGCAAATTCGGTTGTTGCTTTTTTTTACCCTTGTTTTTTTGGGCAATGTGAACTAGTCTTTTGCAAGGGGGAAAATTTTCACGGACAGAAAAAGAAAAAAAGAAGTTGTGGTCGTCGCCAGCCAGTTTGTTTGGAGTAAGTCCCAAAAGCAAAATTCTGGTTCCAAAGCAGACACTTTTATGTTTCGGTCAGCCAATTAGGCAGCGAATAGGCTTTTTTTAGCCTCCGGAGACAGATGTCCCGCAGACAGCTAAGTGGCTGGGCCGACGTTCAATTGGTTGACCCCGACGGGGGTTCGGCGCCCGGGTCGACTAAGACAGCCTTTTTTCGGAAGGGCCCACAGTTAGTCGAGTGGGTTGAAGTGGAAGGGGGGGAAAGGGATTTTGTGGTGGGGGTAAAAAACAAACAATTAATAAAAAACCCCTTGACCACAAGAGAGCAAGGCCCGTAGTGTGACTGTGACGATTTGAACGTCCCTGGAAATTTTGAAGGGGGTAAACTTTTAAAGGGGGGAAAAATTTCCCAAAGGTACTCACCCTTTGGGCAGACAGGGAAAGGGATAAAAGGGAAGGAAAGACAAAAGAGGAGGAAGAGGTTCTGGGGGTTTTGGCCTGCACGAGAGAAAGGCCCGGGAGATGAGAGGGGGAGTGAAGAGAACGTGTTGAAGATTAGCACCCGATAGAGTCTGCAGGGAGGGTAAAGGGGGAAAGGGAGAGAGAGAGTTTTTAATGATGAAGAGAAAAAAAAAAAAAAAGAAAAAAAAAAAGAAAAGCAACATGTCCTTTTTAAAAGAGCTGAAGAGAGAGAGGGGAGAGGAGGAAGTGCAATGCGTTAATGCAGGAAGAAAGAAAGGAGAACAGTCGTGTCTGTAGTCACGTTCAAATTTAACCGGGGGTTTGACCCCCCTTCTTGGCCCGCACCACTTTTTCAGCAGTTAAAACCCGACCAACGCCCCGGTCTAAAAATGACGTGCCAGCAGTCCAACCTTGACCAGGCCGCGTCTAAACCCGCCGGCCCGCGTTTGGTTTTGGTTTTGAAAATGACAGTGAAACGAAAAAAAAAAAAAAAAAGGAAAGAAAAGACAGTGATTCGTGAATAGTTTAAAATCACCTGGCCCGGTAAAGTAGAATCTATTTTTCCCGGGGTTGTTAATGAGTTTAGAAAAATTTTTGTGAAGTTCAAGGAAAAGAGAATGTTTTATTTTTTTTGACTCCATATGCTTGATGTTTGGGTTTTTGATTTTGTGTAGTGAAATTATAGACTTTATAGGGTTTTATGTGACGAAAACATGTATATGTGAGATTGTAAGCAAGCTGTGGGTGTTTGGGCTGTGCGCTAGTCCTTCCTCCACTGACCCCCGAGGTTTACGTGGTGTGTGTTTGTGTGGTTGTGTTGTGTGTGTGCACCTGCGTGGTGCCGGCGGGGTGTGTGGTCGCTGTGCGGGGGTGTTGGTGTGTGTGTGTGTTTGGGCGGTGTGCGTGTGGTAGGTGTGATGGTGGGGCGTGCGTTTGTGTGTGTGTGTGTGGTGGTGTGTGTGTGTGTTGGATCTTTGGGGTTTGGTTTGGTCCTTTGAAGAAATTGGAGTTGGGGGGCAGGGGTGGGGTGGGGTGGGTTTGGGTGGGGTTGGAGGGGGGAGGGGGGGGGGTGGGGGAAAAAAAAGAAAGGAAGTGGATTGTCGGGAAATTGACCGGAAGAAAAATCTCTTTTAACGGATAATCGGGAATGGGCATTATAACCCGGACTCTTCTTTTTCTCAATTCCCCCTGGTCTCGCTCATGCAGTCCCCGGGTCGACTCGTTGAAAAAACAAAGTCCCGAGGTCACAGGACAGAAGCGACAGACAGGGCACATACACACCACGCAGCACGCACATACCCCACACACACAACACACACACCACACACAAAACCCACACCCACACACCACACACGCGCACACACAAAAACACATAAATACACACACACACACACCAACACACACAACCACAAACACAAACACACCACAATGCAACAACATAAAACCCAAAAATCGTTTGTTGGGGGTTTTTTCCCTTTTTGGGTTTTAGGATTTTGTTTTTTGTTTGTTCAATTAAAAAAAAAAAAAATTTTCATTAAAAAACAAACAAAGTATCTAATTCTCTTTGTTTTTTTTCACGAAGCAAAACGGGTCGATTTGTTTTTTTTGTTTCTAAATTTTTGCTTTTGTTTTTTGTTTTGGAAGCAGGGGGTCGCTTTTTTTAATTATGCTTTTTTTCTTTTCGGTAGAAAAGGGTGCCAGCTCAAAGTAAATGTTTAATGGCCTAGCAGATATACGCTAATTTTTTAAAAAAGGACATTGCAGTATAGCAGCGATACAGTCAATGTAAAAAGGACATTGCAGTCTAGCAGACGATAAAGTCAAGTAAAATTAGTGAATTGCGTATGCAGCGATCACGGCTCAATGTAAAAATTTGTGAATTGCGTCTAGAGGATCACGGTCAAAGTAAAATTAGTGCATTGCGTATAGCAAGATACAGTCAAAGTAAATGGGGAACCAGTCATAGACAACAGTTAAAGGAAAAATTTGATTCAATGGATTTTTTTATTCTTCTGCTTTCCGAAATCCTTTACGGGCCCCTGTCACGTGACAATTCAGTGAAGCTGTTTACGGCATAACAGAGATTTTCCACCGCGATTCAAAACATTTTGTTTTCTCGTTTTTAATTTTAATTTTTTGTCCATCCACCCACAACGGTAAGTGTATTAGATTTCAAATTGAGAACCAGGCAAGTTTGAATTTGACTTTCCTGCTCCTTCGAAAGCCGATCAGTTTTAAAAGCATCGTGTGCCAGGCATAAAGTCACTACGTTTCCAGACGGGCGATTGTGACAGATTTCAGTTCATAGGGACCACTTAACTGTGTGGTTCCAAGAGATTTGTGTGGGCAGCAGTGACTGCATTGCTCGGTTATTG
>CM031605.1:23415391-23455391 GCA_018398815.1 Conus ventricosus
TAATTGCGCGTTCAATGAATGATTAACCCCTCCACCCCCCCCCCCCCCCTCACCTCACATGCCCTTGATAATGCTGTTCAATATTGACTTCCCCCTCCCCTCCCCCCCCCACCCCCCCCCCCCCCCCCCCCCCTCACCTTCACACACGCATACATTAACCCCTTCACACACACACACACACACTCACACGCGCGCGCGCGCACGCACACGCACAAAACACGCACACGCGCACGCACACGCACACGCGCGCGCGCGCGCGCGCGCGCTCTCTCACTTACATATGATAAGAAACAAACTATAATTGCAGGCAACACGACACGAATCAGTGTGTACTAAAAGTGTTTTCAGCGAACGGAGGAGAAATAAACGGAAGCAGAACGAAGTTTCCCGTTAACGTCAACTGAAAAACAATGGGACAGAGAAACAAATAAAGCAAACATGCAATCAACGATAAACAGCTGGCTTGTTCTGCGTGACGAGATTCTGTTGGAACAGAGGAATCTGAGTGGGCGACCTTTTTTTTTTTTTTTAATCATCCACCAGCGGTTACTGCGGAAAAAGCCGGGGCTGAGTCCTGTCGGGTCTGGATACGGTGTCACCAGAGGGCGCTCTTGTTCGGGTCAATGACCGAACTGCACCGGTAGATCCAGTGACCTTCTAGGATTTCAGTTGGATGGAAATGGACTCGAGCGTAATATGTAACGTGGGGAGGGTATGGGGGGGGGGAGGGGGAGGGCACTGCCTGGTTACACATAGATACTGGGCCGATTAAACAGCGCTGTTCCTTACTTTGAAAGCGTTAAAACCTTACATTGTTTTTGGCCACAGGCGGCAAGAAGACGGTCACATCAGTGTTGAAACTGCAAGCTGTCACTCATTTTCAATGAAATATTAATCTGTCGTCGTAAAAATTTCCGGCTACATGAACGCAGCATTTTAACTGTGTGCTTTTAAAAGCTTGACCGGCTGCAAACTTGGAAGTTGAACCTGTGTGTAGCACGGTTGAAAAGGAGGTCGAGAATCATTGATACTCTTGTTCAGCCTGTCTCCACCGAGCGACCTACTCCCTACCAATCCCCCCCCCCCCCCCCCCCCCCCCCCCCCCCCCTTACTATCAGTGTGCGGACAATCTGCCAGAGGCGGAATTTGACCTAGACCGTGCATGGACCACATGGTCAAAGACTGGAACTCTCAGCGCCAACAGACTTGGGGGGGCCAAATCCACGTGCCAAGGGTTTCCCAGGCTCGGTAGAAAAGTCAGCTACAACAAAGTGTGTTTCCCACGATCACTGTGTGTATAGCTTAAATGTAGATCCAATACAAGTGACGGAACAATCAAGAGGTGCAAGTGACGTAACAGTCAAAAGGTACAGGTGACAGAACAATCACGAAATACAGGTGACAGAACAATCACGAAATACAGGTGACAGAACAATCACGAAATACAAGTGACAGAACAAAGTGACAGAACAATCACGAAATACAAGTGACAGAACAATCACGAAATACAGGTGACAGAACAATCACGAAATACAAGTGACAGAACAATCACGAAATACAAGTGACAGAACAATCACGAAATACAAGTGACAGAACAATCACGAAATACAAGTGACAGAACAATCACGAAATACAAGTGACAGAACAATCACGAAATACAGGTGACAGAACAATCACGAAATACAAGTGACAGAACAATCACGAAATACAAGTGACAGAACAATCACAAAATACAGGTGACAGAACAATCACAAAATACAGGTGACAGAACAATCACGAAATACAAGTGACAGAACAAAGTGACAGAACAATCACGAAATACAAGTGACAGAACAATCACGAAATACAGGTGACAGAACAATCACAAAATACAGGTCACAGAACAATCACGAAATACAAGTGACAGAACAATCACGAAATACAGGTGACAGAACAATCACAAAATACAGGTCACAGAACAATCACGAAATACAAGTGACAGAACAATCACGAAATACAGGTGACAGAACAATCACGAAATACAAGTGACAGAACAATCACGAAATACAGGTGACAGAACAATCAAGAGGTACAAGTGACAGAACAATCAAGAGGTACAAGTGAAAGAACAATCATGAGGTACAAGTGACAGAACAATCATGAGGTACAAGTGACAGAACAATCATGAGGTACAAGTGACAGAACAATCATGAGGTACAAGTGACGGAACAATCACGAAATACAGGTGACAGAACAATCAATAGGTACAAGTGACGGAACAATCAGGTACAAGTGACGGAACAATCAATAGGTACAAGTGACGGAACAATCAATAGGTACAAGTGACGGAACAATCAAGGGGTACAAGTGACGGAACAATCAAGAGGTACAAGTGACAGAACAATCACGAAATACAGGTGACAGAACAATCACGAAATACAGGTGACAGAACAATCAATAGGTGCAAGTGACGGAACAATCATGAGGTACAAGCGACAGAACAATCAACGTTGATTGTCCTCACACAGTTTGAGGAAGGAAGGAAAGATGGTGGCAAGACCAATGACCGTCTCTTTCTTTACTCTTTCAGTTAGTGATGGTGTGTTTTACTTAGCATGTAAATGATCACCACGGCTTCGCTCTCAGCCTCTCTCGTTCTGTTTGGAACAGTGGAGTTTCACGTCCTCACAGCAAAAGCTTTCAGAGACAGGCGGTTCTTTCCCGGTAGTCTTGGATGCCTTGCCTTTGCTTATAGCTTCATGGTGGAGTTAGTCGGTGTTGTTGTTCGATGGTGGTTGCCTTCCTTCGTTGTAGTTGCTGGTTGTCCTTTCGTCTTCCTCAGGGGTGGGTTAGAACCAGTCGTCGAACGCGTTCTGCTTCAGCCGCTGACGGTAGTGAACCGAGGATGTCAGCGAGTATTACGTGAACGGGACGTTCAGACAGTGCACTGTGAGTAAGCTCACTGGGTAGACGGAGTGCGCCTCAGCTGCTGCTGCCAGCCAGTGTAAATTGTGTACAGTCGCCGTGAGGAGTGACGGGGAGTAACGGGAAGGCACGCGCATGACGCTTGTTGTGTATACATGGATACAGGTATGGTCCACTATTCGCAGAGACCGACAGCTCTGCAAACTGGTGCGGTCATAGTGTTTACTTCACAGTCGGAATCCGCTTCTGCTGAAACGGGACTCCTGAACCGTGTCAAGAACGAAAAAGATACCCCTTCGTTACCCCCGGAGGTGCGCGGGCGACTCAGAAATGTACTGTCCTCAACTGCCGAACGAACCAGGACACTACTTCTCTGGGTCCCACCGGCACCTTCGGGTGTATCCTTTTTTGTTGTTTTTTTTTAAGTTGTTTGTTTGTTTCTTGACGGTTCACGAGTCCCGTGTCAGCAGAAGCAGATCTCCTGAACCATGTCGATCTATACCACCTCTTCTTCTTCTTCTGCCTTCCCAGGTCATGCTGGTCAGATACAAAGTCCGGTAGCTTGGGCAAAGTCAGCGGTCCGTCGGAGTGAGTCTGCCATTCCCCGCGGCTTTTCCTGGACTCCCACTGCACCGGGTCAAAAGCGAGGAGTGACTGGAGGAGTTCTGAAGGAGTGGCAGACTGTATCATGTTATGTGCTAAGTGACACGGAGTTCTCGCAGAAATTGTATGAGACTTGCTACGTGTCATTCTATACTAGTTTTCATAGGAACTGTATAAGAATCGAAGATAAACACGCTTACACGCACACACGCGCGCGCGCACACACACACACACACACACACACACACACACACACACACACACACACACACACACACACACACACACGCACGCGCGCGCGCGCGCGCGCGCGCACACTCTTTTACAGTCATACATGAAGTAAAGGTTCGTTCAAAAAGCCGAGAACGCTGCGACGTTCGCCGACATACATTTTTCCAAGCGCATTTAAACGAGAACATCAAATGTCAAAAATATAATTGTACGTTTTAGTGTTAGGGTAAGCGCTGACCTATTCGAACACGATCAGGTGGTGTGTGTGTGTGTGTGTGTGAGTGAGAAAGAGAGAGAGAGCGCGCGTGTGTGTGCGTGTGCGTGCGTGCATGTGTTTGTGCGGTGTGTGTGAGTGAGAGAGAGAGAGAGAGAGAGATAAAGAGCGTGTGTGGTGTGTGTGTCCCTTCGATTGTTAATTGATAAGGGTTCTTTTTCCCGCGTACGTTACCCTCACGAACTGATACGGATCTAGTTCATCCTGTGACTGGTTAGTTCAGGAGCGGCATGAAAGAGTAACGAATCAGCGAGTTTCACAGGAGGAGCCATGTATAGGGGAACTGTGTTGACGAGTCGCTGAGTTGAACCATTTAATATGGTGGAGTAACAGGGCGTTGTCGCCGGAGTTGAAAAGGATTCACCCAGCTGTGTCATTCTATACGGCTCCATAACGAGATATTACGACATAATGACTGAGGTCGCTGAACTGTGTCATCCCAAAGAGTTCTGCAACGGGGTGCACGATCGATGTGAACATCAAATGGAAATTGTGTGTGTGTGTGTGTGTGTGTGTGTGCGTGCGTGCGTGCGTGCGTGCGTGCGTTCGTGCGTGTGTGTGTGTGTGTGCGCGTGCGTACGGGCGTGTGTACGTGCGTGCGCGCGCGCTTGTGAGTGTATGCGTACGCGTGCGTGCGTGCGTGCGAGATCGCTCGGTTTGTGCATGTGTGTGTGTGTGTGTGCTACGATGTGTTTCATCAAGTGTTATGATCAGGTGTGTAAAAAAAAAAAGGTTGACACACCAATTTGTAGATCCATGTTCAATGTGTAGTGTAACCTTGTTTCGGTTTAGTGGAGGGAAGATGAGTTGGACTTTGAAATGCTCACACTCTCTTAATCTTCTCCTCTTCAGTTTTTCCCTCCTAGCCCCTTTATCTTATCCTGATTTATCTGTTTCCTCCTCCTCCTCTCCTCTCCTGTCCCCTCTTCTTTCTCTCTCTCTCTCTCTCTCTCTCTCTCTCTCTCTCTCTCTCTCTCTCTCTCTCTCTCTCCTAGTTTTTTTCTTCTTCCATTATTCACATTTTTAATATCTGGCTGGCACACTCGTTCAGATGAGGTAAAAAAAAAAAAAATTAGGTTAGATAGCTGATGAAAAGTTGGAAAATGGCGACTAACGCAAAATCGTTTCAAGATTTGGAGGCCCAGACAAAGGCATATACTTGGTTTCCCCAGGAACACACACGCGCACGCACGCATGCTTTTGCGCTCAAAGACACAGTCTCACCTATTCTCAGTGCCTCACCGCCGCCACTCACTCGTATGTCCCCCACCCCTTCTTCCCCCGTCCTCCTCTCTCTCTCTCTCTCTCTCTCTCTCTCTCTCTCTCCTCTCTCTCTCTCTCTCTCTCTCTCTCGGTCTTGCTCTCGCTCTCTCCCCTCTCTCCCATTTCATCTGTCTCTTGTCTCTTTGTCCCTACCATCTGTGCGCGTGTGTGTGCACGCGTCCTCTGTCTGTCTCTCTCTCTCTCTCTCTCTCTCTCTCTCTCTCTCTCTCTCTCTCTGTCCTCCCTCCCTCTCGCTTTCTTTCTTTCCCACCATTATATCCACCACCACCCCCTCTCTGTCTTCCCCTTCTGTCCACCCCTCCTCTCCCTTTCCTCTCTCACCCACTCTGCTAGTACAGCTGGAAGCGGATGGAGTCGCAGACATAGCAAAAAGAGCCCTCGTCTACGCCTCCTCATGCGATATCAACAGACACGCCAGTCAGTGGAAATGACGTCGCCGCCCTCTCTGTTATAGTACACTGTCTGCCAAGGAGAAACTTTTGTTCGTGGCTGGCAGGTGCCAAAGAGTAAACAGTCAACGCTACCACTCTCTTTTGATGATCTCATGGCGTTGTTGTTGGTGGGGAGGGAGGGGGGAGTGATGATTGAAAAAGCGACGTCGTCTGGTGTGAAAGCACACAAGCATGGAATGCCAGCAGTTACCGTTTTCTCTCACAGGGATAAATACTGTTTCTACGTGAAAACCGTGATTGGCGCTTTTTTTTTTTTTTTCTTGATTATGATTACTTGCAGTCAGGTCTTATGAAAGCTAACAAGCTTCCATAGTCTGGCGCGTGCGGGGTGTGTGGTGTGTGTGTGTGTGTGTGTGTGTGTGTGTGTTTTGTTTGTTTCCCTGGATACTGCAGACTTGGGAACATAGTCCAACTAATTAGTATCCTCCGTGTTAGCCGCATCGGTGCGACTCGCGTTGTTTTGAATCCCACCGTGTATGTCCGTTGCTAAGCGCAGGCTGTGAATGGATTAAACCAACCACCTCTCCCATACCACAACAGCCCGTTAGAAACATGTGGCAAGAAACCAACCCAGGTTTTTCAATCAAGTTTATGAGTCATGCTCTATAAATCGGAGGGGAGACAGGTGTTTTTGTACGAGATACGCGCACTTCTACGCGCGCACCGGCTGGTTTACATTTGTGTGTAACGTCCCCACCCCGCCAAAAGGTGATTCGGCAGAGGGGCGTTACCGTCCCAGGAGAGTGGGGTAGGGGTGAGGGCAGAGGAGGAGGGGGGGGGGGGGGTGAGTGTGGCAGGGGCAAGTCAAACGCTGTGAGGACTCCAACGAAAGCGGTTATCGTGCTCAAGCTGATTCTCCCCCTGCGACTCGGGAACAGCGAAGTAGTCCGTACTGTATCACGGAGTGTACCAGGTGGTCGCTCACCAGTGTTTCTAAACAGGAGAAACGTTTTGAACTAGTCTGCAAGTGTGATATGGAAACAGATCCAAGAGCGGGATGCAAATCCTGCACACAAAGCGGTTCCCTGCTTGTACGAAGACGACAAAACTACCACCGTCGACCGTTTGGCTGGGCGAGTGTTGTGTGTGTGTGTGTGTGTGTGTGTGTGTGTGTGTGTGTGTGTTTCTCCAGCAATTTCATCTGTTTCACTGCTAGGGAATTCAGCACTTACTGGCTTTAGATGCCTATCAACAGCCGTCTTTAATCTCACGAAGATCTTCATGCCAGTTTTTTTAGTTGTCGTGCCGACATACAGACCCACACTCTTCCAAGTGATTCGGTGTCGTATGTGCATTGCACTTAACTGACACTGCGAAAACCACAACAGGGCAGTTAGATGTTCTTGGCTAAATTATGTAAGTACAGTTTGATAGGTATTGAAAAGATCACACAGACTGAATAAACAAACAACAACAACAAAAACAACAAAAAACCACGCATAAAGGAAAACAATGCAGCCTTTATACAACTATTTTCTTCTGCTCTGCAGTACATTCGTCGGCGTGCACGAGGATCAATCCGATATAAAGGAAAATGGACGTCAGCGCTCTTGAACACTCATCGCACGAAACGTTGTTCGGCGCAGTTTAGGTGGTGGTGTTCTTTTCCCAGAGGAAAACATAGATGTTAAGCCCACCATTGGCGGTCATTTCCATTTGTGACCCTAGCGCAGTAGTCATTGAGCGCACATTGAAATGCGCTGAAAGGTTGTGCTGTCTGCAGAATGTGGCATGAGAATTATGGAAGGGGAATTTCACGTTATCATGGAATATCCTAAGTCTCATGCGTTACGAAAGAAACTTGTACGCATTCGTGGATTTACTTGCTTTTCATTTTTTGAAATGTTAAGTCGTCTTTAAAGGGAAGAGGACTGCTCGGTTTCGCTAGAGTTATCATGAAAGGAAAGTTTGCCGATACCATTCATGTCTTTTTAACTTTTATTTTATAGACTGATATGGTCACTTTTTGTGTGTTGTCTTTGGAAAAACGTTCACGGTATTGTGTCTTCAGCAAATCCTGAAAACAGTTCCGTTGTCAACTTGTTTTCAGGCTTGATGTGGCCACCCTGATCCGCAAGGTTTTAACTATTGTGACGTGAGTCGAGTGCTTTCGCGAGGGCACTGGTCGAATCTGACGTCTTTACAGTGTTCAGATTTTCTGGATAAAATCACCCTCGGCAAGTTTTTTTTTTCTTTTCTTCTTTTTCTTTCTTCTTATTCTTTTTCTTTTGATTGTTCTTCTTTTCTTCATCTTCCTTTTTTTATCTTCTCCTTTTCTTACAAAGATTCTTTGAGAAATGAGCATGCAACACGGAGTCTCTTGTGTTTCCCGTCTGATATACCTTTTTTTTTTTTTTTTTTTTTTTTTTTTGCTGTTCCACTCTCTGCGCCACCTCAGAGGCAGTGCACCCACGCCGCTCATTCCGACACCCCGTCCACAGCCACAGCCCGGTCGGCCCCGCCGCAGCCCCGGCACCGGCAATCCACAGGAAGCAGTCAATGTCAAGTCGTTAAGAGGCAACCCACCGGAGGAGACACTGCACTGCTGCCGAGTCACTTCGGTGGTGTTCAGTGGCGCCTGTTCTGATCTAACATACGCAGGACACCACCTACTAAGCCCCCTACTGACGACAATAATTGCTTAGTCGCGGACCCGGGCGTGAGTGAGCTCTCCCTCCGGAGGGCGCCACCACGTCCGTCCAACGACAGCCCCCATGGACTCGCCGATACCGGTGACCTCGGCGGAACCAAACCAAGGCCACAGACGTGGAGAGGACATCGAAGTTGAGGTCACCATGAGAGCAGGGCATGAAGGGCCACAGAATTGGAGACATTTTTTTTCTTTTTTTTAAATGCTGATCGATGATAATGAGGATGATTAAGACGATGCTACGGATTTCCGTTTCGGTCTGAGACTACATGACAGGGCTGTACTCTACGTTTCCTTTCATAATATATCCCGGCGTCAACCAGGCCCGAGAGATACAGGCACCTGCAGTGTTGGTCAGGAAATTTGAGCAACACTCTCAGAAACGCATCCATTAAGTGGATGAAACTCGACTGTGTGGTCCCAGTCTTCCCAACTGAGTCCGCAGCAACTCAACTCTGGGTAGGAGCCGGTCGGGGCAGAAAAAACCCACATGACTTCTGATGGGATTCGAACCCACGACCTCCCAGCCGTGAGTCCGCGACGCTAACCACTTCGCCACGGCGGCTGGTTCACCCTCGCCAAGTTTCCTGTGAAACCATTTCACCCACCCCACGCCCTCCCGCCAAAGTTGTCCACTTCCCGCCCTACAACTCCACGCCACCCCCCCCCCCCCCCCCCCTTACTTTCACCCCGCATCCCCCCCCCCCCATCCCACCCTTTACCCTGCACCCTCTTACCCCCCACCCCACCCCCCACCCCCCACCCAACCCTATCGCACTCCCGCTCCCTCATATATCTCCCTCCCTCCCCCCCCCCCCCCCCCCCCTCTCCCCCCCCTCTGCACTAATCACATACCCACGCAGTTCCTTTTTCTTACAGCTTGCCAAGCTAAGATGGAAGCTGCTCGCGGAGAAGTTAGAAACACAGGGCCTCATTAACCGTTTAATAGATAAACCAGCCTTCCTCTCCCGCCCCTCCAGCCGCAACTTGTCTTCTTCTTTTTTCTTTCTTTTCCCCCTTTCCTGAATCATCTTTCCATTTCATTCGTCCTTCCGTCGATTCGTATTTCTCCTTTCTCCTGTCTGTCTTCAGTTCTTCTTCTTCTTCTTCTTCTCTTCTTCTTCTTTTCTCATATTTTCTCTTTTGTTATGGAGTTGTGTCTGCCTCTGTGTTGTTCACGACCTCTTTATTTCATGTTAGATAACAAACAGGTGAGTACATGGATGAAAGGAAGGAGCAAGGACAGTGGACAAAGTTGCAACCGTCTCTGTTTCGTTTTCCGAGGAACCCCCCCCCCCCCCCCCCCCCCCACCCCCCCCCAAAAAAAAAAGACAGCGCAAGCAAGGTTTATGTTTGTTCTCGAAGTAAACAAAGAGAGACAGCGCTGACAGATTGTTTGTTTGTTTTCCCAGGAAACGAGAAAAATCAGCGCAAAGTGTTACGTTTGTTTTCCCAGGAAACGAGAAAATCAGCGCAGTGTTACGTTTGTTTTCCCAGGAAACGAGAAAAATCAGCGCAAAGTGTTACGTTTGTTTTCCAAGAAACGAGAAAAATCAGCGCAGTGGGTTACGTATGTTTTTCCCAGGAAACGAGGAAACGGAGCAGATATATTTTATGCTTGTTTTCCAGGAAAGATAGCGCAAATTTTATGCTCATTAAAACGCAGAAAAAAAGTAGCGCAGGCATTTTGACGTTTGTTTTCCAAGAAAGCAAGAAATGATGGCGAAGACAAGATGCATGCTCGTTTTCCGGGAAAACAAGGGCGGGGGGGGGGGGGGGGGGGGGGGGAACAAATGCAATTTTTTTCTTTTTCCAACGAAAAGAGCGCGAAAACGGATTTCTGTTGGTTGGTTTGTTGTTGTTGTTGTTTTAAAGAATGTTATGCGGGGGGGGAACAAAATGCAATTTTTTTCTTTTTCCAACGAAAAGAGCGCGAAAACGGATTTCTGTTGGTTGGTTTGTTGTTGTTGTTGTTTTTAAAGAATGTTATGCGAAAAGAAGATTGTTTCTTTTCCTAGGAAACATAGAAAGACAGAGCAAAGAAAGTTTAATGGTTTTCTTTCCAACCCTGTCGTTTTATTAGATCCTTGCTCTTCGAGACTTCATTCAGTTGCAAAACATCTCACCTGTTCCGAAACATCTTTTACGATTTCGAATTGCGGATTATGACACACGTCAGGTCAGTGTGATGTGGAGATAGAGCTCGTTCGCTCTCGTATCCCCCCCCCCCCCCCCCCCTCCAGAACCTCTCTCTCTCTCTCTCTCTCTCTCTCTCTCTCTCTCTCTCTCTCTCTCTCTCTCTCTCTCTCTCTCTGTGCGGGCGCGCGCGCGAGCTAGCGAGCAAACATACGCAGGTGCGCGCTTCCTTGTGTCCTTACATGCATGTGCACGAGTGAGTGAATAATGAGTCGGTGACACAAAGGGACAGACTAGTGGATAGAGACTGTGTTTTGACTGCATTCAGAATAATTGCTTTATCACTGGGGACGACCAGGAAGTGGAGATTGCGTCACTTTCTGAAGCGACCGAACAATGGTGTGAAGTTGGAAGTCACATAATTATAGAAACTGTTAGATTGCGTCACTTTCTGAAGCGACCGAACAATGGCGTGAAGTTGGAAGTCACATATAGAAACTGTTGGTGACTAAATAAAAGTTTGACGTTAAGATCATACCTGAAAGCTGTTGAGAGCAAATGCAAGTTTGACGCAAAGGTCATACCTTCAAAGCTGTTGGAACCAATAAAAAATTTGACGTTGAGATCATACCTAAAAGCTGTTGGAACCAATAAAAATTTGACGTTGAGATCATACCTAAAAGCTGTTGGAACCAAATAAAAGTTTGGCGTTGAGATCATACCTCAAAGCTGTTGGAACCAATAAAAATTTGACGTTGAGATCATACCTCAAAGCTGTTGGAACCAATAAAAATTTGACGTTGAGATCATACCTAAAAGCTGTTGGAACCAATAAAAATTTGACGTTGAGATCATACCTAAAAGCTGTTGGAACCAATAAAAATTTGACGTTGAGATCATACCTAAAAGCTGTTGGAACCAATAAAAATTTGACGTTGAGATCATACCTCAAAGCTGTTGGAATCAATAAAAATTTGACGTTGAGATCATACCTAAAAGCTGTTGGAACCAATAAACATTTGACGTTGAGATCATACCTAAAAGCTGTTGGAACCAATAAAAATTTGACGTTGAGATCATACCTCAAAGCTGTTGGAACCAATAAAAATTTGACGTTGAGATCATACCTAAAAGCTGTTGGAACCAAATAAAAGTTTGACGTTGATATTATACCTAAAAGCTGTTGGAACCGATAAAAATTTGACGTTGAGATCATACCTAAAAGCTGTTGGAACCGATAAAAATTTGACGTTGAGATCATACCTAAAAGCTGTTGGAATCAATAAAAGTTTGACGTTGATATTATACCTGAAAGCTGTTGGAACCGATAAAAGTTTGAAGCTGAGATCATACCTTAAGTCGATGGTGACCGAAGAAAGATTTGAAGTTGAGATCGCATCTAGAAGTTGTTAGTGTCCAATCAAAGGTTTTATTCAAGTCGGAGCCGAACATAGAGGTTCACTGCGACCAAAGAAAGGTTTAAAGTCGGGTACCAGTTTGACAGCAGAGGCGGATTTCACTCGCAGAGCTGCCAAAGTAGCCTCGCAGACTTGGGACAAGAACACCGCTTGAGGAGGCCCCACTCTCTGACGGCTCTCCCTGCGCTCAAAGCCAATGGGAATCCCAGTGTCAAAGAGCTGACACCTCTGTGTGCGGCGCGGGTTGTACGGAACGCTTCAGTGCAGAAGGTGGTCTTACAGCGGCTACCAGCACACTGCGGCAACGGTGGCAATAAGAAAGCAGACACACTGGCCACGGAGAGTGCACAGAAGGAGCAAATCGACGACCTGGTGTCCTGTAGTAAAGGAAAGAGCATCATCACGGCTCAGCAGCAGAAGAAGAGACGGCAGTTCCAGCTCCCTCATCGCCGCTGAAACCACAGATTCCAACTCCAACACCGATAGGAGCAGGCGAAGATCCTTTGTCAGAAGACGACTAGCTATAACCGTCTGCGCTTCCATGTGGACAGACCGGCGAGTGTCCAACATATCCTCCAGAACTGCCTAAGACATGCAGGGAACCAGAGATGGTCTGCCAAAACGGACGTCGTCTGGCCACCATGGACCACTCTGACCATGGCCTGCCTTGGCCACCACAGACCGCTTGGGCCACTACGGACCACTTTGGCCATCACAAATTGCCCTGGCCACCACGGACGGCTTTGGCCATCACGAACCGCCCTGGCCACCACGGACCGCTTTGGCCATCACGAACCGCCCTGGCCACCACGGACCGCTTTGGCCATCACGAACCGCCTTGGCCACCACAGACCGCTGGGGCCACTACGGACCACTTTGACCATCATGAACCGCCCTGGCCACCACGGACCGCTTTGGCCATCACGAACCGCCCTGGCCACCACGGACCGCTTTGGCCATCACGAACCGCCTTGGCCACCACAGACCGTTTTGGCCATCACGAACCGCCCTGGCCACCACGGACCGCTTTGGCCATCACGAACCGCCCTGGCCATCACGAACCGCCCTGGCCATCACGAACCGCCCTGGCCACCACAGACCGCCCTGGCCATCACGAACCGCCCTGGCCATCACGAACCGCCCTGGCCATCACGAACCGCCCTGGCCACCATGGACCGCCCTGGCCACCACGAACCGCCCTGGCCACGTCACGAACCGCCCTGGCCATCACGAACCGCCCTGGCCACGTCACGAACCGCCCTGGCCATCACGAACCGCCCTGGCCACGTCACGAACCGCCCTGGCCATCACGAACCGCCCTGGCCATCACGAACCGCCCTGGCCACGTCACGAACCGCCCTGGCCACGTCACGAACCGCCCTGGCCACGTCACTAACCGCCCTGGCCATCACGAACCGCCCTGGCCGTCACGAACCGCCCTGGCCACGTCACGAACCGCCCTGGCCACGTCACGAACCGCCTTGGCCGTCACGAACCGCCCTGGCCATCACGAAACGCCCTGGCCACCACGGACCGCCCTGGCCACCACGAACCGCCCTGGCCACGTCACGAACCGCCCTGGCCATCACGAACCGCCCTGGCCATCACGAACCGCCCTGGCCATCACGAACCTCCCTGTCCATCACGAACCGCCCTGGCCATCACGAACCGCCCTGGCCACCATGGACCGCCCTGGCCACCACGAACCGCCCTGGCCACCACGGACGGCTTTGGCCACCAAGCTCGACGACTCCCGCAGGACATGCGGAGAGCGGCAGACGTCATCCGAGATGTTGGAAGTGGACAGTTGAGGGGCATCATCACCACGTGCACAGTTCATCCTCACGCACGCTACGACCCGTCATGCACTCGTTTACACCCGCACATCTGATACATGTCAGTGCCCGTTCCTCTTTGCCGCTCGTCTACACGTAACAATGCCAAATTAGCGTCACTCTCTCTTTGAGATGGGAGATCTTGCATCGTTGCACATCCCATTAAACGGAACTCACTGATGAACTCTAGTACTTGTGATGTGTATGATCTTTTGAGAGAGAGAGAGAGAGAGAGAGAGAGAGAGAGAGAGAAACAAACTAATTAACAAGATACTGACAATAACCTGACCAGGTGTTCCACCGAGTGATTTCAGACCGAAGGGACTTCACTTCATCCCACTTAGATGAACTTGTTGACTTTTTTACACAAAATTGCTGTGTGCTCCAAATTGATCCGTCGTTTCGACACTCGTACAGTAGTACCTGTGTTTACGGACGGCTTTGTCGGATCACAGGTAGTAGTAACTGTTGTTGATGACGAGATCTCCAGGGGGATTGGCCTTGCAGTTCCCCAGTTCCTGTTGTGTGTTAGCTGGGTTTTCTGTGTTTGTTTTTTGTTTACCTGGCAACCTGTTCTGCTTGCTTGTTCACCCACGGCTCTTTGTGTGTAATACCAGTGATCTGTGGGTGTGTGCTCGCGCGTGCGAGACAGAGAGAGAGAGAGAGAGAGAGAGAGAGAGAGAGAGAGAGAGAGAGAGAGAGAGAGCGAGCGTGATGGTGCACATGCGCACGTTGGTGTGCCCCAGTTACATCTTAGTTCGGGTAAGAGGGAAGGGAATGTGGACGGGGAGGGCGAAGCAGTGGGAGGCAGCGGAGGTGGTGTTGTGTGTGGGGGGAGGGGGGGGGGGGGGTCGGGGTACGTGTGTAAAGGGAGAGAAATCGGGATGGGAAGAGCATTGTTAAACGTAATATAGCAGGATATGCGGATGGGGCCAAAACCCTCGAGAGGTGTGTGTGTGTGTGTGTGTGTAGGGCAGAGTGCCAGATAACACGGGAGATATTGCCCAACTTGTGTTCTTTGGCAGACACATTACAGAGGGAAAAACGGGGGTGGAGGGTGATTGAGTGGGAGTGAGAATGACAGAGAGAGAGAGAGAGAGAAGGAAAGAGCGAGACCTACCTCCACCCCCACTCCCTCCTTTCCCTTCCTCACTCCTCCGCTCCCTTTCTATTCTGAAACAAAAGCTGTTGTGTGAACAGATGTCTTTTCAGAGGAGTAACCCCATAGTATCAGTTGTGTCTGAAATTGTACATTATTGCCAATTAGGTGTTATGAGTGGGTGGGGTGGGGCGGGGGCGAGATGAAGGATCCCAGTTTTTGTAAGAACATTTCGTTTGTTTACATATGTCACGCCCGCGCGTACTGCTTCGCATGCATGTACGTGAGCGCTCGCGCGCGTGCGTGCACACGCTCTCTCTCTCTCTCTCTCTCTCTCTCTCTCTCTCTCTCTCTCTTTCTTTCTCTCTCACGCACGCACACTGACACTGCACGTGCGCGCGCACGCACGCACACACACACACGCGCGAACGCACGCACGTGTGCACGGGCTCAGACGAAAAGCATACACACTCGTATGCACAAACATAATCTTCTTTTTTTATGAGGGAGAGTGACGATGAGGAGTGGGAAAGGTGCGATGGAAGTGGAGAACGGTTCTAAACGTTGCCAGTCTCGGGAGAAACAGAGTCAAAGCTCTAACTTTCATGTTCATTAGCTCACTTAAAAACTAAAAGGCGTGTGTATTTGAGCATAATGGTTCTGCCGTGAAACAAGCCCTGGGCGAAGGTTTTCCCCCCGTCTCGGAACTGTTGTGCCTGCCATTAGCCGCGTGTTTTGCCGGTGGTCATGATCCCTGAAGCGGGTAGCCAACAATGAGGCTTTGTTGAGACAGTTCTGCCGTTTGGATTGCCACCCATTAGTTGGCAAACAAGTCGCCGGCGGTTGGGATAGCAGTCGATAGGTCGTGGCCGGCGAGCTGTGTCAACATCCAGCCAGGCTTCGGGTGCCCGAAGCGGTATATTGAGCTGAGGGTTTGAACAAAGTTTTCTCTGAACCTTCAGTGACCTTCAGTTACCTGTCTGTCTGTTGTCCCTCTCCTCCCCCCCCCTCTCTCTCTCTCTCTCTCTCTCTCTCTCTCTCTCTCCTCTCATTCCCTTTGGCGTATTGTTATCCAACAATTAAGCTTGCTTGTTTGGAGGAATAATCCTTTGTTTGTTAGTACTCAACCTCCCACGCATCCCCCTCCCCCATCTCGACCCCGTTCCTCTCCTCTCCCCACCCTTGAATTTGTTTTTAAACTACTGAACAAAGTGCACACACACACACACACACACACAGAGGCCTTTTTGTTTGCCATGTAGGAAGGTTTTTCCTTCATCCCTAAGTCTTCTCCGTCTTCTTTTTATCACCATTTTCTTCACATGTTTGTCTTTGTTTTATTCTTCCTCTTCTCAACATGGATGGATTGAAAGAGTCTCCCCCAAAGTCCCCCCCCCCCCCCTCCCCCCCGATTTTAGTAGCAAACAAGGTGCGCGTTGTAGTCTTTCGTACATCAAATAATTAGAAGTAAACAGATAAGTCGTGGAGGGAAACAAACGCAGTGACAATTCTGACAACTGACATTGCCATCTTATACAAACAAAAAGGGAATGACGTGGAGGGAGGGGGAAATAATGAAGAGGCTGTTAAAATGTAAATGGTACACAATTTGTTGGCAGCGTGTTGAAGCCATAGAACTCGGAGGTTCACGGCTGTTTGTTGCTCGTGGTGAGTTTGGAATGGAATTAACAGTGAGTTTTTGATACGTGCCGAGTTGCCTGAATTAGTGGCAGTCGGACGGTCTGTACACATGGTGGAAGCGGGTGGGGGGTGTTAGCAAGGACAAGCAACCACTTGCTCCATCATGACAGTGTCGAAACAAAGATAAAAGGGATGGGGAGCGCGGATAGGAGGGGGGTGGGGGTGGGGGGGGGGGGGGGGGGGGGGTGGGGGTTGGATAGTGTACGTTTGGAAAATGGGGATGAAGAAGAGGGCATTAAATGCAGATATTCAATTTTTTCCTAACAGCATATGGGGAAGGTCACCCAACAGTCCAGTGAGTAGAACCATTCATTACACATGTGTTGAATCGACTTTCAACACCGGAATGACGCTTACAACCTCAAGAGGTTGGCGACTCGGGTTCGCCGTGCCCAGTTTTCAATCAAGAAATTTCATCTCCCCTCTCTCCCACCCCACCCCCCACCCCCACTGCCTCCCCCACCCTCACCCATCGAACACCCACCGACACATGTACTTGACCCGAAGGCTTATTCGCCCACGAACGCCACGAAGCAGCTTTCCCATTGTTAACCTCCCTCCTCACTCGCGCGAAGTGGACACTTCTTGCACATCAACGGACTCTCGGAAGAAGCATGGAGTGTGTACTGTCGACTCCCGTGCTTTCCAGAGAACCAGGTTTAAAAAAAAAAAAAAAAACTGCCCGGGACGCCTGACACACACTGGGGAGGACATTGCTGAGGTCTCACCTCACGGGCGTCCCACGAAAGGGGATGTCTTGTAGTGATGGTGCGGGTGGTGAAGTGGGAGGGGATGGGAGGGGAGGGAGGGGATGGTAAGGAACGATCTTTCCCTTTTAGTACAAGTTGGTAAGCGTCGGTGACGGGTCGATGGCTACGTGAACGTGCGTTACCGTGTACTGTACCAACGCTCCTTCTGTCTGCCTCGTCACAGTACCGGCAGGCCACAGGGAGATTCACTGTTCACTATTAACCCCACAGGGAGATTCACTATTAACCCCACAGGGAGATTCACTATTAACCCCACAGGGAGATTCACTATTAACCCCACAGGGCGATTCACTATTAACCCCACAGGAGATTCAGTATTAACCCCACAGGGAGATTCAGTATTAACCCCACGGGGAGATTCACTGTTAACCCCACAGCGCTCCTTCTGTCTGGCTCGTCGCAGCACCGGCAAGCCACAGGGAGATTCAGTATCAAGTCGTCATGAGGCAACCACAGTCGGAAAACAATGCATACTAACATATCACCTCGCCGGCATTCATTGGTTCCTATTATGATCTAACGTAAGCAGGACAAGAAGTGCCGTATGAGCCCGCCACTGAAGATAACGAGTGTTTAGTCGCGGAGCCTGCGTGCGTGAGCGTCCCCTCCCCGAGGCGCTACCAAGACCGACCCACGGCACTCAGTGAACTCGCCAACAATACCGGCGACCTCGACACAACTCGCCAAGGCATAGGTTTGAAGAGGAAATCGAAACTGAGGTCACCACAGAGAGCAGGGCGTGAGGGGCCGCAGAATTTGAGACTTTATTTTTATGCTGTTCGATGAAAAAGATATCATCGAGTTCCACTCTGGTGGGAGACTGCGTGACAGGGCTGTTGTCTACTTCTTTTTTTTTTTCCAATAATATACTCCATCGTCAATCAGGCCCGGGAGATGAAGACACCAATGTTGATCAGAAATTGGAACAGCCCTCTGTGAGGTGCGTTCATTAAAGTGGATGAAATTGCTTGTGCGGTCCCAGTCTTCCCAGATGTGCCCATAGCAAGCTGGCTCTTGGTAGGGACCAGTCGTGGTCTAAGTATGCCACAGGTACATATGGCCGTGATGAGAATCGAACCCACGACCTCCCATCCTGGAATCGGCGACGCTTCCCATTGCGTCATGGCGGTTGGTCTTCTTTTTGCTTGACTCGTTCATGCCCTTTTTCTCTGCTTGTAACGATGCTCTGTCTGACGAGTCTTGTTCAGAAAGTCGGGGGGACAGGTGTGTGACATTCAGTGTATATTGTGTCAGTCGTTTAGAGATTTGGGGGTTCTGTCGCCATTTCATCGGTCTTTGCATCAAGCTCGTGTCCAGATGCTCTAGAGTTCGAGTACCGAGTTAATGCTCGGTGGGTTTAGAGTGAAATTCCTCTACCCTTCCCTCATCCCCACTCTCCCACCCAGTGTCTCTGGAATCCTTCCCTCCTGTCCTGCTCATGATGCCCCCTCTCTCCCTCACCCCGTTCCCGCTCTTCCCCCTCCTCGTTCCAACACCTTGTACTCCTCCACCCCCCCCCCCCCCACCCCCAACTCTTCCCTTCCCCTTCCGTGTCTCCTAAAGCTTAGCATGTTCTTTTGTTTTAAAACTCCCTGTTTGACTCTCACTGTCTCTCTCTCTGTCTCTGTCTCCGTCTGTCTGTCTGTCTGTCTGTCTGTCTGTCTCTCTCTCTCTCTCTCTCTCTCTCTCTCTCTCTCTCTCTCTCTCTCTCTCTCTCTCATTTCTCTCTTTTTCCTCTTTCTCTCCCCTCCCCCTCTCTCTTTTAACTTTTTTAAAATCTTACATTTTGATTCGATGACTTTAAAAAAAAAAAAAAAAAAAAAAAAAAACCACCAGAAATTAAAGACAACTTGCTCTGGTCTGGTCTCCTCCTGCAGGTAGCCGCCGGGAGCTGATCTCCCGCCTGGCGGTGCCCCGGTCAGCGCGGCGGGGCGGACTGGTACAACTCCAACTACACCACCCGCTACACGGAGCTGCTCTACTCCTACCGTTTCGTCTGCGACGACTACTACTACGGGCCGGCGTGCACGGTGCTGTGCAGGGCCCGCGACGACCACTTCGGCCATACTACTGCAGCGACAACGGCACCAAGGTCTGCCGGACTGGGTGGACCGGCGAGTACTGCGATGAGGGTGAGTCGTTTAGGCTGCCTGTCAGTGTGACGTTTATGTGTGTGTGTGTGGATGGTCTCTGTGTGTGTGTGTGCGCGTTTGTGGTGTGTGTGTGGGTGTGTGTGTGTGTGCGTGTGTGTGTGTGTGGTGTGTGTGTGTGTGTGTGTGTGTGTGTGTACGCGTTTGTGTGTGTGTGTGTTGTGGGCGTGAGGATCAGGGTGGGTTGGAGACCGCGGGGGTGAGTAGGGTGGGTGGAGAGAATGGTGGTGGTGTAAGCGTTGTCACTGTGTTTTGAGTGTCAGGATGTCTCTCTCCAAACCCTCCCCAACCAATATCTTTATACACTAGAATGTTGTCTTGCTTCTACTACCAGGTGAACATGCTGCACACACACCATTTGTGTCCTCCCTGATAGTCCTCCTGCAACGCGGTACTCTCTTGAAATCCTTGTAAAACAGAAGGGCCGTCAGCGGGGCCGGCGCTGGCGATGAGTCAGACTAAATTATTTGCAAACTTTCCATAAACAAATTAACAAAGTCATCCGTTTGATTTCCTCATCAAGAGCAGATTACTTTGTTCTCACATCAAGAATGCTATTTTCAAAAAAAAATCTCTGTGCTCCATCACGTCATAACGGCTCTGAAAAACGAAAAGAAAAGACCTGTCTTCCTTCCGGCTGTGGTCCATCTCATCTCCTCACTGTTTTCTCATTCTTTTCTGATGAAGTCCAAGTGATTCGTACAAACTTCGATCAGCCACCTTCCCTGCCCACCTTGCTCGAACCCCAGTTTACTGCACACCTCTCTTCTCTTTTGTCCCCATGACTGAACCTGAGGTCTTGAACATCCAGAGGGAAATGACTCTCAAATCCTGTGAACTCAATCCCAGACCCGCTTCTGGCTTTTTTCAAATGCGTTCCACAGCACCTTCCCGCTTTTACCGAAATTTCTAATTCGTCCCTTCACTCTCGAATAATTCCCTCTGATTTCAAAACTACAGTTGTTTACCTCTTTTGAAGAAAGCCAGCCTTGGCACACACACACACACAGACACACACACACACACACACGCACGCACGCACGCACGCACGCACGCACGCACGCACGCACACACACACACACACACACACACACACACACACACACACACACACACACACACACACACACACGGCCTTTGTCTAATCTTGCTTTCCTGTGTAATCTTCAAGAGGAAGCCGTTCAGTAGACAACTTGAACACAAGCTGGTTCAACCACTTCAGTCTGCCAGTCGTTCAGGTCACAGCACTGAAGTACTCTTCTCCACACTTTGAGTAACATTTTGTTAGCGTCTGACATCAAGAGGAAAAAGTTCATTTATCACTTTTCTTGACTTGTCCGCTGCCTTTGATGCTGGTGGCCTTTCAGTCTCTCTTACCTGCCTGCAAAATACATTTAGAATCAAAGATATTGGCTTCATTTGGTTTCAGTTCCTATAAAATGCCGACTAATTTCAATCCTTCCCAGTGAGTGGTTGTCACTCCCAACCAGTGAAACTCGAGCACGGTGTCTCACAAGGATTTGTTCTCGGTCCTGTTCTTTTCACATTACACACTGCTCCTCGTGACGATATCATCAGCCATCGTTACGTCAAGCATCATCCGTATGCGTACGACACCCAGTTTCAGGCAAATGCACCTAAAAATGATTTATGTACCCATTTCTGCAAGAACATCTAATTGCTTCCTTGACATCAAATACTGGATAACTCGGGGTAAATTACAGTCAAATGGTAACAAAACCGAAACTGTGTTCTTAAAAACAAGACAAAAAAACTCTCCTGCCAGTATTAGTTCGATCAAGCTCGGCAGTACATCCATTCCCCTAATCCAGCTTGGTAAAGAACCTTGGTGTTTTCTTCGACAATACACTAGCCATGCAAATAAGTCGTTACTCAAACTAGTCATTCCTGCTAATGTTAACAACAGAGTCATAGCTCTATTCGGAAAGACTGGTCCCCCGACACCACATCTGAACTTGTTACTTCTCTTTTTTTCTGTCTTGTATTGACGGCTGTAATTCTGTCTTGTCTGGTTTGTGTGCTCCATCCATCCAACATCATCAAACGAGTCCAAAATTCCGCTGCTTGACCTTTACAGAAAGAAAATATCAGAACGCATTATACTCCCGTCTTGCTGTCTCTCTACTGATCATATGTACCACCTAGGATAAAACGTAAGATTAACGCTCCCTGCTAGTAGAGAACTTTAGCGGCGACTTTCGTTCAATCGGCGTCTTCGTCGCGTGACGTCAAACACGGCTTCCGCCCAACAGCCCCGCTGTTCTATGTTGGCGTGTTTTGCAGCGTCCGGAGTCGTCTGCTGTACTTTGGAAGAGTGGCGTCCGCTGTATTTCATCTAGATCAACAAATGTACTCGTATGCACTGACACATTTCACGTAGACTACAAATAATTCCACATGGAGTATCATGTTGTTGTTGTTCTACTGGAGTAAACAAAAATTTACAGATTCAAAACAACCAAGCTTTAGGAGGCTTCATAGGCCTCCTTGGGTTTTCTATGACAAATAAACGACTGACTCTTGAGCCAAACGTTCGGCCAATTTTGTTGTCGAATCGATTCAGCTTACATTTTACTTTGTAGTGATTCTTTTGGGCTTTTAGCACCGTGACATACCGTGTAATACAACAGGAAATGTGTAGACTAATGTTTTTGTTAACAAATTGGAAGTACTTGCCGATTATAAAGCAGACAATTGGCTCGTAAAGATCGCTTCTTCTACGAGCGGCGTTAAAAAACCCGATTGAACGACGCGCTCAGCCGGCCGCGGCCTTGCTTGGCAAGGTTGCGCATGCGCACATCGCCTCTATGGGAGAAAAAGGGATTCCCTAAGGACGCTGGTGGCTAACGCGGGCTGCTCAAGTTCTCTATTAACGCCTTCACAACTTCGTGCCCCCTTCCCACCTCTGCGACTGTCTTCACTTCTACACCCCAATTCGTTCTCGGTGTTCCGATCAGATCCACTCTGCTTCCCAGTCCCCAGAATTAAACCATAACCTGTCGCCGCCGCTCTGCCTCTGTCCTTTGGCCCACCAACCTAAAATGAGCTCGTCCGTCCTGTTCGTCATGAAACAACGCAGGACATTTTCTAAAACCCACTTTAAGACCACGTACCCCTTTCATTCCTACCAGATACCCCTTCCACCTGTTCAGGTCTGTATTTCATCATTAGTTATTCATTATTTGTTTATGTACTTATTTCTTTGTTATGTTTGTTTACTATTTATTTATTTTGCAGCTTTATGTTTTAAGTTATGGTATGCGTGTTTGCGAATGACGCGTGCAAGCGCCTTGAACTGTGCCTTGTACTAGATGAGTCTGAATCATGTTTTTAGTTATTATTATTGGGGTGTAAGTTTGTTCTGTGTTGTTGTTTGTTTGTGTGTTGTTGTTTGTTTGGGGTTTTATTAGCCGTACTATGGATGGAGGAGAGATGGACGGGAGGAAGGGTTGGGGTAGGGGGTGGAAGGGGGCGAAGGGTACGGAATGGTGGACGGAGAGAGAAGAGAAGGTAGAGGAAGTAGAGAGCTTTGTGTTCTTTGGAGAGGTAGACGGAGATGGCGAGGGGGGGGGGGGGGGGGGGGGGGGGGGGGGGGGGGGGGGGGGGGGGGGGGCGAAAGAGGACGTGCGTATTTTTGTATGTGTATGTTATTGTCGGTGGGCAGGGGTCTGCGGAGAATGGGGCGTAGAGGACTGGGACAGTTTATTGCATGTAAAATCGCATCGTTGCATCACAAATCGGGACGTTCACAAACGGGAAATCGCAACCGTTTTCGTCCGAAACCTGTATGTTTGCTTTGAAAATGATGCAATGTATATTAAATTGATATATATCATCTGAAATCGAGCGTTACATCTGAAATTGATATCTGCATCCAAATCGCTGTTTTGCTTCTGAAATCATTTCGTTGTTACCGTAATCGTTACTTTGCACCGGAAATCTCTGTTGGCTCTGAAATAGCCACGTCCGCATCTGAAATTAACTCAGCATCCAAAATTGCTGGATTGCTCCTGAAATCGTCAACGTACGCATCTGAAATCGCTGTGTTGCCATCCGAAATCGTAATGTTGCGTCTGAGTCGCCGTGTTTGCAATGGGAAAACTCTGCCGGAGCCTGACAACTTCGCGTGAATAGAAGGTAGGACTATAGACGTGTTCACTCCTGCGAGCCTGGCGTGAAAGAAGGTAGGACTATAGACGTGTTCACTCCTGCGAGCCTGGCGTGAATAGAAGGTAGGACTATAGACGTGTTCACTCCTGCGAGCCTGCGTAAGTCTGATAATTGCTTGGGTCAACGCGAATCCCATCCCCAGTGACGTTTACCCCCCCGTTACCGTTAGGAGATGTGTGAGAAGCAATGGTTAGCCGATGACAGTCGAGCGACACACTTCCACACCCGCCAAAAGGGTGCGGCGGACGGGGATTTTCAGTCATCAGGGAGAGTACGGGACTGGGAACCTAACTCACTTCACACTGGGCCCCTTACGTGAACAAGGCCTGTTTCCAAGGGGTACCCTTACGGGAATGAGTTTAGGGGTTAGCCGCCTGGGGGGGGGGGGGGGGGGGGGTGTGGGTTTGAACG
The DNA here is from genome assembly GCA_018398815.1 of Conus ventricosus. Classification (NCBI taxonomy): domain Eukaryota; kingdom Metazoa; phylum Mollusca; class Gastropoda; order Neogastropoda; family Conidae; genus Conus; species Conus ventricosus. The sequence continues at coordinate 23,439,501 of CM031605.1, forward strand.
GAAAAAGGAGACCAACCCGGTGAGAAAAAAGGGGAAATGACGGGGGGGGGGGGGGGGGGGGGGGGGGGGGGGGGGGGGGGGGGGGGGGGGGGGGGGGGGGGGGGGGGGGGGGGTGGGGGGGGGGGGGGGGGGGGGGGGGGGGGGGGGGGGGGGGGGGGGGGGGGAGAGGACAAAGATCAATGAACCGAGGCCTGACTTGAATAAGCCAACTCCATCGATTGTTACGCCGAGCGTTGGTGGTGACCGTGTTGGACGTGCTTGGGTCGCTAAGGGGAACTAGCGTCGTAAGGGGTTGTACGACGCTTAATTATACAAATCTGACGTCAGACCATGAAGGAGTGGATTCAAACTGACCGGGCTTCTTTTCGTCGGAAAATAGTTACTTTACTTTCTTGACAGAAAAAAAGAACAAAGTAAACACATTTAGGGAATAAAGTTCAGTTGAGTTTTTTGAGTTTATGTCGTTTCGCGTGTTTCGGTTCATTTCCCGTTGCGACCGAGCGCGGAAGCGCAACAACACAAATGTGCATGAACCTGGGTTTGGTACCAGCTTATTTTAGGCGTTGGATGTCGGTTTGTGATCGCTCGGGCCAGAGTCATTGAGGCGTGGGCCGTGTCGGATGCTAACCGCCCCATCGATTCCACGCATGGGGGTTTCGTGAGTGTCTGAAAGAGTTCATCGATCTTATCGAGCGAAAAGGGTGGGTTGTTGGGGCCGGCCTGATCGATCGATCGATTCTCTGTCAGGGACGGATTTCTGGCTGTTCTGGCATTTTTTGTGGCGTATGAAAAATTTGGGGAAGTGAACATGTAACGCTTTTTTGCGCTTTCGGCCCTGACTTATCGAATATCCTATGGGCGTCTTTGCTCTCTCTCTCTCTCTCCCCCCTCTCTCTCTTCTCTCTTCTCTCTCTCCTCTCTCTCTCTCTCTCTCTCTTGTATGGTCTGCTATCCCCACTCTCTTTATGTCTCTTTCTGGCACCATCTTCATCCCCTCGCTCTCTCATTCCCACCCCTCCTCGTTTCTTTTCCCCCATAAAACCTGCCCCCCCCCCCCCCCCCCCCCCCCCCCCACCCGGGCGGCTTCTCCTGCACTCTGTCCCTCTTTTTAGTCTGCAGTGCCTGCCCAGGACAGCTCTCTTGGATGTGAAAAATGGAACAGAAGGCTCTCCCACCGGTTTTTTGTGCTGGGTCTTCGTCTCCTGTTTAATTCTTGTTTTGTAAACACGAGCACAAGGGGGTTTCGCGCGTGCCGGAAAACGGCCGTCTGAGCTCATACAAGTTACAGTTTGGGGGGCTTTGTGTATTTAAGAGAAGAGAGAGAAGAGATTTGTGCTTGTGCGTGGAAAGAGAGAGAGAGGAGAGAGAGAGATTTTGCGCTCATGCATGCGTGTGTTTGTACAGAGAGATGGGGTTTGGTAAACGGAGAGGGGTCCCTCACAATGCATGCGCGTTAATATTACAGGAACGGAACTACAAACAAAACGAAACGGATGCAGTGTGCGTGCAAAAATCACTCCACGAACAAGACTTCTCTTAGTCATCAAACGGCACACCCCGGGGCAGCTTGCAGCCTCTATGTGAGCGAAGCCCCAAGACAGAGATTAAAAGCAATTAATCCCATAACAATTGAACTTTATGGGAAACCATACCATGTGCGTTCAGATTGAAAGAGGATAACGATCACTTCAAAGGCATTTCTTCATCCGAGTTCATCATTCCATCTCATGGGGAAAAGACAAAGACGGCGAGATCTGTGTCTTGTCTTTCATAGACGCTAGAGGGTAGAGAACGCTGTCGGGTTTGGCGAGTGGAAGGGCGTTTCTCTGCTACCACTCGCGGGCGAGTTCGCTTGGCTGCCTTGTCTGCTAGACCAAGACGGTGACTCCACAGATAGGCTTGGTGAATGATGCGATGAGGCCATGTTTGGGATACAGTGTGACGAATCTGTCCTGTGTGCGATGGTGTGACCAGCTGTGTCGGGCAGCTGCCGGTTGCTGACGTGGTCGCGCATCTAAAGCGAAAGTATTTTGTCACCAATCCGGATCCATATTCAAATCAGGTTCGCTGAGAAAACCGTCAAATTAACTACCGCCTTTAAATCCCGTCATATTTGACGTTTTTTTTGTGTAGTCAACGCTGTCACTGCCTTTGCGGCAGATGCTAGTGACTCATGTGGTTAAGAAACGCAGCTCGGGTCAGCTGACCTGTCAGCCTGATCGTCAGAAGGGCGCTGCCATGGGCATCACCCACGATCATACGTCAGTTGCAGTCAGGCGGTTGGAAAGTCCGAATGAAAGGGAGAGAAGAAATAGAGCCACCTTCTCCCTCCTCATTGACTAATGAAGAAGATAGTGTTAGGTAACGATCTGTAAACTTTTAGAAGTAAAACAGTTTGTGTAAAGACACAAGGTCCGTGGTTCGTTCGCATGGGTAAAACACTGGGCTGGATCCGAAATCCAAACCCCCCCCCCCCCCCTCCCCCTCCCCTCCCCCCCCCCCCCCCCCCCCCCCCCCCCACACACACACCTTTTTTTCTTTTTTCTTTTTTTGTATCATTTTGATCTCTTTCTGTAAAGATCCCTCTCATGCTCTGCCATTCCGTCATTGTCCATAGCTGCTCTCTCAACCTCAGTTTTCTTTCCCCAAACGCACAGCCCTCTCTCCGCCGTCTCTCATCCCCCGTCCTCTTTCAGGGGCAGACAGACAAATTTATGCGACACCCACGCGCGCGAAAAACCCCACACACACACACACACACACACACGCACCCGCGCGTGTATTCAGTGGAACACCACTTCTGCTCTCACACTTGCCGGCCAGTAATCATCATCATTCAAGACAACGGCAAGCAGTTCGTGCAGTCGTGAAGTCCCGACCCAATTATCGTGTTGCAGACAATTCTCCCTCCTCCATCAGCAGTAAACCCTCCACACGATACGAGTCAGTCACGAGAACAACAACTAGCTGTTGCTACCCTCTGTCTGTCTGTCTGTCTGTCTCTCTCTCTCTCTCTCTGTCTCTCCTCTCCCCTCTTTTCCTCTCTCTCTTTTCTCTCCTCTCTCTCTCTTTCTCTCTCCTCTCCTCCCTCTCTCTCTCTCTCCCCTCCTCTCCCCTTTCTCTCTCTTCTCTCCTCTCTCTCTCTCTCCTCTCTCCTCTCTCTCTCTCTCTCTTCTCCCTTTCCCCCTTTCTCCTCTCTCTCTCTCTCCCTTTCTCTCTCTCTCTCTCTCTCTCTCTCTCCTTCTCTCTCTCTCTCTACTCTCTCCCTTCTCTCTCTTCCCCTTTCTCTCTCTCCTCTCTCTCTCTCTCTCCTCTCTCCCTCTCTCTTTCTCTCTCTCCTCTCTCTCTCTCTCTCTCTCTCTAACGCACGCACCTAACACATAAACAATACATGCACGCACACAGTTCACGCACACAGATATGTTATGCACGCATGCACAATACACGGCTCGCTGAGGAAGTCCAAGCACAGACATTTAGATCGACTGTGGATCGACGTCTTGTTGAGTGAAACGGATGGGGGTTGAGAGGAGGGGAAATGCGCGTGCGCGCGGGCGTGTGTTTGTGCGTGCGTGCGCGGTCTTTTCTGTTTTAGGACGACGGAGGGAGGGGGTGGGGTGGAGGGACTGCCGTTAAGTCAATGTCTCGGCTGACCGTGGAATCAACGAGGGATCGAAAATTGTCCTGTCGTGTGCGTGTGATCAAGGCACCGTTTCTTGGCTGCCCCCACCTCATTTGACTCTCCCTGTTTATTTGGCCAGCCTGACTGCGGCAGGTAAACGACTCATTTCCTTGTCAACGAAGAGAAATTGCTAGAAAGGAGAGGCTGTTCGGGGAGACGTGGAGAGATGCTGGTGGCCAGAGGAGAGGAAAGGAAAGGGTGGGGGCGGGGAGAGAAAAGGGCATCGTGACACTGTACGCAACCTCCGCTGTTCTCTGAACAACGATGGCTGACTGGGTTTTAGTTCGCGGCAGGGTTCGACTCGCCCCGAGTCCTGAAAAGAAGCTCAGAACACTACGGGAGAGCAGTGTCTCCGCCAAAGGGAGCTTGTTGGTTCTGCATCTTCATCCTTCTCGTGGTGGTGCCTTCTTTGGCACAGGGGGCTGGATGAAGAGGAGGAGAGGCACCTGAGGGAATCAATTAGCGTCTGGGTGTGAGGAGGAAGTGCTTGTCATTTGCATCATTGATGTGGACTAACATCTTCTTCCTTGGACCCCGATTCAGCCATCACCAGGGGGCCGCCCGTAGCAACAGTTGGCGTGTGTGTGTGTGTGTGTGCCGAGGCTCGGAAATGTCAACAGTTTCCCGCGAGTTTCAGCACTGGGAATCGACTTGGTTGGCAGTCCATCAACTCGTTTTTCCAAGAAGGCGTTTTTATGTACTCTACTGTCGATCAGCTTCAGCTTTCAAAATTAACGCACGAAAAAATGTTTGGTTTCGAATGGTAACGACAGTGATGTCAACAGTTGTTGAAGAAGGAGGCATTTTACACTTCGTGCGTCAGCTCCAGTATTCGTTCTTAGTTGACACCGAAAATGTTTGTATCTTGATAACGACAACAATGCCAGCATTTAGACAGATTCTGCATTGCTATGAGAAATCAGCAGGTAGGGTCGGAGTGACTTCAGAGGGGAAAAAAAACTTTGTAAAACGTGGACGCAACCGCAGAATGAACTATAAACGCCACGAACTGAAACTTTCTTTAAAACGTGAACATCAACTGTGAAAATTTGGCGGCTGTTGGATGGGATTGATTGACTGAAATGATGAAATCGGGGTGAACGTTGGAAATGGGACGGGGGATAACAGTTTGTCAGCAGGTTCATGTGGGCTTGAGGTACCATTTAGGTCACATTTCCTTTCAGACCCCATCCAGTAATACAAATCTAATTCATTGTGTCGAGCATGAAGTCAGTCTGGTGAATATAGTATAGCTATATTTATTGATGATGTCAAAGTTGCTAAACAGTGCGCATCTCAGCTTGGATGATGATCTTCATTTTGTGAATGGAAATAAGACAGGAATGTGGCGTTTTACAAAAAGCTGTGGTTAAAGATCGGTAAATAAATCTCAGCGAATTTTTTTTTCTTTCTTTCTTGGCAACATGTCATCGCCGGTTTGTTGGGCGGAAGCGTGTTTGCTTGTTGTCAACAGCCGTAGTTGCCCTTGTTTTGCTAGTGATGTGACTCATTGTTGCCTCTGTCCGCTGTTACCATCTGCACCTGTTGCTTAGGATAATAGTCATGATCATGTTAGTTACCTGTATAGAGCCCCTTGTCCCGTGGCACACTTGTACTCACACCCAGGTATTCAAGTTCTCGTCTCTTCAGCAAAGATACTAGGCAGGTCAGCACACATGTGTACATGCATACATAAACATACATATGTCGAACGTAGAACGCGTACACATACATATATGTATGCATATGGTAAATTGAAGTACTGAATTGGGGATGGGGGTGGTTGAAAATGTAACCCATGAGAGCGGCGGAGGGGTGTAGAGGTTTAAAAACAAAACAAAAGAAAAACAGCCAGCTGTGGCAATAGTGTGTAAGTGTAACAATGTGCTGCGCGCCTGCAGTCAGTTTCACACACACATGCGCGTGCGCTCACGCACGGGCATGATTGCTGGTGACCACAAACCAGTGCAGACAACTGAAACGATGGATCTTGGGGGAAAAGTGGTGGCCTCCGCCTAAAATCTACAACTTGTATTCATTAAAGATCAGTCAATCCATCAGTCAGTCTCTCTCACTCTCTTTCTCTCCCTCCCTTTCTCTGTAACAAATAGTTATTAGACTGTTCATTCCCCCATCGCCTCCTCTGTCTCTTTCTCTCTATCTGTGTCTGTCTGTCTCTCTTTCTGTCTATGTGAGTGAGAGAGACAGAGCGAGTGAGAGAAAGTGCGGCAGAACATTCAAACGCTGTTTCCCAACTTCCACCGCAATCTCTTTCTCTCTCACTCTCTCTCTCGCTCTCTCTAGCCAGCCAGAATAGATGTATCTTTAAGCACAAAAACACGCATCTTGTCTCAGGGACTCGGTGTTTGCCTTATGACGCAGGTCCTTGATGGCTTACTGCGGGGCCTCGGGTCGTCGTTCACCAGTACACGAGTCGGCAATCTGTGTGCATGTATACATTGTATCGTATCCAAACAGCCTGCCACCAATACCATTTATCTTGTAGTCGTATCTACTTCGCCTGTATGCGTGTGTGTGGAGAAAAGTTAGGGAGAAGGAGGAGGGGTGGGAAGGGGGGGGGGGGGGGGTTGACTGATCGATCCTTGCCACTCGTTTGCCACGCATTGGCTGGGCTGTGCCAAGACTCGTATTGGGCGGATGAAGAGGGTGTTGTTTTCTGAGGAATGCGGTCGATTCGACAGCTGTGCGTAATTTACCAGTTCGCTGTTGATGAAACGCGGTTGTTTCATACGCATAACTCTGTCAGACGCCGCCAAGGCTGGGTATCTTGTCGCAGTTACAGAGGGTGTGTGTGTGTGTGTGCGCGCGCGCGCGCGCGCGTGCGTTTGTGTGTGTGTGTGTGTGCGCGCGCGCTCGCTTTGTGTGCATGTGTGTGCGTCTGTGTGTAGGGGTCCCGTTTGAAAGATAATCATTGATACATTAGAACTTGCTTTTAACAGCACGTTAGCTGGAAAGTCTCCCAACATGTTTCGTCGTTGTTGCCGGCGTATTTGACCCAGCAGCAGTGCCACAGCTTCTTCCAGTGGATCCTCATGGCATGTTGGTGACCGTGCTCAACAGCAGCCATGGGAGCTACTACCGGTGACGCGCGACCATTCTTGACCAATGGAGCCAACTGATCTCACAACGCCGGCACCTGGCTAACGGTTGCATACCACTGTTAAAGCACGGTACGGTCCATCTATGCCAGGGGTATAGGGATCACCCAATGCGCAGCAGGATGTTCCGAGTTCGGATCCCGCTGGACCCCGACAGATTTACTTGCCACATTCGCAGGTCTTCTTAAATAACGTGGCGTGGTTCTGGTTGGTACTGGTCTCGCGTTAAACAGAGCCTGTCCCCCCACCCCCTCCCACTTAGCCATTTCCCTCCCCTCGGATGAGTATTCCCGTCTGTCATATCACCTGAATGTAACTGGTCCACCGGCGTCGTCAGGTTTCCACTTTGTGAGCAAATTGTATGGGCCCACTTACTTTAAAACTAACTAGTACGACATTTCCCAGTCTACACAACATCAGCTGAACCCGTGCACTTGGGACACAGGTGGGCGTGGTCAGGCGTGTGGCAGCACTTTCTGCATGACTAACCAACCAGTGGGGCTGACCAGGGTTAAGGTGGATGGTGCGATGGTGACGAGGGCTTACCGGTTGTTGAAATGATTCGAAAGGCGTGAATCGTCAGAGGTCGGAGGCCGCTCTGTTAAGAAATATTGATGAACGGGGGAAAAAGAAGACCAGAAAGAGAGGGGGAGGGGGGAGGAGGGGGGGGGGGGGAAGAGAATGAGAGAGAGAGATGGATGGATGTCGGGAGGGTAGGGGTAGCGGTCCGGATGAGGACGGAACCTGTGCTGTTCGCGAGAAAATGTAACGTCCCCATCATGTGCCAGCAATGACCTTGTTTCATTCAAAAACCCACGCTCATCTTGAACAGCAGAGGGAGAAAAGCGAACAAGAATAATGAATGTTTTAGGTGGTGAGAATCGGTTGAAACTGTTGGTGGGGATCGGGAAATAGGAGTTCGGCGAGGAGGCATAAACCCATCATTGTCTGTGTGTATGCGTCTGAGTAAAAAGTCGTTCAGCTCTTTCAGACTAATAGTTTGATCTAGTTGCAAAGCGAGACGACTGCAGGCGGAAATCTAAACAAATCTTAAATAAATGTTAGCGAACCGCCCAGAGAACGTGGACAAACGAGTCACAAGACAAAACACAACGCGTTTCGACCTCTTAGGTCTTCCTCAGGTGAGACATAAACGAATACAACAATTTCCCACAATTTCTCACTATTTCCCTTCCAACAGCCTCGTTCTCACTCAACGCCTTCGTCCTTGCGCTGAACCCTAAGCGATCTGAAGCGATCAAAGCTAAGTGAATTTTCGTTGTTTTATTCGTTTATGTCTCACCTGAGGAAGACCTAAGAGGTCGAAACGCGTTGTGTTTTGTCTTGTGACTCGCTTGTCCACGTTCTCTGGGCGGTTCGCTAACATTTATTTAAGAATAATAGTTTAATGTTAACGATCCCAAGGATGGCGATGAAACTCTTAAGACCCATATTCCCCCTAAACTCCTGAAAAATCTGAGTGAAGATTGTCACGGTCAAAATTCAACTCAACCAAATTCGTGGTCAATCGCCACCAGCCCAGTTGGACTTAAGCCCTAACTCAAACATTCTAGGCGTCAGGAAGACGGGCCCATAGGTCGGGTCCGGCCAATTAAGCTTAGTGGAGAGGTTTCACCGAGACAGTCCGACCCACCTAGACTGACTAAGCGGCTTTGACCGACGCCTCGATGTCTGCCCAGACGGACCTCAGTACCTGGGCCAGCCTTATCCGGCCACTTTGTGAACCAGCGTCATTGTCAGTTTAGACATCGTGACGCCCACCCAGACTCAGCTGGCCAATTTAGATTGACCAGTGTCCACCACTTAAGCCACACGGCACCAGTTAAGTAGGAAAGGGGGAAGGTAGAGTGTGGTGGGGGGTGAAATCTAGCTAATCAATTAGATGACCAATTGACCACCACAGAGAGTAAGGCGTGTCGGCATGACTGGCATGATTTGAACATCCAATGGAATTAGAGGGAGCTAACTTCGGGGTGTCAGGGGTAAAAATACTGACCAATGGTACTCGCCCTTGTTGGAGAGATCGGAACACCATAAGAAGGATGGGAGAGTGAGAGAACGGGAGAACGAGGGAAGAACGAACAGAGACAGAGAGAGGGAGAGGTTCTAGGTCTGCTTGAGAGAAAAGCAGAGAGATGAGGGGAGGAGAGAAGAGAACCAAGTTGAGAGATTAGCATGAAGATAGTCTGCAGAGGAAGGACTGAGGAGAGATGTGGAGAGAGAGAAAGAGTTGCTAATTTATGAAGAAGAAAAGAAAAAAGAAAAAAGAAAAGAAAAGCAACCATGTCCATTTGATAAGAGCAGACTAGAAGAGAGAGAGAGAGAGAGAGTGCAATGCGTTAATGCAGGAAGAAGAAAGGAGAACAGATCGATGTTGATAGTCACTGTTCTACCCTAACCGGGGTTCGACCTCATACCTGGCAGCGTCACTTCGCCAAGCAGAACCACAGACCAACGCCAACAGTCTCACCTGACCAGGCGGCATCAGACCAACACCAGTGCCGGCAGTTGTGTCGTGTTGTGAAAGTGACAGTGAAAAGAAAAAGAAAAGAAAAGAAAAGACAGTGATTCGTGAATAGTTAAGATCACTGGCCAGGTAAAGTAGAAATCTATTTATACCCGGGTTAGTTAATGATGTTTTAGATAAATGATTTTGTGAAGTTCAAGGAAAGAGAGAATGTTTTATTCTGTTTGATTCTATATGCATTGAGTTCTTTCTATGATCATGTATAGTAAAGTTATAGACTTTACTAGTGGTTTGATGTGACGAATGCATGATATATGAATGAGATTGTAAGCAAGCTGTGAGTGTGTTTGGGCTGTGCGCTAGTCCTTCCTCCACTGACATTACACCGAGGTTGACAATTTATTGGCGAGCTTGCCAGGATATTCCTGGCCCATTTTATTATAATTGTTCAACTTCTCAGAGAGGAAGCTGGTGGGATTCAAGTATTGTAATCCTAAGACAAGGGGTTGTCTTACTGTATGTCCCAAGATCGTTAATACTAGGCTTGGCATTGCTTCCAAGATAGTTAATACTAGGCTTGGCATTTCAGCCCCAGAGTACTCATTTCGCACAGATTGCCTATAATTCGCTCTCATAGTTGGGTCAGGCGCTGGGCGTCTTATAAAAACTAACTACGTTGTCCCAAGCAAATATTATCATTCATAGGATTGTGCTATTACGTCACGCGTGTCGGTAACCACCAGTTTGGCTGTCGTAGTTATAAAATCTTGTTCAAAAAAAAAAAAAAGAAAGAGATACAATGGCGGAAGAAAAGAACACCCCTATTGAACAACTCGTGAGCGTAGCTCGTGAGTTAGCTATTCGGGAGAAGAGTTGCGAGCATTTGTTGAAAACCAGCAAAAGATGGAAAGGGATGAACGCGCGGAAAGACGACGTGTCGCGGGAGAGATAGCAGAGCGGGAAACAGAAAAAATTAAGGATTCAGGCTAATGATAATCAGGCTAGGGAAACGCAGGAAACAGAAAGGATTAAAGCTAGGGAACGCAGGAAACAGAAAGACTAAAGGTCCAATTGGAGTTAGAGAAAGTGAGAATACAGAGGTAGACCACCGATGATGGTAGTTCACTTTCCAGTGACTCTGTGCGCAGCTATGCTCCCCGACCCAAGTTGCCAAAATTTCGGAAGGAACCGATTCGATTGATGCATACATCAGTCGTTTCGAAACGTTTGCGACCAGTCAGGGTTGGCCCCCAGAAGAGTGGGCAGTCATTTTGTCGGCGTTACTGACGGGTAAGGCGTTGCAGATTTTCACTGCGTTACCAGCAGAACACCAGTCTGATTTCGGCGCTGTGAAGGAATCATTGATGAAAGGATTTGACCTCACAGAGGAGGGGTTCAGGAAGAATTTCGCTCCGCTAAATTACAAGCAGGTGAGACGTACACTCAGTTTGGTGCACGTCTAGATCACTATTTTGAGAAATGGTTAGAGTTGAGTGGTACGAAGAGGAGTTCGCTGAGTTGAAAGAGCTAGTTATGAAAGAACAGATTTTGTCAGGTTGCGGCCCTGAGTTAACCATACATTTGAAAGAGAGACAGCCAGAGACAGCAGGGAGTTGTTGAAGTTCGCAGAGGTGTATAGAGAGGCACGTTTGGGCACGAAGGTGCAGGAGAAACAGGTGCTAGGCACAGGTGAGAAGAGTGCAAGGAGACCAGGGGAGTTTTCTGCAAAGTCTGCAAACCCAGTGGTGGGGCAGAAGGAAGGGCAAAGGGACATTAGGTGTTTCATTTGTCACAAGAAGGGACATGTGGCGAGGGATTGTCGCATGAGGTTCCAGAAGGCAGCAGCCTTGCAAGAGGTGGATAAGGGTCGTCAAGGGAAACGACCTGCAGTGGAACCAAAAGGGATTCAGTCTGAAGAGGGTGTGGAGTGCAGCTTATGGCTAGCACTGGACAGCAGTCAGTGTCAGGGATGGAGGGCACTAGGCTGAGTGGTTCGTTACCAGTGGAAGAAGGGTGGATTGGCCAGCAGAGGGTGAAAGTGTTACGAGACACTGGTTGTTCATGCGGTGTAGTACGAACAACGCTGGTCGAGAAAGGGGATTTGACAGGGCAAATCCAGACCTGTACTAATCGATGGCACTGTGAGGGAGTTTCCAGTTGCTAAGATAGAAGTACGTACCCCTTACTTCTCAGGCGAGTTGTCTGCGTTGGTGATGGACAAACCCCTTCATGATTTGATCATTGGAAAATTCCAGGTGCAAGGGATCCAGGGGATCCTGAGTTGTTGACTGCTACAGGGCAGCAGTTCAAACACGGAGCAAGAAGGAGGAAAAGGTTGTTAAACCGTTAGTTGTTCCAGGAAGGAAGTCGGGCATAGACGTGTCGCCTGATGAGTTTAGGGCAGCACAGGAACAAGACCCTTCGCTCGTGAAGTTTGGGAGTTGGCAAGAGGTGGAGAGAAACAGGAGGTTAGAGGAGGTGAAACAGAATTTCTTGTGAAAGGCGGGCTGTTGTACCGAGTGTTCACCAAGGGGAAGAAGGTAAGGTGACCACTCAGTTAGAGGTACCAGCGTGTTATCGTGACACTGTCATGTCAGTGGGTCACGAGTCGCTCATGGCGAGTCACTCGGCACCGGTAAAACGGCTGACCGAGTCTTTGATGATTTTCATTGGCCAGAGCAATGGCAGACATAAAACGTTTCTGCATGTCATGTGACGTGTGTCAAAGGTCAGCCACAAGAGGGGTGAAGAGGAAGGCGCCTCTTAAACATCCCCCTTTAATTGACACAACCGTTCAGGAGGGTGGCTATTGATCTGATCGGCCCAATCTCGCCCTGTTCCAAAGGTGGGCACAGGTATGAGACACGTAAGGTTGCAAGGGAAAGTTTGCAGGAGGCTAGGGTCGTTCAGAAGAAGCAATATGACAGAAGGTGAGGAAGCAATCCCTCAAGGCGGGAGATCAAGTCCTGGTACTGCTTCCACGGGTCACAACAAGCTGCTGAGGCATTGGAAAGGACCATTCACCATCACTGAAAAGGTCGGTCGGGATTACCGAATTGATGTGAATGGGAAACCAAAACTTTTCCATGCAAATTTCCTCCGCAAATATATTCAGCGTGAGACTCAGCACATAGGCGCAGCAGCAATCATTCATGAGGTAAAGGAGACCCAGCAGAAGAAGGGGAGATTTTTTTTGCCTAAGTTTCCAGAAGAGTCATACAGGGATGTGTCACTGTATGAAGGGCTAGACAGTAGGAGTTCCTAGGTTTTGTTGTCGGAGGCGACACAAAGCAGCCGGAAAGAGGAAAGGTGGAGAAGATGATGAATTCAGAGAGACCAAAGACCAAAACAGAAGTCAGGAGTCTCCTAGGTTTTATTGGGTTCTATAGGGAGTTTGTTCCAAATTTCGCAGCAATCACGAGTCCTCTCAGTGATTTGATCAAGGCAGGGAAACCGGCAGGGGTCGAGTGGTCAGACGCTGCAGAGCAAGCACTGCAGACGGTGCTGGAAAGACTAGGTTCCCGTCCCATCTTGAAGCTACCAGATATGTCCAAACCATTTTGTTGCGGACAGATGCATCAGGTGGTGGATAGGTGCAGTATTGTTGCAGGAGCATGAAGGGTCGAGTTTCCTGTGAGATACGCTAGCAGGAAGTTGACAAAGTGTGAAGAAGGGTACGCAACTGTAGAGAAGGAGTGTTTAGCTGTTGTGTGGGCCGTGCAGAAGTTCCACAAATACTTGTATGGAAAGAGTTCGTGATAGAGACAGATCACCAACCACTCAAATTCCTGCAGGAGGCGCAGTTGAAAAACAGCAGAGTTCTGCGTTGGGCAATGGCACTGCAGCCCTACAGGTATCGAGTGCAGTACATTCCCGGTCGACAGAATGTCGGAGCTGACTATTTAAGCCGTGTAGTCTAGCAGCTGCAACTCAGAGGAAGTCAGTCATATCCGGGGTGCTTTGTTGATAATATGTGTTGATTCCAGTTATGTTGATTGGATATGGGTTCATTCCCAGTTGGCTATGGTTCATATTTTTTTGTGTGTGAGACTTGTTCATATTTTCTTTGTGAGACTTGTTCATGTGGATGTAGTTATGCTTGGAGCATACAGTCGCTTGTGTAGTGATGCATTATTTGCAATAAGTGAGGATGAAGATTCCTCAGTGAAGTGTCATGGATCGTGATCATATTATATTGTGCTTTTCATAATCATTGTGAAGAGAAGATGTGGCAAATCCGCTGGTAGGGGAATTGCATAAGTGCGCACAGAGGTCGTTATAAAATGAGTTGAAATAACGCAAGAGCGCACGTCAATGATAACTCATTGGAGTGGTATCCACTAATGGTATATTTTATAATTTATAAACCGTTGGTTGTAAAGTATTTTCCAAACTTTGCGCGTGTAGCTTGTGTCAGCAAATTCGGTTGTTGTCTTTTTTGTACCGTTGTTTTGAGACAATGCGGAGCATAGTCTTTTGCAAGGGGGAAATTGTCACGGTCAAAATTCAACTCAACCAAATTCGTGGTCAATCGCCACCAGCCCAGTTGGACTTAAGCCCTAACTCAAACATTCTAGGCGTCAGGAAGACGGGCCCATAGGTCGGGTCCGGCCAATTAAGCTTAGTGGAGAGGTTTCACCGAGACAGTCCGACCCACCTAGACTGACTAAGCGGCTTTGACCGACGCCTCGATGTCTGCCCAGACGGACCTCAGTACCTGGGCCAGCCTTATCCGGCCACTTTGTGAACCAGCGTCATTGTCAGTTTAGACATCGTGACGCCCACCCAGACTCAGCTGGCCAATTTAGATTGACCAGTGTCCACCACTTAAGCCACACGGCACCAGTTAAGTAGGAAAGGGGGGAAGGTAGAAGTGTGGTGGGGGGTGAAATCTAGCTAATCAATTAGATGACCAATTGACCACCACAGAGAGTAAGGCGTGTCGGCATGACTGGCATGATTTGAACATCCAATGGAATTAGAGGGAGCTAACTTCGGGTGTCAGGGGTAAAAATACTGACCAATGGTACTCGCCCTTGTTGGAGAGATCGGAACACCATAAGAAGGATGGAGAGTGAGAGAACGGGAGAACGAGGGAAGAACGAACAGAGACAGAGAGAGGGAGAGGTTCTAGGTCTGCTTGAGAGAAAAGCAGAGAGATGAGGGAGGAGAGAAGAGAACCAAGTTGAGAGATTAGCATGAGATAGTCTGCAGAGGAAGGACTGAGGAGAGATGTGGAGAGAGAGAAAGAGTTGCTAATTTATGAAGAAGAAAAGAAAGAAAAGAAAAAAGAAAAGAAAAGCAACCATGTCCATTTGATAAGAGCAGACTAGAAGAGAGAGAGAGAGAGAGAGTGCAATGCGTTAATGCAGGAAGAAAGAAAGGAGAACAGATCGATGTTGATAGTCACTGTTCTACCCTAACCGGGGTTCGACCTCATACCTGGCAGCGGTCACTTCGCCAAGCAGAACCACAGACCAACGCCAACAGTCTCACCTGACCAGGCGGCATCAGACCAACACCAGTGCCGGCAGTTGTGTCGTGTTGTGAAAGTGACAGTGAAAAGAAAAAGAAAAGAAAAGAAAAGACAGTGATTCGTGAATAGTTAAGATCACCTGGCCAGGTAAAGTAGAAATCTATTATAACCCGGGTTAGTTAATGATGTTTTAGATAAATGATTTTGTGAAGTTCAAGGAAAGAGAGAATGTTTTATTCTGTTTGATTCTATATGCATTGATGTTCTTTCTATGATCATGTATAGTAAAGTTATAGACTTTACTAGTGGTTTGATGTGACGAATGCATGATATAATGAATGAGATTGTAAGCAAGCTGTGAGTGTGTTTGGGCTGTGCGCTAGTCCTTCCTCCACTGACATTACACCGAGGTTGACAAAGATATATACTCTCTCCTGCTTTGTGTCTCTTAGTTGGGTTTTGTACTACCACCGCCCTTTCCTGGCAACAACAATAACGAACATTAAACGAATAAAGAATACTGAACATGAACGCACACAAGAGGAAACGGGAAACGCTTGTTGTGTTTTGGAAAACTCCAACTTCCTCTTCTCCAGAAGACGTTGATTGAGGCTGTTTTGCCCCACCCTCTCCTTATCCCCTGCCATCTACAGCAGAGATACGACCACACCTGCCCCCCCCCCCCACCCCCCACTCATACCACCTGAAACAAATTTAGAATCGCCAATATTTAATTTTGACTTGAAATTCTTACGAAGTTGCGGAAGAAAGGACGAGGCCACTTGCGTGTGAAGAGGGTAGGGAGAGAAAAAACCCGGGATTATTTCTGTTTCCTACGCGTGGGAGGTGTGTGTGTGTGTTGGGGACTTGGGAGGGGTTAGGGGAAAGAGGAATTAAAACGGGGACACGATATTCAGAAATCATCCCTCCGATTTCCAACATTGTTTTAATTCCAAAAGAAGTGTTTCCGCAAAGGTTGCAACAAGTGAGTTGACGAAAAATTGGGGAAAAAAAAAAAAAACCGTTTTATGACTTGGTTATAACCTCTGTGAGGCTACCAACATAGAGGGCACATGTCTGAATTCCACGCAAACTGACATGCATCATCCCCTCTCTCTCTCTCTCT
>CM031605.1:23460391-23475391 GCA_018398815.1 Conus ventricosus
TACTTGGTCTGTCTGTCGGCCTGTGTGCCTGATGATTCGTTTGTTTTGTCTTTTTGGTCAATGTGTTTCTTTGCTTGTCTGTCTGTCTCCGTCTCTCTCTGCATCCCCTCTCTCTCTCCTCTCCTCTCTCTTCTCTCTCTCTCTCCTCATCATGTAGACATGCTGAAATGTGACAGCACACGGTTTTTTCCCCGAGCTTCATAATGAATGTTTAGATCAGTGGAGAGTCAGTTGGAAGTTACTGGGAACCGTAGCAATATTAAGCTGAAATAGTTTCTTTTTCCCGAGCTTCATAATGAATGCTTAGATCAGGAGAGTCAGTCGAAAGTTACTAGGAACTGTAGCAATACTTTTGTTGAATTGGTTTTTTTTTTTTTAAGTGGTGAAGAACAGGAAAAGAGCGACAGGAAAAATGATGGAGGAGAGAGCACTTGTCTTTGGTCACAACAGGAGAGGCGACTGATCATCACTCGGGTTGTAGGGTAAAAGCGCGCGCGCTGCGTGCACACATACACACACACACACACACACACACACACACACACACACACACACAAGAAAGATTAATCAAGACGACTCGCTAAACAAACGAAAGCAGTGGGGGTAATCGAAGTGTCTCTCCACGAAGGACACAGATAACTGGCCCACAGAACAGACCGTAACTTCATGGGTCTTCTTCAACCGTTACCTGTGTACCCAGCCACAAAAACTGGAGGGGGGGGGGGGGGGGGGGGGGGGGGGTTTAGGACGAGTGAGGGGTGTCTCCCAGTTCTTGTCGAGTTACTGAAGCAGAAACTATGCAAAGACGGCATTGATCTTCCCAAGATAGGCAGGCACCCCTTCCCCCTCCCCAGCCCTGCCCCGTCCCCCCTGATTTCTTTGCAGAGTTACTGATAAAACGAGTTCCTAGCGGCAGTCACAAAGACAGTAAACCCAACAGATACAATTTCATGGATCTTCCACCTCGACGCTCGCCCCTGTCCTTCGCCCGTCCTCCTTCCCCGCCCCCCCCCCCCCCCTCTCCTCTCTCTCTCTCTCTCTCTCTCTCTCATCTCTCTCTCTCTCTCTCTCTCTCTTTGTATTTTTTTCTGTTCTTTTGGCCCAGGAGGGCTGGATGTAAAAAAGCAGTCATGCTTACTCCACTACCCTCTGAAGATAAAATTCGTTCGTTCTCTCTCTCTCTCTCTCTCTCTCTCTCTCTCTCTCTCTCTCTCTCTCCAGCAACTTAAAAGATTGCAGATGGCAGAAATGGTCTGATGACATTTTAGAACAGTGGTTTAGTTTTAACTGGAATTTCTCCTAATGGTCACGACTCGGAAAATTTATTAGAACATAGATATAGAAAGGCACTTAAAGCGTGTAACAAAAAAAAAAAAAAGATCAGATTAGGGATATCTGAATTAGTTTGCCATTATCATAGACATCGAACGTGTAATACTTGTGATTTTTGCTTTATCCTGTATACGGAGAATCTCAGGAAACAGAATTACAGTTCTTTCTTTGCTGCCCAGATCTTGGATGCATTATACGAAAATGAATGAAACCCAACTGTTGTAGACAGCCATCTTTGTTTAATAAAGTAAATCTCCTTTGTCACCCACCTCTAGCGAAGTTGTCAAATTATGCAATCCGGTGGAGTAAAACAGTACAACGAACAGTAGAATACAAATCGGTGCAACACACTTCGAAACAGTGAAACGACACAATGCAGTAAGACACAGTACAAAACAATACAGCGCAGTGCAAACCATACAGTACAATACGATGTCATCAAAAAGGCGGCACCGGCTGGGGTTAAAACCTCCACGGTAGTTAAAACGGTACTACTAGGGGAGACGACTCCGTCAACTGCACACCGTGAAGAAACTGACGAAAGTCTCAGCCACGGAGGAGAGAAAGATCAAACAGAACAGACCGCACCAGTTCTGTCCTCCTTCCTCCTCCTCCCACCCCCTCCTACCTCCCAATCCTCACCCATCCCCATGCACGCAAACACCCAGCCCCCCCCCCCCCCCCCCCCCCCCCCTTCCCCACTGTTGAAACAACGCAGTCTGAGTCTGTCTGTCCTTCTGCAAGTAGCTAAAACAATGCCCAGGCTGTTCACAATACCGTACCTGCCTATCTTAACCTACCTCTCTGCGGAAGTGGCTGGTCGGTTGGTTATTGGTCGTTTGTGTACTACACGATAGCTAATCTGTCTGTTGTAGCGGAGGGCGGCGCGCGCGCTGGAACTGTTTATTATTTTTGTGGGGGGTTCAGTCAGTTAATAGCATCGGGGGTCTCTGATCTTGTTGCTGTGTGGAGGTCGCAGCTGGTAGCAGGGATGGGGAAAGCCAGGTATATGGAGAGAAGGTCAATGTGGGACGGGTGGAAGAAGGGGGGGGGGGGGGGGGGGGGGGTTGTTGCAGCGAGGAGGCACGGTGCCAAGAGGAAAGTGTGCCATCATCTTGGCGTCGGGAGGGGCGGCGGGTGTGGGAATGGAGTTGAATAGTCCATGCCAGGGTATACTACTACGGCGCCAGTTTAACAGAAGAGAGAGAGAGCAGGTGTGATTGGGGAGGGAGGGGGACTGAAGGAGAGAAGAGAGACGAGTATATATTAATAAATATATTAATATATATAATTTTAAAAAAATTTGTGGGTTTTGTGTGTGTGCGGGGAAGAGCGCGCTTTGTGGTGTCACACACACACACACAACAACCACACCACACCACACACACACACACAACAGAGGAGGGAAAAGTTTACGAAGGGAAACACTGGTACGCAGCACTATACATCACAAAACAAAAAGTTGGCCCGGGCCCCCGGGTAACTGTGTGCTATTTTTCGTGACTTGGGGGGGTCAATTAAAAAGATCTTTTGGGGTTAAGATTTAATGCCTTACACGACGCGCTTAGCAAAAGGAGACAATTTGTGTTTCCATTTGTTCGGAGTCGTCGATAGATAACAGACGAAAGTAGAAAACAATAAAAAAAGAAAGATATTTGTCTAAAAAATAAGCGAAGGAAAGTACGACCCAATATTAGAGGGAATGAAGAAGGAAACAAAAAAATTGGAATACCATTAGCATACAGGGGAGCCTAAACACCCGACCATCTTTGCAAAAAAAGGGTGTCCCAGCGATGAAGCCGTTGGCCCCAGGTGCGTGAACATGGCGCAAGTTTTGATCGCAGTATACAGAAGCCCAAATCGCTTCGCGTGTGAAATGCGTGGCACGTAACATAGCACATGCTCACGGGTGGGTAACACATGCAAAATTCTTGCACCAAAGCTCCACTTTTCGAAACCCCGTTCCAGACGATGAAAACTGGAAAAAACATCAGAAGGGCAAATAAAAAATCTGGAGGGGGTGGAGAGGGGAGGAGCTGGGTGGTGAGGGGAGCTTTTCCCAAGGAAAAAGGCAACCCCCACCCCCCCCCCCCTGGAAAAAAAAAAAAAAAAAAATATAAATTTTTTAAGGGCCAAAGTAGGACGAACAGTAATGTGGAGTGAAAAAACTAAAGAGGAAAAATGGAAAGGGGGGGGGAGGGGAGGGGAGGGGGGTAAGGACTCACCCCCGGCCCTATCAGCTCATGTCTAACCTCGTCAGCGAGGGTGCCTTTTTTAAAATTTAGGGCGAAAAGACCCAATTCCCAATTTTACAAGCAAACCCCTTCGGGAGGGAAAGATGAGTTCATGCTAGCAGTACTTGGCTTGGGCAAGGCGGGGTTCATGGGGCGCCCTTTTTTCGCTTTACTATTTGTCTTTACCTTTTACCCTCCCCTTCCATTCCCTGCTCTTTCCCCCCCTTTTTTGCTTCACTATTCTGTGTTTAACTCTCTTACCATCCCCCCTCTCTTCCCCCTTTTCCCAGCTTTTTTTTTTAACCAACGTTTTTAGCCCTTTTCTGTTTGTTCTACAGTTCGAGCTTTTCCTCTTTTTTTTTTTTTTTTTTTTTTTTCTATGTCTACTTTTTGCTTTCCCGTTATTTTTAAATTGGTTTTTTTTTTAAACTTTTTCCCCCAAATTTTCTTTCTTTTCCTACCTTTTTCAAAATTTTCTACCTTTCTGCTTTTTTTTTTTTTCCTACGTTCATTCCCGTTCCCTTTTTCTCCCACCCGTTCCTACTTTCCCACCTTACTTTTTTTTCTTTTCACCTCCTGTTTCAACATTACCCATTTTTCCCCAGTTTTCCCTTTTCCCTCCCCCCCCCCCCCACCTCACCGCATTTCACCAGGTGTCCTTGTTTTTTTACCAATTTTATCCCCTTTTTCCCCTTTGTTTATTTTTTTACCCACCTTGCCCCTAATTTTTTTTTCTTTTCTGCATCTCCCTTCCCCCCCCCCCCCCCCCCCCCCCCCCCCCCCCCCCCCCCCCCCCCCCCCCCCCCCCCCCCCCCCCCCCCCCCCCCCCCCCCCCCCACCCCCCCCCCCAACCCCCCCCCCCCCACCCAATTTTTCCCTTACTTTCCTCTTTTTAATTCTTGTTTTTCCTAGTTGTACCGCTTCCCAAATTTTCCCGTTTTCCAGTTTTTCAGCTTTCTCCCTTTTTCCCCTTTTTTATTTTTTCAGTTTCCCCCTTCTCTAAATTTTTCCATTTTTCATCTTTTAACCATTTTCCCTCCCTTTCCCACCATTTTTGAAAATTTTTTTTCCATTTCCAACCCCTTTTTACTTTTTACCTCCCCCCCCAAAATTTTACCCCCTTTCCCTTTTTTTTCTCTACAACTGTCCTCTTTTCCTAATTTTCACTCCTTCCTACCATTAATTTTTACCTTTTTTTCCACCCAACCTTTTTCCCCCCTTTTTTTTTTTATTTTTTCCATCCCTTTTTTAATTTTACGTAGTTTTCTAACCTTTTCCAACTTTTTACTTTTTTTTTTTTTTTTTCTCAAACAAACCCCCTTTTCTACCTTTTTTTTTCAACTTTTGCTAACGTTTCCCCAAACCTTTTCCCACTTTAAGACCTACTTTTTTTAAATTAACCCCGCTTTGCCTTCCTTCCCATTTTTAACCCCATTCCCCGGCCCTTTTTTTTACTTTACCGCCCCCCCCCCCCCCCCCCCTTTTTTTTTTTTCCCCATTTCCTACTTTTTTCCCACTTTTTGCCTTGTCTTTTCCTATTTTACTGACGTTTGCCTTCCCTTTTTCCCATTTTTACCTACATCCCCGGCCTTTTTCTACTTTACTATCTCCCCCCCCCCCCCCCCCCCCCCCCCCCCCCCCCCCCCCCCCTTTTACCCACCTTTCCACCCCCTTTTTTCCCACTTTTTCCCCTTTCCTTTTCCGACTTTTCCTCGATTCCTGGCCTTTTTTACTTTATATCTCTCTCCCCCCCCCCCCCCCCCCCCCCCCCCCCCCACCCCACCCGCCCCCTTTTACCTACATTTTCCTACCTTTTCTTCCTACTTTTGCTTCCTTTTCCGACTTTTACCTACGATTCCCTGGCCTTTTTCTACTTTTACTATCCCCCCCGACCCCCTTTTACTACATTTCTACCTTTTCTTCCTACTTTTGCCTTCCTTTTCCGACTATTACCTACGATTCCCTGGCCTTTTTCTACTTTTACCTATCTTCCCCCCCCCCCCCCCCCCCCCCCCCCCCCCCCCCCCTTTTACCTACATTTCCCTACCTTTTCTTCCTACTTTTGCCTTGTCTTTTTCCTACTTTTACTGACGTTTGCCTCCCTTTTCAGCTTCGATCTACCTATTGTTACCAGCCTTTACCTTTCCCTTCTTCTAAGCTTACCTTTTCCAACTTTTACTTCCGTTTGCCCACCCTTTTCTAATGTTTGCCTACCTTTTTTCTACCTTTACCGTCGTTTCCACCTTTTCTTTTTCATTTACCTTAACTTACTTTTACCCTCCTCACCCTACCTCTTACCTTTGTGTGCCACCTTTTCCGCTTAATATGATGTAGTGCCTTTTGGCCACATTTTCTTGTTTGTTCTTCAGTTCATAACTTTTTCCGCTTTCCGTTTCCCAGCTCTCTCTCTCTCTCTCTCTCTCTCTGATGTTGCGCAAATATATTTTCATGGAAAGGGATGGCCATGGCAGATTCTTTCCAGCCTGCAGCTATGTAGTCATGTGAATTAATGCGAAATGAATTTCCTTGTTTTCTTCGTCAGTCAGTATGTGTACGTGCAGGTATCACACGACCCACACCATCTGTGCACACAGTGGAACGTCAGTGACTCATGGTTTGCGATTTAAATGGTGGAGGAGAAGGCCGAGGGGTGGGGGGGGGGGGGGGGGGGGGGGGGGGGGGGGGGGGGCGAGGGGACTGACTCGTATGAAACTGATAGGATAATGGTGTCGGTTTACAAAAAAAAAAGTTGATGTTGTTTGTATGTTCTTTAAGGATGAATGAAGTAAACCCGATTTTGACTCGAAGAGATTCGTTGGCATACAATGTGCTAAAACTGCGCAAACATGTCTCTGTAACTATGTGTGTGTGTGTGTGTGTGTGTGTGTGTGTGTGTGTTAATAAACCTGTCAGCTGTGTGTGTGTGACCGTGGTATGTTGATGAATGTACTTGTCGGAGGAGGTCTTCTTGTGCTTGAATTTTGCTGTCCAACGAGAAATGACCCAATCAGTCTGGAGTGCGTGTGATCTCGGGATGCCTGTGGAAACGATCGTTGCTGATCGATGTAAACTATCGGACAGGTGTGCGTGTGTTGGTACAACGGAGAGGGAAGGAAGGCGAATGGGGGGAGGGCGGGGGCGGTGGTGCACTGCTTTTGACATAACGACTAAAAAAGTTGGCATAAGGTTTATAACATTTTGAAGATAGAAAATCGGGAATCATTTACCTCAGTTTTGCTGTATGACTTGGCCCACTGTTGTGGGGTTGTCCGGAGGCCTGTAACGTAACCTGGTCTGACTGGGCCCACTGTTGTGGGGTTGTCGGAGGCCTGTAACGTAACCTGGTCTGACTGGGCCCACTGTTGTGGGGTTGTCCGGAGGCCTGTAACGTAACTGGTCTGACTTGGCCCCTTGTTGTGGGGTTGTCCGGAGGCCTGTAACGTAACCTGGTCGAGTCTCTCATCAATCAGAAATTATTATTGTCGAATGGATGACACAGACTGGTTACTTATTTTTTCAGTGTACTGGAATGTATATCATACTATAAACGACCCCCTCTTGCTCATAAGCCCCCCCCCCCCCCCCCCCCCCCCCCCCCCATCTCCCTTTTCTCCAGGACCTAAAACCTATCTGAAAAGAAATAATTATTTTTCATTGGCCCGGTCTTCATCAGTGAGACATGATACAAAGAGATTCAAGATGAACCAGACCACAGTGTGTCAGGGTCACGTCGGTCGACCGGCTGGGTTAAGTGTACAGGGATATGGTCGTGAGCCACCTCAGGTGTTATGGCCAGAGGGGAATGGCTTGACCATCCCTGGACACGACAGTGGACAGAGAGAGAGGGACCTGGCAAGTAGGACACATGGCCGTCGCCAGAACGACTGCATGAATGGACAGAATGCCTGTTGTGAGACTTCACCACCCAACGAGACAGAACAGTCTTCTTTGTCACATATACATGTGTTGGAATTAATTATTGGGGGGTGGGGGATGCGTTTTCTTTTGTACACCGTCTTTAGGTCTGATGACCGCACACACGCACGCGCACACACACGCGCACACACACACGGTGGAGAACAAAAGAATAAATGGAGATAGAGTGGGGGGGGGGGGGGAGCAGACATACATCCTCATTAATTTTTCCTGTTGCTCTTTTCCTGTTCTTCATCACCTAAAAAAGAAACAATTTCAACTGAAGTACAGCTACCGTTTCTAGCAACCTTCAGCTGATTCTCCTCTCATTCAAGCAGACAGACAAGGGGAAAGAGAGAAATGGGAAGAGTGAGGGGGGAAAGGGACTTGCACGTGAAGGAGCGCGGCAGGGGATAAAGGTGGGAGATGGAGTGGAGGGGGGGGGGGGGAGGAGGGGCGTAACCAAGGAGGCTTTTTTTTTCCACCCGCAGCTGACGAATCGTTTGTCCGTTTCGTCAGAAAGCAACAAAAAAAAACCTACCGAGCCCATTTTAACGAGTCGCACTGAAATGACAGAGCGCGGCCAGAGGACGAACCCACCGAAGTTCGGTACGGATCCAGATTACAGGGCAGAATCCAGGATCTGTTTGACCATGTACTCCAGTACCCTTAGAGTTGTTGTGACTCGTGTCGGGCGCTTTGGGATTCGACCTGGCAACCTTGTATAAGCATGCGAATTCCGTTGCTCTAACCAGGCGAGGTGTTAGAGGTCCGACTAGGCGGTTGCCGCTGGCGGACGGAGAGTTATAGTTGATCGTCTGGTTTGACACGTTCGGAGTGGAAAGCGGGGAAGAGAAAAACCGGCTTCCCGGAAAAGTTTACTCCCAAACCCTCCTTAACAGCTTTTTAAACCCTCATCCCCCTCATCCGATTAGAGAGGAATTGTGTGTCAGCTTAAGCTTAAGTAGTGACCACATACATACACGCATCCACGCGCGCGCGCGCGCGTCCACACACACACACACACACACACACACACACACACACACACACACACACACACACACACACACACATGTGCGCACAAGTGTGTGTGTGTATATATATATATATATATATATAATATGTGTGTGTGTGTGTGTGTGTGTGTGTATTCATGCGCAGTATAACTCACTCGCATGTACATCACAGTGACCGCTGTAGTGCTTGATGAATTTGCGCGCACGCGCACGAACACGCTGAGCGCTATCACATTTGCGTGCGTATCCATAAACATATAGGCATGCACCTACATACACACGTACTCGGACACGCGCACACACGCTTGCATGTATGCACGCACACACATACGTGCGCACGCATACAACACACGAACACACAAGCACGCGCGCGTGTGTGCATACATACGCAGTTAGAAAGATATTCAGTGAGCACGTTGTGCTTCCTCCATATTCACACACACACACACACACACACACAACACACACACACACGCACGGACGGAAGCATGCATACACAAACATGCACACAAATATACGCGCGCGCGCGCGCGCAACACACACACACACACACAGACACACACACACACACACACACACTCACTTACTCACTCACTCACTCACATACTCGCTCACACACACACACACACACACACACACACACACACACACACACCACACACACACACACACACGCGCGCGCGCGCGCGCGCGCGTTCTCTAACACAAAAAAGCCTAGGGGGAAAGGAGTAGAGGGTTTGGAAGAAGGAGGTTGGGGGGGGGGGGGGGGGGGGGAGCTCACTACCTCCATGGCAGTATTTAGCCAGGTCAGACAGCTACTACAACTAGCCGCTTGTTCTTACAAAGAACCTCGCAGTCCCTGAGGAGTGGGACCCCCTCCTTCCCCCCTCCTCCCTCCGCCCTCCCTCCCCCCGTCAGACCGCTGTATCAACAGGCCGTGGGGGAACAGATCGACGGAGGGAGGGAGGGGTCCAGGGACGGTGTTCACAGAGGGACGGAGGGCCAGCAGCTGCTTCACCCATGGTCCCCGTTCCTGTTGGTTTGTGGACTTAGTCGCTCGCTCTGGGCCTGGCTAGGGCACTCCGTAGATGGTCGCTCTGTGTGTGTTTGTGTGTGTGTGCATGGGTACGTGCGTGCGCGCGCGCGTGTTGAAGGATTGTTTAGTTATTTTCAATCTGGTGATGACATTTTTTTTCTGAATGGATTTCAGTGAACTGAGCACATGGATTCGGAATATGAACAGCATCAGCGCACGCGCTGTGTGTGTGTGTGTGTGTGTGTGTGTGTGTGTGTGTGTGTGTGTGTGTAGCTGGAGGGGATTTAGGAGTGGGTAGAGAAGGTCTTTGGGTGTGCTTATGTTTCTTCTTCTGATCCAAACATTATGTTTCGCATGGGTGGAACTCTTCTTTTTCTAGAAGGATCCAAAATTGCTGAATAAGGAATTCTTTATTGACACTGTCATCGTTTGTTTTATTGAATATATATCTGTAGGGTACATATGTATTGTTCTCTTTAACGTTTCATAACACTTTTTTTTTTTTAAAGATGTTTAAAGCGTTTCCAACCGAGCTAGGTAAACACAACAGGCTCATGGTTCTTTAATAAACAGCATGGTCACAAATCCTGCAATCAGCTTTTTTTTTTCGTGTGTGTGTGTGTACGCGCGCGCGTGCATGTGTGCGCGCGCGCGCGTGTGTGTATGTGTGTTCGTGTACATTTTTTGTCGATTTTTTTGTATTAGAAAGAGGAGGAGTGTTGCGGGGAGCAAAAAGGATTCATGCTATGCCTGTCACTTCCTCCCCTTCCACATAGCCTAGCAACGCTAAAGCTACTGGTCATTTGCACCGCCTCCTTCCTCCCCCCCTTCGCCAGACCCTGCATACGCTTACGTTTTGGTGGTCTCCGTGTTCATCCCCCCCCCCCCCCCCCCCCCCCCCCCCCCCCCCCCCCCCCCCCCCCCCCCCCCCCCCCCCAGATTTTCAATTTTAAAAGTTTAAACCATGCGTCTTTGCGGTGGAAACTCGATCACCACAAAAGCACAATGACATCCTTGTCTTCTTGTCTTTTTCTGTCAGTTTGTCCGCATGGCTTTTCTTTTTTTTTCTTCTTTTTTTTTACGTAAGCCATGAGATGTTAAAGGACAACCACAATTATGCAATCCGTCTTCAGTAATGCAACATTTATCGATGCACCGAAAGTTGGCATGTTAAAAAAAAAAAAGGTACGAGGAGGAAAGGTTTTGTCTATTTGCGGGACAGTTTATTGACCTGTAAATGTTGCGGCTCGTGTCATCATCATCATCATCATCATCATCATCATCATCATCATTATCATCATCATCATCTCTTTTTTTCAATTTCCGTTTTTATCAATGTTAATGTTACCATTAAACCCATGATATATATTATTATCATTAACAGTGGTAACATCATTATCATCATGATGGTGGTTGTGTCATTAACAATGATAACATCATTAGTGTTATCATGATGGTGGTGTGCGATGGTTGTGTCATTAACAGTCGTTAGTATTATCATGATGGTGGTTGTGTCATTAACAATGATGACATCATTAGTATTATGATGGTGGTGTGTGGTGGTTGTGTCATTAACAGTGATAACATCATTAGTATTATCATGATGGTGGTTGTGTCATTAACAGTGATAACATCATTAGTATTATCATGATGGTGGTTGTGTCATTAACAGTGATAACATTAGTATTATCATGATGGTGGTTGTGTCATTAACAGTGATAGCATCATTAGTATTATCATGATTGTGGTTGTGTCATTAACAGTGATGACATCATTAGTATTATGATGGTGGTGTGTGGTGGTTGTGTCATTAACAATGATGACATCATTAGTATTATCATGATGGTGGTTGTGTCGTTAACAGTGATAACATCGTTAGTATTATCATGATGGTGGTTGTGTCATTAACAGTCATGACATTAGAATTATCATGATGGTGGTGTGTGGTGGTTGTGTCATTAACAGTGATAGCATCATTAGTATTATCATGATGGTGGTTGTGTCATTAACAGTGTTTGTTAGTATTATCATGATGGTAATTGTGTCATTAACAGTGATGACATTAGTATTATCGTGATGGTGGTGTGTGGTGGTTGTGTAATTAACAGTGATAGCATCATTAGTATTATCATGATGGTGGTGTGTGGTGGTTGCAGTTGTCGGCAGGGCTGGGAGGGGCGGTACTGCAACGAGTGCACCCCCACCCGCAGTGCCAGCACGGCACGTGCAACGTCAAGCCCTACGAGTGCAACTGTCTGGAGGGCTGGGGAGGCCTGCTGTGTAACCAAGGTCAGTCTGTCTGTCTGTCTGTCCGTCCGTTTCCGCCGCCCCCCCCCCCCCCCCCCCCCCCCCCCCCCCCCCCCCCCCCCCCTTCCCCGCCCCCATGTCAGGGCTTATGCACTGTCGGTTCGGTGTCTCGTCTTTTCTGTGTCTATCTCTGTTTAGGGTTACTTCTCATCCTCAACCCCACCTCCACCAAACTCACCCCAATCGTACCTGTCAGCATCTTTGTCTCTCATACATATACTCGTTTTCCGTTTGTCTTGCAGCCACACGTACATACGCGCACACTTACGCACGTACGCGCGGACACACACACACACACCCCCGCGCGCGCGCGCACGCCCACACACACAGACACACACACACACATACACACACACGCTGCGCCCGCGCGCACGCACGCACACACACACACACACACACACGCGCGCGCGCGCGCGCGCGCGCGCGCGCGCGCGCGCGCGCGCACACACACACACACACACACATGTTAATTACATTAGAAGAATATATCAAAAAGAGTTGGACATCATTGCGAACTTCATGTCTGATAATGGCTTATGCCTGTCGGCTGAAAAATCCCGTATGATGTTATTTGATGCAGGTGGGTCTGCTCACAATACTCCTATCTTCAAAGTACATAATACCACATTGAGCTACATTTCTGAGATTAAATTACTTGGTGTGCATCTTATGTCAAATCTTTCTTGGAATTTTCACTTGGAACACATAATAAATCAAGCGAGAAAATCTCTTAATCTGCTCAAAGTTATAAGCAAACAAAGTTCGGGCCAGGAAACAAAAAGTTTAATACATCTTTCTTCTGCTTTAGTTAGATCCAAATTGTCATATGCACAAGAGGTCTTTTTTAGTGCTCCTAATTACTTATTAAAAAAGCTTCAGTGTATAGACTCTAAGGCATTCAGATTAGCCCTTGGTGTTCCATTTCATGCTTCAGCTTTAGGAACATACCATGAAGCTGGTGTCTTACCTCTTGATGACCATCGTGAACTAGCCTGCGCTAAGTACATTCTTCGCTGCTCAACTATTCAAAGTGCTCACCAAACGGAACTGGATATGAGGTCTGATGTAGACTTTCCTAAACGTGCTAAAAACATTCGAGCCACTTAAACGATACTCACATATTCTTCTCACTTGTTGACAAATTCAGGTATCAATCATAAAAAGCTTGCTGTGCGTTTTCCCATAAGTCCCGTGCCAAACTGGGAGCTCTTCAAACCAAAATTTGATTATAACTATACTGCTATAAACTGATAACATTAATATTCTAGCTTGCGAAACGAAATCACATATCAATGATTGTTATCGTCACTTCGTAAAAGTCTATACTGATGGGTCTCTATTAAACAATAATGCTAGTTGTGGCTTTGTCATTCCATTTTTAAAAATTGAGAAGTCCTTTCATCTTGGGGCAAATCTGTCTATTTTTACAGCCGAACTTACAGCAATATTAATGGCCGTAGAGTACATAAATGATTTATCATTTGACTGTTATGGTATTCACTTCTGTGTAGATTCTAAGTCAGTTCTTCAAGCTTTAGAATCTACAAATTCAAAAAATCGTGCTGAAATCATATCAGAAATTAAAATACTTATTCACAACCTTATGTCAAGAGGTATAATAGTTAATTTTTCTTGGGTTCCTTCCCATTGCTTCATATCCGGAAATGAATGGGCTGACAGAATTGTTCGTGCAGGTGGAAACAATTCTGACAATACGGCTACTATTCATATTCCCTTGAGCTTACATGAAGGATATTCTCTCTTACAAAGAGCCTCTTTTGAAAAATTTGAGGAATACTACAAAGAAAGTGTTCTCCCCCGAATACACAAACCCGACTCTTATATACTTTGTTGTACGAGCTCTCGAGCAAGTTATCTTTTAAAAAGGGCTTCCTCAGTAAATCCAGTAAACCGTAATACAAACATAGGATTATATCCAAGACACAGTAAACAACTTGTCTCATTATTATTTCGGTTAAAGATAAATGCATTCAGAACAAAATATGTCAAGAATATTCGATGTGCTTGCGGCGCCCTTGATAATTGTACAACACACGTTCTATACTTTTGCCCCTACTTTGATTCCGATTTGTCAGAATCTAGAAAGGATGCTTCAGAGTGCATATTCCAGGATACCATGTCTCTCTTAAATTTTGTACGAATTCTTATGTTAAGCCCAGTTGGCTCAATCCTGTAATTGCTGTTTCATGATCATATTTTGTACAGTTTGTTTTTACTTTTGATGGTTTTTTTTTTTTACAGTTTAATTCTTACTTAGAGTTTCTCCTCATCACACATACACGCACACGCATGTACGCGGGCGCGCACTCACGCACGCACACTGCACGCACACACGTACGCACGCACGCACGCACGCACGCACGCACGCACGCACACACACACACACACACACACACACACACACACACACACACACACACACACACACCTTGTCTAATATCACATTTAGTGAAAAGACGTTAAATTGAAGAACAACAACAACACACACACGCACGCACACACACACACACACACACACACACACACACACACACACACACACACACACACACACACAAGCACACACACAAGCACAAGCATACAGGCAAGCTTGAAGGCGTACACATGCACACGCGTACACACACACAAATACACACACGCACGCACGCACGCACACACGCACGCACGCACGCACGCACACACACACACACACACACACACACGCACGCACGCACGCACGCACGCACACTGGCAAGCACGTAGAAGCATACGTGTGTGCTCGTGCTTAGGCACACATGCATATACGCACGCATACAGACGCTCGCGCATGCGTTCCATGTATACGACCTGATGGTCTTACCATGCAAAAAACTCTCTGTGTGTGCATTGAGTCGTATACATGAAACGTGTGTGTGTGCACGTGCGTGCTTGTGTGTGTGTGTGTGTGTGTGTGTGTGTGTGTGTGTGTTGTGTGTGTGTGTGTGTGTGTGTGTGTGTGAGTGAGTGAGTGAGTGAGTGAGTGAGTGAGTGAGTGATGTGTGTGTGTGTGTGTGTGTGTGTGTGTGTGTGTGTGTGTGTGTGTGTGTGTGTGTGTGAGTGAGTGAGTGAGTGAGTGAGTGAGTGTGTGTGTGTGTGTGTGTGTGTGTGAGTGAGTGAG
>CM031605.1:23480391-23507891 GCA_018398815.1 Conus ventricosus
CTAGCAGGTATATGCTATACTCAGTACTGTCACTAGCAGGTAAAGGCTTCACTCAGTACGGTTACTAGCAGGTACAGGGTATACTCAGCACTGTTATTAGCAAGTATATGCTATATACTCAGTACTGTTACTAGCAGGTATAGCGTATGCTCAGTACTGTTACTAACAGATATAGGCTATACTCGGCACTGTTACTACCAGGTATAGCGTATGCTCAGCACTGTTACTACCAGGTATAGCGTATACTCAGCACTGTTACTGTTAATACCAGGTATAGCGTTTGTTCAGCACTGTTACTACCAGGTATAGCGTATACTCGGCACTGTTACTACCAGGTATAGCGTATACTCGGCACTGTTACTACCAGGTATAGCGTATACTCGGCACTGTTACTACCAGGTATAGCGTATACTCGGCACTGTTACTAGCAGGTATAGGCTGTACTCAGCACTGTTACTAGCAGGTATAGGCTGTACTCAGCACTGTTACTAGCAGGTATAGGCTGTACTCGGCACTGTTACTAGCAGGTATAGGCTGTACTTAGAACTGTTACTACCAGGTATAGCCTTTTGCCTTTACAGACATGTTAGAGCAATCCAAGTGTTACTGTCAACAGGTAATGTCTGAATAGAAATAGCAAGCTCTACTCCAGGCGGTGAATGATTACTTCGTAGGAATCCCGACGAGTCATTCTGACTCGTTAGGAATCGTTTTAAAGGGAAAGCCCAGAAAGACATGCTGAAAAGCATACAGGAATGAAATTGAACGAGATCTCTCTTGGATCAATAGAAACAGAACAGAAACGGTTACGACGGAAAAGGAATGGATGAAAATGTCGGAAAAGGCGGCCCAGAGTAATGACTCGGCGGTGAAGTCGTCGTTAGCGGACGTGCAGAATGTTGTTAACTGATTACCGTCGCATATGATGGTCTTTGACTGGAAGTAAGTCGGAAGACGATGCCTCGGTGTCTGTGAAGAACGGAAGCACGCTGGAAAATTTAACCAGGGGGGCAAAATCTGAAGAGTGTACCATCAGAGTGGTACGCCACGAGGGTTGAAATGAAGAGGGCGTATCGCACACGCCCTGGCGCGTGCTTGGTTGGCAGTGAGAGTGAAGGGGAGGGGGTGGTATCACTGACACGTGAGATTGCGTTACCAGCTTCGTTTTGTTTTTTTTTCGTCGTTTTATTGTCTTTTTTCCTCTGTTCTCTCTCTCGCGCTCGCTCTCTCTCTCTCTCTCTCTCGCTCTCGCGCTCGCTCTCTCTCTCTCTCTCTCTCTCTCTCTCTCTCTCTCTCTCTCTCTCTCTGTGTGTGTGTGTGTGTGTGATCCCGACCCCTCACTTCTTCACAGCAGAATCGATTGCCTTCATGTATTTTGTCAAGACTCTCTCTCTCTCTCTCTCTCTCTCTCTCTCTCTCTCTCTCTTATACAATTATGTGAGCAAAAGCCACGCAGGTGTATACAAAGATAGGCAGAGAGAGATTTATCGTTATTTGAATAAAAGAAAAGGAAAGAAAAGAAAGAAGACTGCCGCTTCAAATGATGATTTCGACCCCGAGAAGTCTGTGTGTCTGCACGTATGTCGGCATGCACTGAGGGGGGGGGGGGGGGGGGGGGGGGGGGGGGGACAAGAAAGAGAAATAAGGGACATAAATGGCCAGGCTAAACAACCGTCCATCACAACATGAGAGAGAGACGGACAGACAGACAGATTTTGCAGCTGCTTCAAATCGCTTTTTCTCCATACGCTTCACATCCTGTTAGGATTTTTAACCAGTGCTGCATGCCGTTAGTTGTATGTTCAAAACAAGACCCTAGAAGTAAGTATGTTCTTGTGTATGTGTGCAGTGTGTGTGTATGTGCGCACGAGAGAGAGACTGGAGTATGTGTGTGTGTGAGAGAGAGAGAGAGAGAGAGAGAGAGAGAGAGAGAGACAGACGAGCATATATGTATGTAAATGAGAGAAGGAAAGGATGAAAGAGGTCTCAACAATAAATCAAAGAAGATATAAGGGGTTGCGGGAATAAAGGAGAAAAAAAACCACGAAAGATAGAAAAAGAAAAGTAAGAGTACGTCAATGCACAGGCCATATATTGCTAAAACAGAATTCCACCCGTCGAAATCTCCTGCGTCTGCTCGGTCATACATCGTCTCACCTCTTTGGTGTCTCACTGACCAGTGGAAGTAAAGCGCAGTCTGACTCACTGGCCCCTAAACCGTGTGCTTTCAGTGTCCGTTTTGTCTGTGTGTGTGTGGGGGGGGGGGGGGGGGGGGGGGTTGTTTTTGTTTTTTTGGTTAACAGCCCAGCTGACCACAGGGCTAGTTCAAGAATATTTCCATATAGAACCAAAGAAAAATGTACTGAACAAATTGTTCTAATCGTAGTGCTGCCAAAACATACATGTATATCTGGAAAATCATCTTGGCAACTAGATATTACGGGAAGGACAGTGGCTAGTCTCGGGTCGCTGTATTACAAATTTAAGAAGACGACGACGACGACGACGAAGAAGAAGAAGAAAGCATCATCATCATGAACAACAACAACAACAACAAAACAACAACTGGCATGTACATAGCAAGATAAGGATGAAAACGTAAAGACTCTGTAGGCGAAAGACAAGTAAACCTCCACAAAGGCAGGAGAGAGGAGAAAAAAAAAAAACAGAAAAAAAAAAAAAACAGTGGCCAGCTAAAGAAAAAAAAAGCAGCAGTAAGAAACCTGTCAAAAAGTTGAGAGCCAAAGAGAGTGCCAGAAAGGAGGAAATCACATGCACACAGAGTGCCAGAAAGGAGGAAATCACATGCACACAGAGTGCCAGAAAGGAGGAAATCACATGCACACAAAGTTCCGGAAGGCGACGGGATGTACAACATTGGTAACGAGAGGGAGAGGAAGGGGAGAGGGGAGGGGGGCCCCGCCGGAGTCCCCAGGCCAAGCCCAGAGGATGGCCGGTGAGTCAGGGTGGGCAGGTGGACGGGGAGTCTGTTCTGTCGGTTCAGCATGTGTGTTCAGCTGTATGCGACCTGCCCTTTCCACTCTTACACACGTTTGTTTTCCATCGATCCCAGCGCCGCGCACAACTCCGTGGGCCTAAATGTCGCGGCGTGCACGATCGATCGATTACTATATCTGAAGGGGAAAAGAAAACTCGGGAAGAGAGAGACAGAGAGAGAGAGAGGTGGGGTTGGTAGTGGAAAGAGAGCAAGAGGGGAAAAGCGCGCGCGCGCCTGTGTGTGTGTGTGCGCGCGCGAGTATTATGTGTGTGTGTGTGTATGTCACATAATGTGTGTGTGTGTGTGTGTTTGAGAGAGAGAGCGAGAGACTGATTCGACGACAATCAAATTTGCGAAGGTAATGGAATTGTTAAGATCATTACATTTATCAGAATACCATTTGACATTTCATTTAACTTAAAGAGGAACGATAGGTCACCGTGCTCTTCACGTCTGTGTGGATATGAGGGACAGGCAGACAGACAGACGAACAGGGAAAAACGGGGGCAAAGAGAAGGGTTTTGACCCAAGAAGAAGAAGAAGAAAAAGGAGGAGGAGGATGAGAGAGTGAGTGAGAGAGAGAGAGAGAGAGAGAGAGAGAGAGAGAGAGATTTTAGTTTACACAGATAATGTCTAGAATCGTGTAAATCTTTACATTTTATCTGAATACCGTGTAATATTTTATCCAACGTGAAAAGGAAGGTGTTTAGGCCGCCATGCTATTGTAAGCCCGTGACATGCTGTGAACGGGAGAGACGAGAGACTTTTGAACCCCCCCCCCGTCATCCCCTGTACTCTCTCTCTCTCTCTCTCTCTCTCTCTCTCTCTCTCTCTCGTGTGTATGTGTGAGAGAAAGGGGATGGGAGAGTGGAGAGAAAGAGATAGAGAAAAGGGGGGGGGGGGGGGAGCAGAACTTTAACCCTTTGACAAAGTGTATGTGTATATTACTGTTCGTTATGTCTTGCGTGCTGGGTGAAGGGTGAATTGCTCATGCAAGCCTTTAAAGTACCTTCTTTCGACGCCGCAAAATCAGGCTTGGTTGAGGGATTGTTGTTGTTATTGTTGTTTTTGTTTTCTTTTTTACATCAGCAATGTATCACGATGCCTTTAGGTGTATATGTGTGTTCTCGTACCTGGTTGGCTCAGATGTAGAGTTCCAAGTTTGTATGTGTGTGTTCTCGTACCTGGTTGGCTCAGATGTAGAGTTCCAAGTTTGTATGAGTTTGTTCTCGTACCTAGTTGGCTCAGATGTAGAGTTCCAAGTTTGTATGTGTGTGTTCTGGTACTGGTTGGCTCAGATGTAGAGTTCCAAGTTTGTATGTGTGTGTTCTCGCACCTGTTTGGCTCAGATGTAGAGTTCCAAGTTTGTATGTGTGTGTTCTGGTACCTGGTTGGCTCAGATGTAGAGTTCCAAGTTTGTATGTGTGTGTTCTGGTACCTGGTTGGCTCAGATGTAGAGTTCCAAGTTTGTATGTGCGTGTTCTGGTACCTGGTTGGCTCAGATGTAGAGTCCTGAGTTCCCCACGCAGATATTGCTAGTTCTAACCCTCCGACGCCGGTCACTCTTTGGTGTTTGTTGTCTGTACGATACTAAAAACAAGAAAGAGAAGTGCCGATGATCGTGTATTATTTCCCCTGATTACCAGAGACCTTTCTCACACCTGCTGACTGTCGTTGCAGAACACGGAGACGGGCTACACGTGCAACTGCCCGCCAGGCTACTACGGGGAGATCTGCGCGCAGGAGGCGCACTTCTGCCGGGAGGAGACCTGCCACAACGGGGGCACCTGCGTGGACCACGAGGGCTCCTACCAGTGCCTGTGCCCACAGGGCTACGAGGGCTTCCACTGCCAGACAGAGACCGGGGGCTGCAAGCAGGATTCCTGCAAAAATGGTACGACGGGGAAAAGAGGGTGGGGGTGGGGGCGTGATGTTATTTGCATTGTTGTGTGTGTGTGTGTGTGTGTGTGTGTGAGAGAGAGAGAGAGAGGAGAGAGAGAGAGAGAGAGGAGAGAGAGAGAGAGAGAAATAATACGAAGTCGTTGAGAAGGATTTGTAGTTGGAGGAGAGCGGTTTTATCAGATATAAGTCGCAGAGAGGTTCACAGACAAATTGAGACTGAACGAGTAGAGAATCGCAGAGAGAGAGAGAATGGAGGGGGTGGGATGATCGTTGGGGAGAAGGGGACGGCCCGGCAGAGACAAAGGGGAGAGAGGGAGATAAGGGGGGAGGGGGGGGAGATGAGTATGTAGTACAGAAAGACGGGGCCAAACGAAACAAAAAGGAGAGGCAAGAGGCAGCGAGGAGAGCGTTTTAAACAACAGAGGCAATGAAAGAGAAACAGGTAAAGAGGCTGAGACAGAGAAAGAGACGGAGTCTCCGAGGAAGAGAGAGAGAGATGGGCAGAGACAACGACATAGATAGAGCAAACCGAGATGGAGATAGAATCAAAGAGGGAGAGACAGACAGAGACAGAGGTATATATAGAGAGAGAGACACGAGAAGCAGAGATGGGACAGAGATAGATGAATACCAGGAGATTCAGAAATGGGCAGAGATAGATGAATACCAGGAGATTCAGAGATGGGCAGAGATAGATGAATACCAGGAGATTCAGAGATAGATGAATACCAGGAGATTCAGAGATGGGACAGAGATAGATGAATACCAGGAGATTCAGAGATAGATGAATACCAGGAGATTCAGAGATGGGACAGAGATAGATGAATACCAGGAGATTCAGAGATGGGGCAGAGATAGATGAATACCAGGAGATTCAGATATGGGACAGAGATAGATGAATACCAGGAGATTCAGAGATAGATGAATACGGTTATACCAGGAGATTCAGAGATGGGACAGAGATAGATGAATACCAGGAGATTCAGAGATGGGGCAGAGATAGATGAATACCAGGAGATTCAGATATGGGACAGAGATAGATGAATACTAGGAGATTCAGAGATAGATGAATACGGTATACCAGGAGATTCAGAGATGGGACAGAGATAGATGAATACCAGGAGATTCAGAGATGGGGCAGAGATAGATGAATACCAGGAGATTCAGAGATGGGGCAGAGATAGATGAATACCAGGAGATTCAGAGATAGATGAATACCAGTAGATTCAGAGATGGGGCAGAGATAGATGAATACCAGGAGATTCAGAGATGGGGCAGAGATAGATGAATACCAGGAGATTCAGAGGTGGGGCAGAGATAGATGAATACCAAGAGATTCAGAGATGGGACAGAGATAGATGAATACCAGGAGATTCAGAGATGGGACAGAGATAGATGAATACCAGGAGATTCAGAGATGGGACAGAGATAGATGAATACCAGGAGATTCAGAGATGGGACAGAGATAGATGAATACCAGGAGATTCAGAGATGGGACAGAGATAGATGAATACCAGGAGATTCAGAGATGGGACAGAGATAGATGAATACCAGGAGATTCAGAGATGGGACAGAGATAGATGAATACCAGGAGATTCAGAGATGGGACAGAGATAGATGAATACCAGGAGATTCAGAGATGGGACAGAGATAGATGAATACCAGGAGATTCAGAGATAGATGAATACCAGGAGATTCAGAGATGGGACAGAGATAGATGAATACCAGGAGATTCAGAGATGGGACAGAGATAGATGAATACCAGGAGATTCAGAGATGGGACAGAGATAGATGAATACCAGGAGATTCAGAGATGGGACAGAGATGGATGAATACCAGGAGATTCAGAGATGGGACAGAAGCAGGAAGAGGAAACACACGGTAAGCACAAAGACGGAGAAACAGCTAGACATAGCTTTGAACTAGCATAATTTCCATGTCTTTTTCGCCCCCTAAAAAGACAAAGAGAAAAGTGTGTGTGTGTGTGTGTGTGTGCGTGCGCGCGCGCGCGTGTGTGTGTTGTGTGTGTGTGTGTTGTTTCAATATTATTGTTAGCTTTTAACTCATTAATCATAATTCCTTCCCACCTAGTAGTAGAAGTACTATTACCAATATCATAATTATTATTACTTTTGTCATTATAATTAACTCTATCATTATCAGTAGTAGTAGTAATGGTGGTCGAAGTAGAATTATTATCGGAAGTTGTAGGAGTAGAGTAGTAGTAGTAGTTGTTGTA
Organism: Conus ventricosus; assembly: GCA_018398815.1. Classification (NCBI taxonomy): domain Eukaryota; kingdom Metazoa; phylum Mollusca; class Gastropoda; order Neogastropoda; family Conidae; genus Conus; species Conus ventricosus. The sequence goes on from CM031605.1 coordinate 23,487,531, forward strand.
GTAGGAGTAGTAGTGGTATTGCTACCGTAACCATCATTATTTTCATTATCCTCTCATTGCTCTCCTTCTTCTTCTGTAAGTATCGTTATGATTACTACAATTACTGTTGTCATTTTTGTAATTGTTATTATTGCATGGCTATACTACCATTATATTGTAATCATCATGATCATCATCAACATCATTATTTTCTCTACTTCATTATCATTATTGTTGTTTTGAACCATGTTGTCTTCGCTTCGGCCTCGATTCCATTCCGTGGTTTTGATCGTTCACCCCAAACCAAATTTTGCGCCCAGTTCGAAGAGATAAGGTACTGTCAGTTCGTTCTTCGTCTTATTCTCTTAAACGTTATTTGCCTTTTCTGCAGAATACCAAATTGGTCGAAACGCGTTGTTTGTTTAGTAATTTGTTCTTTCGTTTCGCGGCGCAGTGCTGTTTTTGCTCTTGTTTAAAAAAAAAAAAAAGAGTATCCGCAGAACCAACGAAAGGCCAAGTCACTAGAACACTAACAGAGGCAAAACGGCAGAACCAACGAAAGGCCAAGTCACTAGAACACTAACAGAGGCAAAACGGCAGAACCAACGAAAGGCCAAGTCACTAGAACACTAACAGAGGCAAAACGGCAAAACCAACGAAAGGCCAAGTCACTAGAACACTAACAGAGACAAAACGGCAGAACCAACGAAAGACCAAGTCACTAGAACAGAGGCAAAACGGCAGAACCAACGAAAGGCCAAGTCACTAGAACACTAACAGAGGCAAAACGGCAGAACCAGCGAAAGACCAAGTCACTAGAACACTAACAGAGGCAAAACGGCAGAACCAACGAAAGGCCAAGTCACTAGAACACTAACAGAGGCAAAACGGCAAAACCAACGAAAGGCCAAGTCACTAGAACACTAACAGAGACAAAACGGCAGAACCAACGAAAGACCAAGTCACTAGAACAGAGGCAAAACGGCAAAACCAGCGAAAGACCAAGTCACTAGAACACTAACAGAGGCAAAACGGCAGAACCAACGAAAGGCCAAGTCACTAGAACACTAACAGAGGCAAAACGGCAGAACCAACGAAAGACCAAGTCACTAGAACACTAACAGAGGCAAAACGGCAGAACCAACGAAAGGCCAAGTCACTAGAACACTAACAGAGGCAAAACGGCAAAACCAACGAAAGGCCAAGTCACTAGAACACTAACAGAGACAAAACGGCAGAACCAACGAAAGACCAAGTCACTAGAACAGAGGCAAAACGGCAGAACCAGCGAAAGACCAAGTCACTAGAACACTAACAGAGGCAAAACGGCAGAACCAACGAAAGACCAAGTCACTAGAACACTAACAGAGGCAAAACGGCAGAACCAACGAAAGACCAAGTCACTAGAACACTAACAGAGGCAAAACGGCAGAACCAACGAAAGACCAAGTCACTAGAACACTAACAGAGGCAAAACGGCAGAACCAGCGAAAGACCAAGTCACTAGAACAGAGGCAAAACGGCAGAACCAGCGAAAGACCAAGTCACTAGAACACTAACAGAGGCAAAACGGCAGAACCAACGAAAGACCAAGTCACTAGAACACTAACAGAGGCAAAACGGCAGAACCAACGAAAGACCAAGTCACTAGAACACTAACAGAGGCAAAACGGCAGAACCAGCGAAAGACCAAGTCACTAGAACAGAGGCAAAACGGCAGAACCAGCGAAAGACCAAGTCACTAGAACAGAGGGAAAACGGCAGAACCAACGAAAAGGCTGAGTCACGAGAAAAAAAATTAAAGCTGCAGGATCACAAACGCACACACGCACGCACACGCGCTTGATTATTAAAAAGAGGAAAGCTGCGAAACTACCATCACTTCCGTATTTTATGAGGAAAAGAAAGACGGTTGATGTGCCATAGGCCTACATGCTAGATTCATTCAAATCGATATATATATATATATATATATATATATATATATATATATATATATATATATATATATATATATGGACAAATTGGGATTTTGAGCACATCGGGTTGCAACTATCGTTAAAGGTTGTAGTGGATCCGGATCATAGGTCAGATTCAGAATCCGTTCAACAAGACGACGCAGAAAACCACACACTCGATTTTTAACGGAAATTTTGGGAGAAGGGGGGAGGGGATGGGGGAGGGATGGTATGTAGCTCTAGAACCCGTTACACAGTGGACCACTTTGAAGGGCAGATCCGGGAGCTGTTCCAGCGAAGTAGGAGTCTGCGCTCCCCCTTGAGCTCATCTAGGTCCCCCCCCTTCATCTTCAATTGGAGTGCACGCTTCGTGCATTTTCTGTCTTCACTCGATGTGTCGGGGTTCTTTTTAAAAAGGGTGAATGAAGGGAAGAGAAGGGGGTTATAGGCTAGGGTTGATTTTGTGTGTGTGTGTGTGTGTGATGTGAGATGAAGACACACTGAGCTACTGACAGGTTGTCGAGAGCGGTGCGAGCAGTCGTCGCTCTCGTGTGAGTGGCGCTTGCGCGTGTACAATACTTACTTACATACGTACTGTCATGTTTGCGCGTATTCACGCATACCTATCCATTTCCATAAGCGTGAAACCTGACGCGCACGCGAGTAAATATAAATGCGCAGGTCTGCCATGTCGTTTCGCGACTTTGTATTTTCATTCATCATATGTTATGTTTTTAAAGTGGATTCATTTTTATTTGTTTTCTTTTGTGTGTTTTTTTCCAACTGGAAAATTGTGCAAGTCTTGGACTTCCGCCGCATCTGTATTTCCATGCCCCTTGCACCCATCCTCTCTCTCTCTCTCTCTCTCTCTCTCTCTCTCTCTCTCCGTTCGCTCGTTCACGTTCATCAGATGACGGCATGCTTGTTATACGCATTTCCACATTCTTTAAAAATTACCCGGCGCCAAATTGAACGTCAGCCGTCTCTTGAAGGCGAGCAAAATATAATTAGCTAAAAGACAAGAGTGTCAGCGTCGGTAATAAGCTACTCCAAAGGCGCTAATGTTGAACAGAAACGTCAGAAGGTTGGAGAGGGCGAGTCACGTCCATATTTCTCTCTCTCTCTGTCTCTGTCTCTGTCTGTCTGTCTCTCTCTCTCGCTCTCTCTCTCTCTCTCTCTCTCTTAGTCATGCTCTAATAAGAGAGAGCGCCTCATAAGCTGGTGAGGGAAAAACAGCATTTCTTTCGCGAACGTCGCAATAGAACCAGTCATTTTTGTGTCGCCTGCATACCTCTGCTAATTGCAATTGTCACGATGCACAATTATGACACCCTCTCCCCCTCTCTGTCTCTCTCTCATCTCGCGATCACCCTCTTCCACCCACCCACCCCCCTCTCACACCCTCTCTATACGACATCGCCCATTGCAGCGGAGGCTGGTAATTATGTTAGTCACGACGCACAACTATGACGACCCTTAACGTACCCCCCCCCCCCCCCCCTTCCCCTCCCCGGTCCTTCCCCCTCTTTCCTCCTTTCACTCCTTCCCTCATCCCGCTCGCTCATCTCCTAACCACCATTCTCTTTTGTACCCCTAATAAACACCCCCCCCCCCCCCCCCCCCCCCCCCCCCCCCCCCCCCCCCCCCCCCCATTCCTCGGGGTGGAAGCTGGTGGTAATTGTGATTGTCACGATGCACACGGATAAACCTACTCCATCCTCACCCTCTCGCCCCCTACTCCCTCGTCTACACACCCTCCTTTCCCCTCAGTACCACCCGAGCTCAAATTGATGAGTGGCGGACCAAAGTACTCTACAGTTACACCTGTTGGTGAGAAAGGGAGGGGAGAGAAGCGGAGGACAGAGAAACAAACAATGCTTGTGCTACTGCTGTACTTTGGTGGGCTGACGGTCGTCTTCAGAGGTGTCGGTCTTCGTTACCGGAGGAGAGCGAGGCCTGTGTCGGTTATTGCTGACGACCTCGTGACCTAGAATGCCCCCCTCTTCTTCCTTCCCCTCCGCGCAGCCATTGCGCACGTGCCACTCGGTGCTGGCGGCAAGGGCTGGCAAAGCGCGTGCGTGTTCCGCCACCTTATCACTGAGGGAGAAACAAAACCCCTGACTGCATTGTGTTGCTAGCAGTACAATGGAATTGGAGGAGAGGTAGAGAGGGGGTGGGCATGGCGGGGGATGCAGGGTTCGTTGCACCCTCCTGATTGCTTTCTGAGTGTTGTTTTTGTTTTACCTTCTCTCTGCTTATGTAGTTGTTTTTTTTCCCCGGTACGTAGGAAGGAAAGAAGACGCTTTTGTTGTGGACCGGGGTTTATATATATATATATATATATATATATATATATATATATATGTATATATATATATATATATATACATACATCTCTCTCTCTCTCTCTCTCTCTCTCTCTCTCTCTCTCTCTCTCTCTGTATTTGTGTGTGCGTGTGATCAAAAGCACACTCAGTTCTTTGTTTCCGAGGAGAGTAGATAGCATTCTCAAAGTTTTTTTTTCCCCCGTCCAGTACTCGTTTTTTCCGAAGCATCCTCACCCTTTCCTCGCTCCCCTTCACCCCTCCCTTTATCCCCTCCCTCCTCCATTTTTACCTCAGCTGTCCTATCTCCCTTGCCCCATTTAGCAAAGAAAAAGATAACCAGCTATTAAAATATTTGCGAATCTGGGGTGGGTGAGGAGGAAAGCCTGCAACGGTTTTAATACAACTCTCCTGATTAACGTAAAAGATATGGATAACGTTTTATTACACGAAAGCGTTGTATAACTGCATTTATCATTCCTGTTACGTCGGATGCACACATAACACAAGCACACACACTCAAGCAAGCGCGCACGCACACACTCACACACACACACACACACGCACACACGCACGTCCAACAGTGTAGTGTATCGTCATTCATCCACGTATCCAAAGCGCACAGCTTTGGGGTCATATTTTCAACACATAGAAGTAGAAAAACACTGTGCGGCGTAAGTGAGCAAGCGAGACTCGGCCCCAGCACTGAACCGGAGAACCCGCCGCGGTGGTGGGGGGTGTGTGTGTTTCAGGAGGTCACTGTGTGAGCGGAGAGTGCATCTGCCCCTCGGGCTTCTTGGGACCCACCTGCGAGGACGACGGCCACGACTACTGCGCCCTGCAGCCCTGCCTGAACGGGGGCACGTGCACCGACCTGACCAACGACTTCGAGTGCCGCTGCGTGGCCGGCTTCGTGGGGCCCACCTGCGAAGTGAACGTGGACGACTGCGAGATGCGACCCTGCGCCAACGGCGGCAGCTGCACGGACCTGGTCAACGACTTCCTGTGCCACTGCCGGCCCGGCTGGATCGGCAAGGACTGCAGCGTCAACGAGGACGACTGCCAGTCGCAGCCCTGCCGGCACGGAGGCGTCTGCCTGGACCGCATCGACGACTACGAGTGCAAGTGCAAAGAGGGGTTCTGGGGCAAGGACTGCCAGATGTACGAGGGCATGACCACCCCTGTCCACCCCACCCGACCCGCCTCCTCCTCCTCTTCTAACCTCACCCACCACCACCCGCCGACGACGACGACAACGGCTGTGGATCCGGACCATCGGTCCGGCAACATCAGCGGGCAGGCAGCGGACCGAGGGTCTGGCGAGGGCGACAAGGCCACCGAGGTGCTGCTGGGCGTGTGTCTGGGGGTGGGCATCCCCATCGTGGCCCTCATCGTCTGCGTCGTGCTCCTGCTGTGCCGCAAGCTGCGGCGCCGGCAACGGTCTCCCGAGGAGGGGAACCACGACAAGGAGCGGCAGCAGAACTACCTCAACAACATCAGCGCCCTCAACAAAGCCTCGGACCGGGAAGGGGCCGGTGCCAAGCGGCTGGACGACAGCGACGGTGAGGGCGGGGGTTCTACTGCTGCTCCGGGCGCACGTGCCGAGGCCGAGGGTAAAATGGAAGCGGGGGATAGGTCGTCCTCACCCATTTTCACCACTTCCGGTCTCCACACCTCCGCTGTTGGGACGTCGTCGCCGACGTCTTTCGGTGGCGCTGCTGCTGCTGCTGCCGCCGCCGCCACGTCCAAGGTGAAGGTGAAAGTCTCCAATGAGGAGCAGCAGGACATTAACCGCCTGTCGTCGCAACAGCATCGGGCGGCGCATGGCGGGAAAACCGCCACCAAACACTTCATCAGAGACAGGCTGGGGGCATATGAGCCGCCAGCAACGCCCCACCACCAAGCCCCCACCCCCCTCCCCACCATCCCCTCCCATCACAGAGACTACAGTCGTGTGCACGACTTTGAAAAGCCCGTCCGCAGGTTGGAGGTGGACCCGTCTTCTGGGGACACGCAAGTGGATATCAGGTAGGTGTTGAGGACGGTGTGACAGTGAATGAAGATGGTATGCTGCAAATGTTCTTTATTGTATGTATGGGAAACGTTGTGTATGGGAAACGGCAAGGACAGTGCTTGCTAAATCATAGAAAGAAACGCTCTGCTCTTAAGCTGTGCTTTGAGAACACAAGGTGGACAGATTATGCCGACTGGGAGATAGCACTTTCCAAACAGCTGGAGCTGGAAAAACCACGAGAATGCGAGGGAAACCGACTTGAGGTTTCTCAGTGGAGTCTTTCATTTTTTTTTTTAAATAAAGGACGCTAAATTACAAAGTAAATGCGTAGAGAGAAGATAAACATTACAGAAAGCCGGTAAAAACACATGTTAAGGCCTAAAGTAACGCTTATTCACTGTACAATCCAAAAGAGATAAGCGAATTTTCGACACGTGTCTTCTTCAGACGTTATGAACAACAGACATAAACAGTGCACAAAATGATAACACCCCCCACCCCACCCCCACCTAAATCGCAATCAGCATGAGAATCAATGAAAGAAATATGATCGACAGGTGGGGAAAGGGCACATAGATGGAGATGCAAGGGAGGGGGTAGGGAATCATGTCGGAATTTCACCACTTCTGGTGACCATTGCCCGACTGAGAAAAGCAGAAACGAAGCAAAAGACATCAGCCTGTTTCTATTAGCAACTAAATTTCGCAGACCGCCATTGAAATTCCTTCAGCAGTTGGTGATGGCGTCATTTCGGATTTATGCTTTCGATTCCACTACCCCGTTTTGGCCAGGCCGGTCTCGGGGAATTCATTCTGTGGGTGAACTGACCGTTACTGAATGATAGTAATCTGTCTGACCGGACTGGTGAATTGCGTCGCCTTCTTGATGTCGCGGCCGTTGAAAGACGTACGAATCATTTTTTGTACAGCATTGCCACCATGACCAGTGCTGGAGTCACGTAGCGTACCTTACCGTTCCTTTTCTGCTGGCTGTACAGTCTGTGATGAGTACGTACCTGTTGTTCACTGTTGGTGTACAACATTATGTGGACAGTGCTTTAGACAGAGCCTTAGATGACAATTCATCGATGTTCTCGTTAAACTGAACACAGAGCGAGCCAGTGTTTTAATGTGAAGGGAGGGGGAGAGAGGAGGGGGTTTGGGGGTGGTGGGGTTGGGGGAGGGGAGGATGTTGGTATACGTGCATGCGTGATTCGATTGTTGGGAAGTCGCCTTGACTGTTCGTGCACGCAGAGTCATGACGCGAAATGTACCTGGGAGCGTGCACAAGTTCCGTTATTTCCATGCATACACGTTTCGGTGTTAGGAAATCAGGAAAATGTTTTTTACTGGATCGAGTCATGCAGACTGCTACCGGGGGTGGGGTGTGTGTGTGCATGTTTTGCTCGGCTGATGTTTGTAAGGTCTTCAAAAGACACATTTGTCGAATACTCGTTCGTCTTATTTTGTACTGTACAGTAAATCAGCGTTACTTAAGCATCTTGTAATGTGTGTTCATTGTGTATTTCGCCTCGTTTCCATTTCTACATCCGTCCTTAAGCACAGGTGGAGAGAGATAATGCTGCTTATAGCCCAGCCGACCGCAAAGGGCCATATCGGGGCTTAACCACGGGTGGAGTCTGGCATTCGGAGATGGGGCTGATATCGGGTGGAATTTGTGTGTCGGACATCCCCGAAGAACGTTCTCCTGCTTACTGACGCCAAAGTTTAGAAGCATCTTTCTTCTCACGAATGTCAACAGCTGTTTGCACGCGTCTGTCCAGTTCTTTGGAACACCAACACACCCCATCTCTCACTCCCCCTCCCCCTGTCTCCCCCAGATCTGCGCTCATCGGTTTAACATTAAATATATATTGGACTGATTTGTGTGGAGCCATCATCGTCATTCATAGCGTCACAAAATGACGATAATGTCATTATAACGTAGCAGTTGAAGCGAAAAGGAAAGCGTGTCCACAGTTTGTTGTTTTATCTAAAACAATTGAGGTAGGTTTCTAGCACAGCAGGAGAGGAGAGGATGGAGGGGTTGTCTTATTTACATAAAACATGTGTTGCCAGGGCAGACTCGCGTACGCACACGCACGCTCGCACGCATACACACACGCACGCATGCACACACGCACGCATGCACACACACACACACACACACACACACACACACACGAGCGCTCGTGAAGGTGTGCTATACTCGCCCATCTGTTCTTATCCGTCCCGACCCCGACCTGGCTTGGTGACACAGGCAATCAATACAACACGAAACGGGGTCATCGCACACAAGACGACGGGAGCTGCGTACAAATCCCGGCAAAGAGCAGCACTGTGTTGTATAACTTCATATAGTCCACAGCAGATTGGTCCCTGTGTGTGAAGTTCGGGCCGCTCTGTCTCCGAGAAAAGCGCGTCGCCACAGTGTGGGGCGTAGCAAAGTAGATTTTCTGCACATCTTTTTTTTTTGTTGGTCTTTTTTTTTTTTTTTTTTTGCCAAGGCCATCTCCCACGATGCTGCTGCTTTACCCCCCCCCCCCCCCCCCCCCTCCCATCATCCAATTGTCTCCCGCTGACAGTACGTTGCACAGGGAATGTGGGATATTCGTGGTACCCTGGTGGACTAGATGAATTAGGGCTTTATCGGCGACCAATCGCAAAGAAGGTTACAGAAGTCGGCGAATCAAGCGGCCCAATATTTATATCGATATATCTTTGGGGGGGAAAAAAGGGGGGGGGGGGGGGAGGGCAACTGGGGTGGAAAAACTAAAGAAGAAGGCCCAGTCTCAGAAAGTGACTAAACGCTTTGTCTCAATAACAAGCAGCTTGCAAACCGTTAATTAACACGCAGCTAACAAGAACACAGGCAGCTAACAAGGCATTGATATGGGTTTCATGGAATTGGGAATGAAACGCCGGAAGAGTAAGGAGACATCCGTGGACAATTAAGAATTATAATGTCAAGGTATTTCAGGTAACGTGACTTGTACATTTGTTTTTTATGCGCATGCACGCACGCACACACGCACGCGCGTTTACACACACACACACACACACACACACACACACACACACACATGTGCGCGCACGCACGCACGCGCGCACACCGCAATAGCCATATACACACCGTACGCATCCCACACCTGTCGTCAGGTAAATACTCCACTGCGGAGTGCTGGAAGAAACGTGAAATTCTTGTCTGTCTTCAACTAGAAAGTAGGGAAGGAGTTCAACAGATAAGAACACCTGCTATGCCGTGAGTTGAAGCGGAGCTTTGTTCAAGGCACACAGATCTGAAGAAACCCGTGTGTCTGTGCACGTAGCCATGTAACACTGAGGAATGCAAGCCATAACTGTGGGCTGTGAGGGTATGCCCTTGTTTTGGAGGTCACACGACGAGGGTCAGAGTGATCGAACAAATTCGGCCAAACAGTCCATTCAGGGGAAAGCATCAACAGTGAAACCTTCCCGATAGACCTGTTACGGAAACTTGGTCAGGGGACAAACTGTTTTTTTTTTTTCTTTAAATGCAAGAGAGCGTGTGGCTGTCTACTGGACGAGGTCACTGTGCTGATGAAGACTGCCCCTTCAGATACAGTTCCTTTTATGAACATTGTATTTAAAATTAAAAGTTTGTGCTCATTCCACCCCCAGTTAAAGGGGGTAGAATGTTCAACACCATCGTGCGCCGAATTCGGTGACTTAGGTGATTGCTCGTTCTTCATTTTCGTTGTCCTGAGTGTTGTTTATCTCGCCTGAAGAAGACCTAAGAGGTCGAAACGCGTCCTGTTTTGTCTTGTGATTCGTTTGTTCATGTTTGGCGGATAAAGTATTATAAAAAATCATTTAAAGATTTCCCAGATAAAGACTTTCTCCCTTCAAATATGTTCTTTTTTTTCTTCCTGGGAACATCTTTGCCTATGGATTAGGACGGCTGACGATAGAACCAGCCAAATTCTTGAGACTCGTTTTTCAAGGATTTCTGATGTTTTTTCTTGAGAGAAATTAAACGTTATTTACTAGACAGCCAAACGAATGACGGTGAACAATTGACGCGTTTCAACCACAAAGTCTTTGCATAGATAGGAGAAACAAACATGACAACCCCCCCCCCCCCCCCCAAAAAAAAAGGGGGGGGGGGAAGAAAAAGGAAAACAGAGAAAAAAAAACGAACTTAGATGTGAGAATCAGTGTCGCCTCCGAGCGGGGAATGTGGTGGGATCTGTCTTGTCTTCATTTATGGAAAAGGACGGGCAGGAAAGGTTGTATGAGCAAATAAATGAATGTACAGGAAATTATTTTGTTAAACATGAGTGGTCTGACTGTGTTTGATGGGAAAACATGAGGTCGAAAATTTTGCTGTAAAAAATATGTACAATGGAACGAATGATTGAATGAATCCTTTTTTTCTGGTATGTTTTAAAAATTATATACACTTAAGTGATTTGAAAAAAAAAAGAAAATCAAATTATTACATAACGACCGCTTGATGAAAAGCAGCTAACAAGACATTGATATGGGTACTATGGAACTGGGAATAAATCGCCAGAAGAGGGTGGAAGTATCCAATGACAGGCAGTCTAAGTATAAATTGTAGAGTCACGCTGGTTCATGTAGTGTGACTCGTCCGTTTGTTTCTCACGCGCTCATGAAAACAAAAGCTGTGTCACCCCACCCAGGTGAGAGTCGTTTTTAGAGGACGTTTCTGCGTGCGTCAGATCGTGGAAACGGGACTAGGAGAGTATTCTGTTTCGTCCTCACATTGACTTTAAACGTCAAGTTCACACTGAGGCATCTGGCAAGGAGAATGGAACATGTGGATGGTTGACGAACTCTTTGTAATCCCTCCGACCACAAGGAGGTTTCACGATGGGGGGGGGGCTGTAAAGAAGAAACAGTTTGGTGTCGATTGCGCACAGGCCACGCCTTGTACACCCGTGCATCTTGCTCAAAACGCGAAGAATCTTTGATGCAGACCACTTGCAATAAAACGTGTTCTTACAGTGTTGGGACTTTCATGATGTCAGACATAAACACTTCACAGCAGACTCCAGCAAAGGCTTGTTGAGAGATTACCCCCACCTGATGTGATTTTGTTTTTAGTTCCTTAAAGAAAGAAAGAAACATTTTTCATCTAATCCTGGGTTTAACAAAAGAAAGATTTTCAGCATTTCAATTTCAGCATATTCTTAGAAAACCTGCTTAATGGCTTTAGTCCGCCTGAATAGAAAAATTAAAAGTAAAAAAAAATCCGTGTGGAGAGTGACTGTGACGAGGTGACAGACATGCTATGGCCCTTTGTCGTCGGCTGAGCTATAAACAACATGAATTGTATTAAATCACTCAACTCGTTTCTTTGTTCAGCATCCTTGTATGCAAAACCGTTTATATCTACGTTCTCATTCCTCTGAACTACAGTTATCTATCGATAAGAAAACGCTGCATGCCCTTTGACCTGCTACAACATTCGTTGGATCCACGTCGCCAGATAGACGTGTTATCGTTGTTGTTGATTTTGATCTTCACTTTTGCTTTCAAATCTCGCAGAGGTAGGTTACTAAGTACCGTCAAAAATGAAGAGAAACAGGTACGCCTATAGGTACTATTCGTATGATAACTGTTTCACCGTGACAGAGTTTTCACTTTCCTTTCAGTTCAATAGAGTATGACAAGGTTTGTGTGTGTATGTGTGTGTGTGTGTGTGTGTGTGTGCATCATTCAAACATCTGATATAAGACAATCTTAAGGAACACTGCAACTGCTCTCCCTGTTAATGTTGGAAGAAGTGTAACGAATCTCTCTCTCTCTCTCTCTCTCTCTCTCCTCTCTCTCTCTCTCTCTTTCGCACGCGCTCGCGTGAGGCCTCCCCTCTGGGTTTAAGTAGCGCATCCACACAACAGATGGAGGATCAAATGGCTTCCCCTCTAGCCTCTTGCTGGGCCTTTCCTGTAATTGAACGAGGATCAATGGGTGGCTTTTCCCCCACACCACGACAAGGGATACACATGGAAAACACCCGAGTCAGACACCCGAGCCGTCTCGTTTTTCCCCACAGACTCCAAAGACCGTCCCTTCGGATTTTCGGTCCAATCAAAAGACCCGAACGCATGTTCTGGTGCCTGTGAAATATTCAACCGATTGTTGACCAGGTGATTGTGCAGCCGATTGGTTGGTTTGCACTCGGGAGGAAGAATTTTTTTTTAATTAAAAAGTTTCAGTTCGTCTCGTCTTCTCCGTCAGGGGGGACGGGGGGGGGGTCAGACTCGATGTTTTGTGTAGATGGTTTCTTGTGAAGGAACGAAAGAAAGAAAAAAAGAAAAGAAAAAAACGAAGACGTGAACGGAGAAGAACAAAAAGAACGAAGAAAGTTACCCATGCGCGCTCACCGGCTCAATAATAATAACAGTGCTGTTATACTGGGAAAAGTTAGCTTCCCCCGAAAACAGCCATTTAAAACAAAAGAAAAAAAAGAGAAGGAAAAAAAGATTATTCAGGAGATATATTTCCGGTCAAAACGACCCGTTATCCAGGAAAAACAGTCACATCCTCGTGAAAACGGCAGATTGGAACAGTAAAGCATTACAGACAGTAAAGCATCACAGGAAGATAGCTGTTTCCAGTAGCAGATTATTCTGTTGGAAGCAGCTGTTTATCCCGCGACAATAAGTTGGGTTTTTTTCCCGAGTTAATTTGCTGTTTGCACCGACACAGTGGTATCAGCTAACGTAGTAAACGTGTTGTTTTTTTCTTTCTACCTGTGTTTCAGCACATACCGCCGGCACTCGGGGGACAACATTTCCATCCTGGGCAAATCCAACATGGCGCCCGTGGCAGGGCGAGACTCCATGCGCAGATCGGTGTTTCTGGAGCCCATGAATTCCCGGCGCTCCTCGCACTTCACAGAGGACTACCTGGCCACTGAAGTATAGCCGAACGACTGCGGCATGAGTCTGCTAGCACACTTGTGTGTGTGTGCGTGTGCGTGCGTGTGTGTGCGTGTGTGTGTGTGTGTGTGTATACGTGTGGTGTGTGGGTGTGTGTGCGCGTGGAGAATAGCCGTTGTTGTGTCGCCAGTACAACCGTATCCAGACCAAGCCTGTTTTCTTTTTTTATATTGTTGTTTTATACGTTGAGTATATGAAGTGCATCGTCTGAGTCACCTTCACCTCCCTGGTTCATCAGTAATCGCACAAACAACTCGGAGACCTTCGTGGTCAGACAAGGTGAACCTGAAAACAAAAGCATTCTTTGATGGACGGTGTGAAGTGCGAGCAGGGGGGGGGGGACACACACAAACACCGAGAACACTGCGGGATCCGTTGACGCTGGATGAGTAAGACAGGAGTCTGCTGATGTGTGCGGTGATTGTGATTTGAAACAGGGGGAGGTTAAAAAGAAAAACCCGGTGGCAGATCGAGACCTTGTGTTGACGTCCACTTCAAACTAGTATGGGACCCCTCCCCCCTCCCCCGCGCTCTCTCTGTCCAAGCCACCCAAGTCTGGATTATCTGCTGCATAGAGAGGCAAAGACTTGCTACAAACAGATCGGCCTCAAGAGAGTTTCACGTGCAGTGTTAGTGTGAGACTGTTCGAGTAAGTGTGGTGCTCTTGATGGCTTAAGCCCGTCTTTATCTTGTCTGTTTTTCGTTGTGCGTGTTTTTCTTTATTGTGTGCCTCTGGGCTCGTCCTTTCCTGTAGGAGAGGGGGGTTATGGGAACAGGTGGACAGTGTGAGTCGCCGTGTTGGTCGTGTGGCTTACTGTTGCCAGCAGTCCGACTTCCCATGCAGGCGTGCTGGGCATCGGCAACAGCTCGAAGGTCGTGCCGTTCAACATGAATTGGAGTGTGTGGGCATGGAAAGGAACCCCCTTCAGCCTTCCTGTTCGAAAGCGATAAACCTCTCTCTCTCTCTCTCTCTCTCTCTCTCTCTCTCCTCCTCTCTCTCTCTCTCTCTCTCTCTCTCTTTGTGTGTGTGTGTTCGTGTGTGTTTAATACAATTATATGACCGGAGTAAGAAAACGTGCGTAGCGCACAACTGTTGAGAACCCCCCTCCGTTCCTCCCAATCACCCCCACTCCTCCTCACGCCCTTTTTTCTCTGTCCACACCTGCCCCAAGACATTATTTTCCTCTTCAGCCCACCAAAACGTCGATCTTACCCAGAACATTCTGTTGAACGGGCACGACTCGACGTGTGTTCACTGTTAACTGTAGCGGTACAGGAGCTTATCTACCCCGTTCCTCCCCCCCCCCCCCTCCCCCCCCCCCCTTCCACGCACACAGTATCCTCCATTGTCCCCAGATTCTCGAGACATTTACAGTAATGGATTAGTGTCGGCGTAAAGCAGGCATATTGTTGTTTCTGAACAGTGTCGCGTCAGGAAGGGTCTTGGCACATGAAATGATCAAGGTGACCAAACTAACCGGCCGTTCCAGTTTTTGCTTTCTGTGCTGCTGTCATGTGCCACGCAAGTCTGAAAGCCGCGGCCAGCCTCCTCGGTGAGCGAGGACAGGTTCTGTTGCCTTTTGCTCGAGGGGAACCAGCAGACGAGAACGTGTTGATCATTTGGCGACCAGTTCGTAAGACAGTATCCTGTGTGACGGTTATTTATGCAGCACAAACTTTGTCCAGGTTCACGGTGACTGTCATCACGGAACCTTCACCCCGTTTAGATTTCTTCAACAGTTTACAGTTTTTAAAGCTGCCCTAGGCGTTTGTTCACGTTGCCACTCTTTAAGGCAGAAGATCTTTTTTTCAGTTTTAGTAGTTTACATCGTGAAAACCACAACTTTAAGATGTCTGCATTAAAGAGGTGACTGTTTTCTCCTTTTTTTGCAACGGAAAAGAACTGTGCTCCACTTTCAAGACGCTGTATTTTGACAGTTGATCAAGATTTTTAAGAGTTTTGTTACCTTTGTTTGATAGACATTAGAATCCATTTCATTTCAAGTCAGGCTGAAGAAAACTTCTAACAAGACAGGTGAAACAGCTGGGTTTTCTGTTTAACTTGAAATCTTAGGATTTTATTGCCGGTATCTGGTAAAATGTTTTGATTATTTAGTTTCCATCAGAATTGATTTGCATGGATCTGTTTTCTGTTTGTGTGCATGTCGTTGTTTGTTTTATTGTATATGTTAGAGTGATTTGTTATTGTACGAAGAACGCACTGTGTTGATGTAAACGAATACATGTAAGCTTGGTTACATGTACGTGCTACTTGCTAAAGGGTGTTAATCACTTTGAAGTTAACATTCCAAGCAGCGTTTTATGGATGTATTTATTAACTACTCGTGAAGAGAAAAACGCGGGACTCTCGGCTGCTCGTTTTCATTTTCCACCTTTGGAGTGGTCGACTTTGAGGCTTCTGTTCCAGACTTGACGCTGTTCCTATGTGGTCAGTGAGTGCCCTGCCATCTCTATTTATTACATGTTCATCGCGCCCACGCTTCATCGTGACCTTTCCAATCTTCTTCATAGACACTCTAGTTAACGCTGCTGTTTTCTTTTCGTTTCTTTTTCATGTGGGCCTGCCTTTCTTCATTTCACAGATCAACGCCCTGCCGTTCGTTTTGTCACCCTGTCAGTGGTGTGTAACCACAGACATTTTTGGATTTTCATTCCTTCTTAACAGTTCGCCGGTTACCGACCATTGGCCTTCAGACTCCGCACCAATTTCTCGCCTTGCTTTCATCCTCCTGTCCGTTTCAACAGCTGTTCTTACATGCCCAAGTCTTGCTGTTTTCTCTGCCTGTCCCGAGACATTTCCGTTTAGTTCCTCGTGACCCCCCCCCCCCCCCCCCCCCCTCCCCACCGACTCTTTAGCGTTGCTTCTTCGCTTCTTTCTATCCTTCTCATGGCTGACTAATTCCTTTACACCATACATCCGTCTTGCTTCTACGCTAACCCTCTTCTCCTCCCTGCCCCTCTCCTCCCTGTTCCCCTTCCCCGGTCTCGTTCCCCCCAGTCATCTTTCTGCCTTCACCAATCACTGCATCCCCCCCCCCCCCCCCATCCCCTCCCCCACTTCCGCAACGTTTCCCCTTACCCCAACTCCGCCCCCTCCTTCTCCTCTCCCCGTGTCATTTTCGGTGATCCTGACGTGTCTGTTTATTCAATTGTTCCACCTTTTCAGCCCCTCAGTCCATTAACGTTGATGCGATGCCAGATTAACTGCTGACAGCGTTCATTCTTTCAAGCTGTAACGTTCTGGCATTGGCTCAGTCTGTCTGCCAGTTCATCGCTCACTTTTTTTCCCATGCCCCCCCCCCCCCCTCATTCTTTCTTGGTCCGTATTTTTCTTCCCCCTTCTTCACCAGCGTCCTTCGCTGTATTCGTCTGCTACTTTGATGTTTTGAAAGATTATTGCCCACCCACCCCACCCCTTCTTCCTCCAATCTCTTTTTTGACCATCGCCAGGTGCATTCGCTCTTTAATGCTGTGGCATGTTCTTCACCCGATCGACCGCTGCTCGGGCGCCTGCTTTGTCACTAATAATGCTTAGGAATCCATCCTTCTGCCTGATGTCTATCTCCAGATCTTCATCGTTGCTGTGTCACTCTCATTGCCGCTCTGGTCCTAGAGCTGCTCCAACATATTGTCCACTCTGGCATTGGTCCGGGCTGTGTCCAGTGGCCTTCAGTGTCTTTTCCACTCGCTCTTTGTTCTCTACCACTTCTGACTTGGCAGTTTTCTTTCTCTTCCCTCCATTTAGTTCGGCGCTTTTTTTTTTTTTCAAAATGGCAGCACCGCATGATCAGTGGTCTTTTGATAATGATTTTTAATGTTTATGTATTTTTTACGATGTTTGTATATGAGTTGCTGTTTTGGCGAGCTTCAGAAGCGAAAGAAATTTGTGAAAAGCCTTTTTTTTTTTTTAAACCTTGATTTAGTATACGCAGGTATTCATGATGAATTTACGTTTGGTTTCTCCTTCGTCATCCTTTTGTACACGTGTTTAAATGTTGCTGTGACCAGATGTACATTTGATTTGACACAAAGGGTTTCAGAGATTCTGCGCACAACCAGTAAACGAAATCATGATCACCAATTCCAAACGTTTGAGACTGGGCTGGTCTGGCAGAATTAAAAAAAAATATTTTAAAGATTTTCTTTAAGCTAAAAAGTAATCATGTCAAAGAGTTTTAATTACTGTACTAGTGAGTTCTTAATGCTACGCAGTTCCGTTTACTGAATGTGCTTGGGTGCTATCCCAATCCTCGCCCCTACCAGAAAGGCTAGGCAGACAACGAGAGGACAAGCCGTCAGGATCGTGACGACCCTCACAATTCATGTCATCCATTTCCAGCTTTCTCATCTCTTTGTCTCCATTTCATCTGGCATACGATGCACAGAGTATTCAGAGGACATCGCTACCCAGCAGTGGGGAGGGTTGGAATGCACACGGATGCAGGCTTCAGGACTGTCGCAAGCTTTTAAAACACGGGTGAACACGTGAAACCCGTGTTGGCGACAGTGTCCTCTTCGTCCTCGGCTCATTCCGTAGACGGTACAAATTGATGTCGTCATGTAGAGGTTTCGTTCTTGGTTCAGTTTATCGAATAAGAAGAGTGACGCGCAAAGAAAGACAGAGTAAATCAGTCGGTCAAAAAGTCTCGAAACGAAAAGCAAGTTCCACAGATCAGGAGCTTCGAAGAATTTGATGCTGGTCGTTTCTTTTCCGCTTCTTCTTCTTCTTTCAATTTGAACTCTGTCCGAAAATCGTCCAAACATGATCTGTTCCGTTTAAGGCCCGGCCCGTTGTGTCCATGGACGTTTAAGGCCCGTTGTGTCCATGGACGTTTAAGGCCCGTTGTGTCCATGGACGTTCCAGGCCCGTTGTGTCCATGGACGTTCAAGGCCCGTTGTGTCCACGGCTTCATGTGTCGGCGTTGTGTGCTGTGGTGTGTGGCGACGATGTGCAGTTGGGAGGGATACACTTTCGGTAGGGCACGGGCGGTTGCGGAAGGGTATGCGTATGACCGTTTGAGAGATGGGAGTGGAGGGGCAGGTTTTGCTAGTAGGAGAGCTTGGAAGGCTTTTACGTGTGTATGGAGATGGTTGGATGACGTTTGTATGCATGGAAGTGAGATTTTTGTTTTTGCTGGTAGGAAGGAGGGGTCTCTTGAGAGACAGCTAGGACGGAGAGAGAGAATGAGAGAGAGAGTGTGTGTGTGTGTGTGTGTGTGTGTGTGTGTGTGTGTGTGTGCTCATAGCATGACGTGGAGGCGTGCAGTGTGTGCATGAGTCCTGGACACATTGAGAGACGGGCTAGTGTAAAGGTGCCTTCACAATGGGCGCTAGTGTAGAAACTCCGACTTTCCATGGTGAAGCCAGTGCAGCGATCCCAGGATTCCTCTGACCAAGCCTGGTCTGGTTTCCGTGTTGGATGCCAGGAGAATATAGTAATGTATGCTTTTTTTTTTGTACATGACGGCATTTCTTTTCTCTTGTTAGTACAGTCGTTTTGTTTAATTGTCATGTTTTTAACGTGTTTTTTTTTAATGCTTTAAGGAAAACCAGAAGTAAGCTCTTGACGTAGTTGACACTCTGGACCTGCATGTCGTGTCGGAGAGAGTTGGGCCGTGGAAAGCCGAGGACAGGACGTTCCTCGCTCCGCTTCACTCTCTGGACATGGCCTCTGCTGCCGCGGCTGACTGGTCTTCATAAATAGTGCAGTGGGGGTTGTTTTGTTCGTTTGTCGTTTTTTAAAACCAGATTCCAGACAGACTACTACAATACACGTGTATGACTTTCTTTGTTTTCAGAAAAAGCATAGAGTGTGTGCAAACGATTGTTTGTTGCGAGCGCTTTGTTGACTTTTTCCTTCAACCCTTTTTTTTTTCCCAATAGATGAAAAGCATCACAGAGTGTAGAACGCAAGCGGTTTTTGTTGTTGTTGTTGTTGCGAGCGTTCTGCTTTCACAGAGCGACCTGCCGTCGACAAACGCTGTCAGCGACTGTGCTGTTGGCGTTCGGAAATCTTGTGACTCCCAGCCCGAGAGGATTCCTGTTGGGCCGACAGCTTTGAGTGTGATCAAAACCCGACAGTTGGGCATGAACCGGCAACGAAGGACGCTGTCATTGCCTGTCTGCTAGCACGAAGTGGTCGGGCTCTCTCTCTCTGTGTCTCTGGTTGTCGGCTCAGCGTGAAGTCCTCCCGGTGTTGGGGACTTGTCTTTGGTGATAAGTAGTGAACTGTCGACGCGACAGTGTGTGGAGGATGACAGCAGCTGAAGAGCCTGGCGATGAATGAGGCGGGCCGGTGTCGTCATTGTTGTGCGGCCTCCTTTCTCATGTCTGTGATGTTGATTGGTTGTACATACCGATTGATGATGATGATGATGATGATGATGGCGATGATGATGATACACGTGCATTGTAAAGAATCTGGATATGATGAAACAAATGATGAAAAAAACAACGTGACTGTTCATTCATTCGTTTATTACTTGAAGTCAGTTACAGCGCCTGTACTGTTGAAAAGCGGCTCTAAAAAAAATGTGAAATAAAAAGAGGTCACAGTGTACTTATTTTGGATTTGTAAGGTGTGTGGGTTTGAGAGGTTGAAGTGTACTCGCTCTCCACCCTCCTGTCTTTGTACGTCTGTGTTTCTCTTTTCGTCTATCCGCCCCCCCCCCCCCCCCCCCCACCCTCTCTCTCTCTCTCTCTCTCTCTCTCCTCTCTCTCTCTCTCATCTCTCCTCTCTCTCTCTCTCTCTCTCTCCTCTCTGCATCAAAAACAAATTGCATGATTGCGAGTGCATATGCCTGTACGCCCAAATATCGAAATTATATTATTTAGGTTTCCTATTCTTTTCGATAAGATTATATTTTTGTGTCATTTCATGAAAGCACGGCGGAAAGAAATTGTCAGCTTATCTTTATTACGTATGTCGTTCATCAAGCTCTGCTATACGCAATGCTCTCTCTCTCTCTCCTCTCTCTCTCTCTCTCTCTCTCTCTCTCTCTCTCTCTCTCTCTCCTCTCTCTCTCCCTCTCTCTCTCTCTCTCTCTCTCTCTCTCTCTCTCTCTCTCACAGCCCTGATGTGGCCCTATGCGGTCGGCTGGGCTATAAGCAACATTA
>CM031605.1:23515391-23520391 GCA_018398815.1 Conus ventricosus
GAGGTGGTGATGGGGGGGGGGGGGAGGGGGAGGGTGGAAGGGAGATGGGGGTGGAAGGGGTGGAGGGTGGAGGGGGGTGGAAAAGTGTGGGGTGGTTGGGTTAGGGTGTTTGGGTGGGGGTGAGTGGGTGTGTGGGGGGGGGGGGGGGCGTAATGAGGGTTGTGGGTGGAGATGCTGAAGGTGTGGGATGTTGGAGAGTGTGAGTGATGAGGAAAGAACCACAACTATGTGACGTTCTTCTATGTCTGTCTGTCTGTCTGTCTGTCTGTCTCTCTCTCTCTCTCTCTCTCTCTCTCTCTCTCTCTCTCTCTCTCTCTCTCTCTTTCTTCTCTCTCTCTCTCTCTCTCTCTCTCTTCCACCAGTCTTTCTCCTTACTTGCGCGCACTCTCTTTTTTTTTTTTTTTTTTTGTAAAGCATTTTCCCCCCAGATGAGATGCACTTTCATTCGTCTTTGTAATCTTCAATAAAATGATTAACTGATTTATAGCACGCTTGATCAAGAGACTCCTCTAGCTCTCTCTCTGTCTCTGCCTCTCTCTCCCTCTCTCTCTCTCCTCCCCTTCTCTCTCTCTCTCTCTCTCTCTCTCTGTCTCTCTCTGTCTGTCTGCTGTCTGTCCTCTCTCTCTCTCTCTCTCTCTCTCTCCTCATCTCCCCTCTCCCCTTCTCCCCTCTCTCTCCTCTCTCTCTCTCTCTCTCTTTTTAGGAGTCTTTTTAATATCTTTTTTTTAGTTACAAATTGAAACGTGCGCCCACTGTCTTTACAGGTTTCATAACAAAGCAAATCAATTAATAGATAACATGCAGAGAACAGCTAAAAAAGGAGAGAGAGAGAGGGGGGGGGGGGGGGGGCAGAGAGAGAGAGAGAGAGAGAGAGAGAGGGACAGAGAGAAAAGAGGGGGCGACAGAGAGAGAGGGAGAGAGAGAGACGGGGACAAAGGAGAGAGAGGGAGAGAGAGATGAGAGACGGACAGAGAGAGAGAGGCAGAGAGAGAGAGGAGAGAAAAGGGGGAGAGAGAGAGAGGAGGGGAGAGAGAGAGGAGAGAGAGAGAGAGAGAAAAGAGAGAGATGGAAATGGAATGGAATGGATGAAATTTGTGAAAGGAGATGAAAAAAATGAGTACCTAAAAGGGCTTGCGTACATCCTCTGGGAAAAAATGAAGACAGAGTAGATATACAAAACAATCTGACACAAGCATGCGCGCTGCCGCTACATACGTCACAGACACAGACACACACAGAGACCAGACACAGACACATACACACATGCCGCGCAAGCACGCACGCACGCACACGCACGCACGCACGACGCACGCACACACACACACACACACACAACACACACACACACACACACACACACACACACACAAGAGGACGGATAAAGACTGAAAGACAGACTGAAGATGGGAGAAGAGCGGGATTGTGTGTGTGAGAAGGAATGGAGACGAACTGTAAACAGGAGAGAAGAAAAGGGAAAATGTAAGGTTACTCTGTGTGGGGTGTGTGTGGTGTGTGTGTGGGGTGTGTGTGTGTGTGTGTGTGCGTGTGTGTGTGGGGTGTGTTGTGTGTGTGTGTGTTTTGTGTGTGTGTGACGAGACAGAGACAGACAGACAGACAACAACAGACAGACAGAGACAAGCGGGCAGAGAGACAGACAGAGACATAAACGGAGAGAGAGAGAGAGAGAGAGAGAGAGAGAGAGAGAGAGAGAGAGAGAGAGAGAGAGTTTTTACAGCAGCATAAAAAAAGAAACAACAACAACAAATGGAACCAATTACAGAACAAAACAAAACTGGACACAAAGACAAGACAGGTGTCTGCCCATGGAGTGAGGTAAGGGGGTTTGTGGGGAAGGGAGGGAAGGAAGGGAAAGTAGGGGGGGGGGGGGGGGAGCAGCAGGAAGAAACGGAAGAGAACAACCCAAACAACAAAGAACATCGAGCAGGAACACGAAGCAGCCATCTTCAAGATTTCCCCCTGATGAATTATTGTCCCTTCATCCCCGGACTCGCAGACCCGGGGGCATGGGGAGACGATAAACAGATGATTATCTCCCCTGTCCCGTCCATCAAACCCAAAGCTTTTTCGCTGCTTCTTTTTTCGTCAGAAAAAACATCATGTTAACGCGATAGGCAAATCGTTAATGTTCTTTGGGTTGTTTTTTCTCTGCATCGTAGCAGCAGGGAGTCTGTCTTGAATAACTTTCTTTTTTTACTGTCAGTTGTTTTTTTTGTACTTTACCAACAAATCTTTTTTTCCAGATATTTACAACCTTGTTGTTTCCTCTACAAAAAAAAAAATTAAAATATAAAATAAAAGATGGCGGGTGTAAGCGCGTGCAGACAAAATCAGCCTTATCTGGTAAACAACAAAGGTTTTCTCCCTCCGTTCTTTGAAACAAAGAAAAAGAAAGAAAGAAAGAAAGAAAGAAAGAAAGAAAGAAAGAAAGAAAGGAGAAGAAGAAAGAAAGGCAGGCCGACAGATAAATCGATAGACAGACACAGATAGATACGATAAGTGAACTGCATAGATGGATACTCAGAGTATACCAAATTACATCAGACTGTATAAGCCTTCAATAAAGTGAACAAAAAGTTGATAAAGTTGACAAGACTTTCAGTTAGAAAAGCTCAGATCGGTTTCTAGTGATCGTTTTGTTTGACCAGAATTTGTTGAGTTGGTAAAACGTTGCTAAGCCGATACTTTTCAACAGTTCAGCTCACTGGTCATTTCACCCAAGTTGTTGATGGAGAGTCGCAATGGCATTAAAATCTTCGACGACATCGATCTCATTGTGCCCCATGAGCACGTGTCTTTGTAAGAGATGATCGCCTGACACCATGTTCTTCACCTTCTTGAAGACCAAGCCCTCCTCTAGCCTCGCCAACAGCTCCTGCTAGCTCCTGCAGACCCTGCGGATGTGTGGTATCAGTGCGGTCATTGGACAGGTCGACGTTTGACAGCTGGTGTTCTTCATACCGGTGGACACCATGTAAAACAGGCAAGACAGGCTTCAAGGCTGTAGTATGCTTTCACATACTTTTCTCTCAGCGCCTTCACACGGGTTAAGACAACACACGCGCCATGTCTCTCCAGATCGCTCCTTTCTCACATACCACCATCTTTCGGTTTGAGAACTTCCTAGCCCATAATGACCCCTTTTGGCCGTTGGTATGGATGACAAGTTACACATAGCATGCACCCTGAGTAAGAAATGGAAAGAATGAAGGAAGTAAGGAAACGGAGTGAACGATATTGAATGATTTGGACTGGATGACACGGGAAACGACTGAATGAAGCGCCAGCTGGCAGCTCTTCAGTCGGCGCTACCCAGGTAGGCAGCCCGTTGTGTAAACGAGTGTGGATCGTAAAGCGCTTAGAGCTTGGTCTCTAGCCGTGGATAGGGGCTATATAAGGATTCATTATAATATAGTAATAATCTTCTGTGCCACCTCAGTGGCATTGCACCCACGCCGCTCATTCCGAGCCCCCTGGCCCGCCGCAGCCCCGGGCACCGGCAATCCACAGGAACGGTCAATGTCAAGTCATCAAGAGGCAACCCGCCGGAGGAGACACTGCACTTCGGCGGTGTTCAGTGGCGCCTGTTCTGATCTAACTAACGCAGGACACCACCTACTAAGCCCCTACTGACGACAATAATTGCTTAGTCGCGGAGCTGGCGTGAGTGAGTTCTACCCCCCCCCCCCCCCCCCACTCCCCCACCCCCACCCCCTCCATCCGGAGTAGAGTCATTGGTGGGACCTTTTGGACCCTGGCCGGGTCGAACCCAGAACTAAGCGCCACGGGCTTAGATCGCAAGACCAGAACCCACACCAGCTGAATTCCATCCACTCACCAAACAGACGCCATTCTGACAGCGTTGCTCAAAAGCCCTGACCAACACTGCAGGTGTCCGTGTTAGTTCATCTCTCGGGCCTGGTTGACGCTAAGGTATATCATTAAAAAAAAGGAAAACACAGAGTTCTGTCATGTAAGTGTCAAACTAGAATCCACCTCAATATTATCATGCACATCGTCAATGATCATCATTTTACAAAAAAATCGAAGTCTCTTGCTCACCATGTTCTGCTTGTGTGATGTCATAGTGTCAATTTCCTCTCCATGTCTGTGGTTCTAATCAGTTCTGGAAAAAGTCTTCCGTATTTTTTTTTCAAATGAAAGAAAAAAGCTTTTATTTCCAAACTCAGAGAAAATAAACCAGAGATAATGAATAAAAACAGAAATGCATGTCGATTAAGTACAACAAAATGATAGACATAATTCATGAACAATAATCACGGTTGTTTGTGCATAAAATCACAAATATTTCTGAAGAACATATTAACAATCAAAGACGTAAAAGATTTCTTTTTAAATTACAACTAGGTTTAGAGGGGGAAAAGCAGAAAAGCATATGCAAAAAGCAACAAAAACAAAACAACAACAAAAAAGTTGGCCGTTGCCATAGTCTTTGTGCAACTTGCGTTTTACTCCAAGAAAGGCCAGTACAGAAGCCATTGTGCTTACAACATTTCCATGGGACGTGTGAAGGCGAGCAGCCTACTTTTCTGTTTCATATCCGTCTTTCAAAAAACACGATAAAGATTTGAACTGACGGTTGCACACTCTTTTCATATTTACTTTCATAATAATCAAATTTGGCGAGTAGCAAGTGGACGGTACTGCCTTGTTCATGAAGACTGTCGTTGGATGGATGTGGAGCTGCTGCTGGGAGGGGGAGGGGCACTCGCTCTGGCACCAGGCTCTGCAATTATTGCCGTCTGTATGTGGCCTGGTGGGTGGTGACCTGCTTATATGGATCAAAAGGGGCTGCGGCCAACACAGCCGGACTGGTTCAGTGGCATATGCGCATGGGCAGGTGCGCGCGCGCGCGTGCACACACACACACACACACACACACACACACACACACACACCACACACACACACACACACACACACACACACGCACGCACGCACGCACGCACGCACGCACGCAC
>CM031605.1:23522891-23525590 GCA_018398815.1 Conus ventricosus
CACACCAGCCTTTTTCTGGGATAACATTCTTCTTAAAACCGAAAAGGCAGAGGAGTTAAGTTACCACTTTCCGCGGTCACTGAGGAGAAACAATCAGGTTTCGAAATACCGGTATCTGACCAGGAGTTATGTTAGTGAGTTTCTTCCCCATTAGAGATTGTCTCCCCCTTGAAGACTATAAGCTTGCTGAAGGCTCATTTTGAGAAGCATTATTATTCCCCATTCACCCTCTCAAGCACATCCTGTTAGCTAGGCAGTATTATCTACCACTGCAGATATGAATGCGTATCTCCCCCTATTTCTTCAATCTAAGACATAAGAGCAAGCCTTGTTTATAATTCAATATTTCTTGCAGTCATTGCAACACCAAGCTGCTCTGTAAGGTGCTGGAATGGTGATCGGTACTTATCCTTGGAATTTATTAGTCTATTATAATTTAGTCCCTTGCGATTCATTCCAAGAACTGGCCCTCAGCACTTGTGTCTTAAGAGGTTATCTTTTTTATATTTTCTACTTTAAACAACAACAAAAAATGTAGCTTGTTTTGCTCTTTCATCATTTTTTCGTTTGCTTCTTAGGTGGCACGTTTGGTTGGTTTTTTGAAAACTCAACAAACATACTACGGTATTGCACACCAGCCTTTTTCTGGATAGTATATATATATATATATATATATATATATATATATAGTGAAGGGTTAACATTTGTTATATTTTCCTAAATTTCTGTTCTCATTTAATCCTTTTTTCCCTCCCGTCTCTCACCCATTTTTTCTTTTCTTTTATTTAAATCTTTGCCAAGTCATTGATATAAGGACGGAAGAATTGATAGCCTGCACTGTTTCCCCCACTACTAAATTTTTCAGTGTATATATTATATATATATATATAGAGAGAGAGAGAGGAGAGAGAGAGAGAGAGAGAGTGTGTGTGTGTGTTTTTCTTTTTTTTCACTTCGATATCGATCGATACAGATGATGAAGGATGATGCTGGAAAGTTCCATTCCTGTTTGTCGACGGTAGGGATAGCTGCACTCCCCCACCCCTCCCCTTCTCTCCTTCTCCCCCTCTCTCCCCCCCCCCCCCCCCCCCCCCCCCCATGTTTTTTTGTAAGTCCCGGATTATCAGGCCCGATCGAAAACAAGCCCATTCAGTGTTGGTCAGGAGATCAATCACACTCAGAAAGTCTTCTACCACTAGATGGAGGAGGTGGTTTCCATTGGGTCCCGTGCCACACTCATCAAGTGTGGGATAGGGGCCTGACGGGCCCGGAAGACCACACAAATAAAGTGATGCCTGGGACGGGACTAGAAACCCATTATCCCCTAGCCCTATATTGCTCGACACTAACCACGGGACCATGGCGACTGCTTTTCTGTTAGTTCTACAGAGTTCTGTTTCAGTTTCTAGGCTGACCATCAACTCACTCGCTGGGAGCCTGTTCGTTAGAATGAACGTACCTCATCGTTTTTATTGTTGGATTATACCCTTGTCTTTCAGTGAGCTTACCCCCACCCCCACCCCTCCGTCCAAGTCCTCACACAAGTCTTCTCTGTCTGTCTGTCTGTCTGTCTGTCTGTCTCTCTCTCTCTCTCTCTCTCTCTCTCTCTCTCTCTCTCTCTCTCTCTCTCTCTTCCAGTCCTTGGTTTATTGATCCTCTGACGTAGATTTAGATCGCAAATAGCACGTGTACAGCCTCGTAAACCGCCCGGGGGCCCGGCATTACATAGCCCCCCCCCCCCCCCCCCCCCCCCCCCCCCCCCCCTCCTCCCTCTCTCCTCTCTCTCTCTCTTTCTCTCTTCCTCTCCTCACACACACACTCCCTCTCTCTCCTCCTCCTCCTTCTCCCTCTCTCTCTCTCTCTCTCTCTCTCTCTCTCTCTGGGATGCACACGTTATTGCACTGCAATTAAATTTTTTTTTTTTTGTAAATTCTCTTTAAAGACGTAAAAAAATGTAAAGGAACGTTGTGCGCGCCGCACGCCTTTCACACACCACAACACACCACACACACACACAAAAACACACACACACAAAACAACACAAAACAACACACGCACGCACGCACGCCGCGCGCACGCACGCACCACGCACGCACGCACAACCACCACACACACACCCCACCCCCACACACACACACACACACACACACACAACACACACAAAAAGCATGCATACGCACAGAGCACAAAATGCCGCGCTCTCGAAGAGAGAAGAGAGAGAGAGAGAGAGGGGAGAGGAGAGAGAGAGAGGAGAGAGAGGGGGAGAGAGAGAGAGAGAGAGAGAGAGAGAGAGAGAGAGGGCTGACAAAACAAAAAATGTCCAGCCCAAAACTGATCTTGAAACCCCCGAATTCTTTTTGGAAAAATTTTTTAAAAAAAAACAACCCTGATGCTTCTTTTCAACAATTTTAACAAACCCTTTGGGACAAGAATGCCAGTTGCCGATCGGTTTTCTTGTATAACAACTTGCACTGTCAGAAGATGTCAAGAAAAATACGATAGTTAACAAAAAAAAAATTTTTCGACAGAGATCGAAATCATGGGTGATGTTTGCCATGTGAACACGGTTGAGAGGGGAGAAAAGAGAGGAGAAGAGAGAGAGAGAGAGAGGAGAGAGAGGGAAGAAGAAGAAGAAGACAGTAGACAGACAGAAACAAAACAGAAGGGGAAGAAGAGACTGGGAAAAAAAAGAAAAAAGG
>CM031605.1:23525690-23528190 GCA_018398815.1 Conus ventricosus
AATACCGTTTAGCGGTGCTTTAAAACATCTTCCCTGCAACAGTTCACCCCACCTTTTCCTCAACACTAAGCTTTAGCCCCGGTAGGTATTTACTCCAATGCATTCCTTTGTCCCCCTAAAGAGCACGTGGCGGGAATGCACGAACGTCAAAAAGTTTACAGTGTCTTCTAAAGAACGTGAAAAAAAAAATCGAAAAAAGGTTGTTTTTCCCGGTCTGTTTTTTTAAAAAAAACAACAAAAAAAAAAAAAACGCTTTCGCCGCCGCTGCTAAGAATAAGGGGACGTGACGAGCTGTCATGGCGACACTGTCGACGGTTTGGGACTGTCGAAGGTACGGTCGTCAGGCGGTAAAATCTCGAGCTCTGCCGCGAAGTCAAATGAAACCCAAAGCCCCCATCTTCACGAAACATGCAACAATGTTTTTACTTCGGGGTGGTTTTGTTGCCCCCCCCCCCCCCCCCCCCCCCCCCCCCCCCCCCCCCCCCCCCCCCCCCCCCCCCCCCCCCCCCCCCCCCCCCCCCCTTCCCATCCCTTCCCCCCACCCAAAATGTAATACTGTTACGTTTTTCGACAAAAAAAAGTAGAAAAAAGTATTCTTCCCATTACATTTGTCATTAAGAATGCTGCAACAGCTTTTCCCAATATACAATTTAAAAAAACACAACAAAAAAACAAATAAAGGACGAAACGAAAACGCCTCACAAACCAGGAGGAAAACATAATCTCTGTGCTGCCAAGAATACAGATAAATATAATGTACTGAAAGGAAAGCTTTAGATTCAAATCTATACTGATGATTTCATTAGGCCTAATCATGGGCTTTAATTAAACAGCAAGTCTTGAAGAAAAACGCCACAATGTTGCATTGTTCGTCCCTCAGTGACGAATATTGTAGGCCTAAAACTGTCAAAATGTTTGCGCATCGTGACAGAAGTCACGACTGATACGTTTTTCGTTCGAACTGCCTTTACCTTCCTCAAGACAGCTGCACTGTCATTTTAGTTGTATCAATGCTCGCTGTTCCCCTCGAAGCTAGGAAGAGGATCCTTGGTCACGCTGCAATTTTTTGATTTCCCGCTTCAGTGTGAGTTGCGCGTGAAAGCACCAACAGTTACTCGCATTAGAGTGTGAGTTTTCGTGTGGAAGTTACCCACTATGAAAAAGGAATAAGCTTTTCCCGATTGGCATTCCCGATTGCAGTGTCTAATACACCATCATTCTCACTAGCTATCTTACTCCCTGTCGGCCCTCGAGGAGCGAAATTTAACAAGAAGGAGATGAAGAAGAACTTGATTCTTAACATTGATAATGGGGCGTTTTGTAAACAGATGGACACAAGAGAGGTGTATTGTGTGGCTGCAGGTATTTTACTGCGTCTTGCAGGCCATCTTTTATTGTCATGCTAGTGGAGACGAAGGTGCGTTTACGATCAAGAAAGCGTAGCGAGTCAGCGTAAACGTGTTGACAGCGTCAATGAACAGCTGACTTGCGAACTCCAATAAAGCGAGTCAGAAAGCAGATTCAGAAAAGCACGTCGAGGCAGACTGAGTGTGGCAAAGGAATTCCAAAGATGTATTGGAGAGGCAGGATCAGTGTCTTTGCCCGAGTTCCACTGGCGCCCCTCCGGGCATCTACCACCACTTCCTGTTGGTCTGACTAGTTTTGTGTCTGTCTAGCTCTGTGTCTGCTAGCTCTGTGTCTGTCTCCTGTTCACGGACTGGTTGTCCGTTCACCACACTTCATATCCCCGAGTGTCAAACTGTCTGGTTCAAACTACATACACAGTGGGTTCATTGAACTGTAGACGAAAAGAACCCGACACGCATGGTTCACCGTGGCGGCAGTCTGGCTAAACGATTCTACAGGAAGTGGCGAGTTACCTGCGCAAGCGAACGTGACTCTGACAAATGCCAACAGCGGGGAAGCGAGGCGAGTAAACTCATCCTCTTCTTTAGGAATTCTAATCTAATTAAAAACAAACAAACCCGGTCCCACAATGATACAAGTTAATTACGTGTTAGCTTCGGCTCGTCTTTCTGCACAGCCGAAAGAGTCTCACTCCTTACTGATAAACGGTGCTGGATACACGGAATAAAGCGCTTTCAAATGAAATCCAGTCGACTTACTGCTAAAAGCCAGGCACCAACACGGGGTATTTGGGGATGTTCAAATGCAAGTGACCCTAACATTTTTACTGTGAATCTATACATCTCTCGTTGGGCTTGTTCATATGGAGTATTCTTCAGTAACAGGTAATAGTTGCTGTTCAACAGTTTAAGACGTGCACTTCTTTAACATACTTGTAACAGTGCAAACGATACGGAAAAATCGAAACCATCCCAACACCAAGCGTTACAATGGGGGATAAGAAAAGAAAAATGGGGCGGGGGTGGGGTGGGGTGGGGGGTGTAGGAAAGGAGACGCAGAAAATTAACAATAGACAAATAGAAGAAAACAATGCACTGGGGGGGGGGGGGGGGGGGATGAAAACACACACACA
>CM031605.1:23558190-23563190 GCA_018398815.1 Conus ventricosus
ATAGCTGATGAGAATTATGCCACACACACACACACACACACACACACAACACACACACACACACACTCAATAGATCTATCACTTGTTTCCCCAAACATAGCAGTAAACTATAGCTGGTCCACAATAGAAGATTGTTTAGGGAGTGATCATCTTCCCATTACAATACTTTTTAATGAAAACATACTTGATGAACCGTCTATCTCTGAATGCAAAATTCCACAATTTAACTATAAACTGGCCAACTGGGAAGCCTTTCAAACTTTTCTTGTGTCGCAAAATATATCACCAATTGAGAATGACGATCTAGATACTTTTATATGCAAATTTAGCAGCTGAAAATACTATCCCAAAATATAAATACAAAAAGATTGGAAAATATGTAGGCAACGTATGGTGGACAGAAGAATGCAGACTCGCTGTACAGTCAAAGCGAAAAAGCTACAAAACATGGATAAGAAATAAGTCAGATGAAAACTTTATAATCATGAAACAAGAAAAGAATAAATGTACTAAAGTTATTGCTCAAGCAAAAAAGAAGTATTGGGTTGAGTTTTGTGAAGCTGAGGTATCAGAATCAAAAGATTTATTTAAAGTTTGGAAAAAAGTAAAGAAATGAAAAATTGCTATAAAACTCAGTCATACCCAGTAAAGTTAAAAACTGATTTTCCCACTGCTTTGGATAAAGCTGAAGCTTTTTCAGATTTATTTTCAGCTTGTAGTCAATCTAAAAATCTTCAGCCTGAAAACAGTCGTCACAGAAACATGAGGAACAAAAAGACGAATACATGGCTCCTCCACAAGAAAACGAACATTTCCTAAACTCGCCTTTACTGTTATCAGAACTATCAGAAGCACTAGATTCTATCCCTTCACATGATTCAGCTGTTGGCCTTGATGGCGTGTCCTATCAACTCATCAGACACTTACCTTCTTCGTGAAAGTACTACTGCATTCATTATTCCCAAAAATGTTGGATTAATGGCACTATTCCAAGAATCTGGAAAAGTTCAGTAGTAGTCCCAGTACTCAAGGATGGTAAACCGAGGACATCTGTGCATAGTTACAGACCCATAGCTCTTACATCTCATGTTGGTAAACTTTTAGAAAAAATTATTCAAAAACGATTGTTATACTACTGTGAAAAAGGTGGTGTGATTCCTGTTCAGCAAGCGGGCTTTCGAAAAGGTCGTTGTACCACAGACCATTTAGTAAAACTGACCAGTCACAATAAAAAGCAATTCTCCCGTAGAAAAAGTACTTTGGCTACATTTTTTGACGTTAAAAAAGCCTATGACTGCGTATGGCACGCAAGGCTATTGTACAAATTAAAAAATGTTGGCGTTTCTGGGAAATGTTTGATTACATTAAAAGCTTCTTAACAGAAAGAAGAAATAGTACGCGGATTGGAGGAACTTATTCATCCTTTAGGAATGTAGATATGGGTATTCCTCAGGGATCAGTTATTGCTCCCATGTTGTTCACAATCCTAATCCATGATCTTCCCAAATCTATGTCAAAAGCAGTGCATGTAGTACAATATGCAGATGATATTGCTATTTGGATTAATTGTACATTAAGGAAGCATTCCAATAAAAGAACAATAAATTTTGTACAGAAGATGTACCAAAAGGAATTGGATAACTTATCTTCATATATGAAGAACAATGGATTAGAACTATCAGGAGAAAAAACATGTCTTATGTTGTTTAACAATGGTGAGAACCCAAAGACTCTACCCTCGCTTTTGCTGGATGGTCAGATTCTGGAATATAAACAAAAACTTAAGTTCCTGGGGGTATTTTTAACTCCTAAGCTGAACTGGAAAACACATATTGAAAACTTAATTGATAAAACAAGAAAAAGATTAAACATTCTTAAAATTATATGTTGTCAACCATGGGGCCAGGACTGTCATACCCTTTTACATCTATACATCTCTTTAGTCCGATCGAAATTGACTTATGGGCAGGAAGTGTATTTCTCTGCACCTAATTATCTTTTAAAGAGATTGCAAAGCTTGGATAGTAAGGCCATGAAATTAGCCCTGGGAGTCCCAGTACACACAAACACTAATAGATGTTGTAAAGAAACAAATATATTACCTCTAAATGAGAAGCGAATATTAGATGTATCCAAATATATTGTCAGAAGTCTTTCTGTTGAAAATTCAGTTACTGAAGAAATACTGATTGATTCCAGTAAAGATTTTCCTAGGAGGTCCAAAAACATATCTTGCATTCAACCAATTAGAAACTACACATCTGACTTTATGTCACATTGTAATATTGATATTACTGCTATACCAGAATTTCCTGCAGTACCTCCAATGCCTCCTTGGGAGCACCTAAATGCTTCTTTTGATTACAAATACACTTTGGTAAAGAAAAGTGATAATGTATATATTTTAACAACTGAAGTTCGTGAACATCTAGAAAACAGCTATCCAAATCATCTAAAAGTGTTTACAGATGGGTCGGTAATGGAATCCTCTGACAGTGGTTCAGGCTTTATAATACCAACCTTAAATGTCAGGAAATCATATTATGTAGGAAAGGGGTTTTTCAAATCTATACCTCAGAATTATATGCAATACTGAAGGCTTTGACTTACATATATGATACATCAATTGCTTTCTATCAAATTTTACTTTGTGTTGATTCCAAATC
This sequence comes from Conus ventricosus, assembly GCA_018398815.1. NCBI lineage: Eukaryota > Metazoa > Mollusca > Gastropoda > Neogastropoda > Conidae > Conus > Conus ventricosus. Next base: position 23,560,857 of record CM031605.1, read on the forward strand.
ATTTTACAGTCATTAGAGCGTTGGGACTGCAAAGCTAGAAAAGATTTGCTTTTTGAAATAAAACATCTCCTGCATTGTTTCATTACACTAGGCATAAGAATAGATTTTTGTTGGGTCCCATCTCACTTGTGTATAAAGTGGAATGAAATAGCAGACAGTCTTGCAAAAGAAGGAGCAAACAGAAAGACGGAAAATTTACTAAACAATCCCTTAGATCTATCCTCTTGTGAATTAATCCAAATTATGGAAAAATGTATGCATAAGCAGAATTCTAGTCAAAAAATGGCTACTTACCGTCGCGCCCAAGGCACATTGTTAGATTAATTCATAAATTAAGGTTGAATGCTTGGAACACTAAATATTCTCATGGTATTTCTTGTGTATGCAGAGAAAACATTTCTGTACATCATCTTTTGTTTGAATGCTCAGTGTTGACCCCACTCTATGAGGAGAAAGGTATTCAGATGAATAACATTGATAATGTCAATACTGTCTTATATGGTTCATATGTTGCTGAAATTGCCATGGTTATTTCGCAGTCACAGGTTGCAAATTTTTTTATAAAGATCAACAACTTTGTGTACCGCTAGGGTATTTATTACACTCATGTCAATATGCATATATCAGATGTGGGTTTGAAAGTACTAATGTGGATGATAAGTTAAGTGTGGAGGGTGTTTTTACTTGTTTTTTTTTTTTTTTTTTTTTTTAAGTGTCTAATATCATCTGGCGATGAAAAGACATTAAATAAACCACTGAACTGAACACACACCTCTCTCTCTCTCTCTCTCTCTCTCTCTCTCTCTCTCTCTTTCATTTGATGTTCCATTATGATTGCACGACTGCTTTGTTTGCTTGCTTGTTTTCTTACATTATTTCATTTCACTGCATGTTGTAGTCCCCCCCTATTCAGGGCGAGGGGCTGGATGTAAAAAAGAACGTCAGGGCTTATCTATTATCCTCGTAAATAAAGAATTTTGTCTTGACTTGTCTTGTCTTGTCTTGTGCGTGTGTGCGTGCGTGCGTGCGTGCGTGCGTGCGTGTGTGTATGAACAAGAACAAGGACATATTTTATTGCCATATGAAAACCAGAGGTTTTTGTGGGGCACAGATGATCAAGTTAAGACATTCAATTAAACTCCGTCACATCTTGCAACGTAACATTAGTAGCAGAAACAAAAAGCATAGTGTGCATCAGGGTCTGATTAAATTTGTGTGTGTGTGTGTGTGTGTGTGTGTGTGTGTGTGTGTGTGTGTGTGCGTGCGTGCGTGCGTGCGTGCGTGCGTGCGTGCGTGCGTGCTGTGTGTGTGTGTGTGTGTGTGGCGCGCGCGCACGTTCGCTAAGGGTTACGTTCAATAGCATCGACATACGAATTCCAGCCCACTGTTCTGCAATGAATGAAAGCACGAGTTTGTATCTACCATGCATTCTATTCTTCAGACCCAAATCGAACTCCTACCGCTAGGTATCAGGCAAATGTTATTCTTTTCTTTCCTTTTCTATTTTTTTTCTTTTTCTTTTCTTTCTTTCTTTCTTTTTCTTTTAAATAAATTTGCCTGTCTGTTTGTGACATATGAAGAAAATCATATGACGAAAATGTACTCATCGGCATTGTACTGTTTATTACACGAGAGATACTTTACACTCTTGTTCGGTGTGTTCGTTTGCATTTCAGTTTGTTTTTCCAGTTTCAGTCTTCTGCCAGACTAGCAGCCTTCGGCGTGAACCAACGATGAACTCGATGAGCACAGTGTCATTGTGTTCACGTGATAACTATCTGTTTTTAAAGATCAACAGTTTTCACGAGATAGTTAACTGTTTTTAAGGGTCAATTGTTTTCACGTGGTAATTAGTTGATTTCCACGGCCGTTCGTTTCCATGAGATACTTTACTCTTTTCACAAGGGCTGATCGTTCTGACGTAACTGTTCTCAAGGGCCAATCGTTTTAACGTGTTAATTAACTGTTCTCAAGGGCCAATCGTTTTAACGTGTTAATTAACTGTTTTCAAGGACCAATCGTTTTAACGTATTAATTAACTGTTTTCAAGGGCCAATCGTTTTCACGTGATAGCACACTTTGCTGTTTTCAAGGCCAAATCGTTTCAGCGTATTCATTAACTGTTTTCAAGGACCAATCGTTTTATCGTATTAATTAACTGTTTTCAATGACCAATCGTTTTAACTATTAATCAACTGTTTTCAAGGCCGAATTGTTTCAACGTATTGATTAACTGTTTTCAAGGACCAATCGTTTTAATGTATTAATTAATTGTTTTCAAGGCCGAATTGTTTCAACGTATTGATTAACTGTTTTCAAGGGCCAGTCATTTTC
>CM031605.1:23568190-23573190 GCA_018398815.1 Conus ventricosus
ACGCCACTCCGGGTCCCCCTGGTCATTCACAGCCGTATTCCTTTGTTCCCTCACAGCTCAGCACCAGTAGTCTACAGGGAGCGATCATTATCGAGTCATCGTATAGTAACCCACTGGAGGAGACACTGCACTGCTGCCGAGTCACATTGAAGGCGTTAAGTGGTGCCTGTTCTGATCCCAATTACGCAGGACACCAATTACTGGGGTCCTCCTAACGACAGCACAACCAATTACTGGGTCCTCCTAACGACAGCACAACCAATTACTGGGGTCCTCCTAACGACAGCACAACCAATTACGGGGGTCCTCCTAACGACAGCACAACCAATTACTGGGTCCTCCTAACGACAGCACAACCAATTACTGGGTCCTCCTAACGACAGCACAACCAATTACTGGGGTCCTCCTAACGACAGCACAACCAATTACTGGGGTCCTCCTAACGACAGCACAACCAATTACTGGGGTCCTCCTAACGACAGCACAACCAATTACTGGGGTCCTCCTAACGACAGCACAACCAATTACTGGGGTCCTCCTAACGACAGCACGTACACCAATTACTGGGGTCCTCCTAACGACAGCACGTACACCAATTACTGGGGTCCTCCCAACGACAGCACGTACACCCCAATTACTGGGGTCCTCCTAACGACAGCACGTACACCAATTACTGGGGTCCTCCTAACGACAGCACAACCAATTACTGGGGTCCTCCTAACGACAGCACAACCAATTACTGGGGTCCTCCTAACGACAGCACAACCAATTACTGGGGTCCTCCTAACGACAGCACAACCAATTACTGGGGTCCTCCTAACGACAGCACAACCAATTACTGGGTCCTCCTAACGACAGCACAACCAATTACTGGGTCCTCCTAACGACAGCACGTTTTCAGTCGAGGAGAAAGCGCGAGTGAGAACCAAAAAAAGGCTAAGCTACAAACTGGCTTGTCTTATCAACCCCCCCCCCCCCCCCCCCCCCCCCTTCCATTTCGGCCAACGTCCTAACCATTGGAGAAAAAAGCGTCTGCACACGAGGCAACTTCTGAGGTTTGATACCTCGGGCCAGTCTTGCTCAATATTCGTCAAACCTGTCCGCAATATTGAGAGCAGAGTGTTGATAAGAGCTTCGATCTACACCGGTCATCTTTTCCATGTTTATGTTGGTTTGGGTTCAAGTTATCCGATTAGAATCGTTGCTGGGATCAGTAGCCAACCCGTGTAGACAGTTTGTGGCTTAATCATTTTTTTTCTCTTTTTTTTCTTCTCGAAAACGGCGATGGTTTAAAGTGACGCTAATTCAGCTACAACGACGATGTAGAATGTCTACGATTTCAAACAAACACAGCAGTTAACACACACACACACACACACACACACACACACAAATATTGAACACTAACCAGCAAAGCTGAAGCTTGTCTCGTCCGACTGCACAAGATCAATGGAAAGGGCGAATGCAGTTAAATCGGTTTCCTCGAACGTGTGCACCGGACAGGCCGACAATCGTTAGCCGTACACGTGCACCAGCGGGTTCAGTGTCACCATTTAGAGCACAGGTAAGCCTGTCTTTATCAGCATCAAAGCATCCTCCTAGAATGCCAACACTGCAGAAGTGTTATTCTGTGATGACCTCGCAATGACTACACTTCCATCGTTCGGATCACCGGCACCCAGGACAGAGAGCGCCCGCTGAAGCAGGGCGAAAGGTCAGCAAAGCAAATGCCTTCAGGGTGTGTCTCTTGCGAAGACTAGACACGTCTGTAAGCGATGGTAGCAGAAACTGGTCCACCACGTTGTGTTTTGCCGAATCACACTTTCTTTGATCATGTTTTGCCAAATAACGTTTTGCTTTATCATATTTCACCCTCTGCGTTTTTTCAGTCAAACACATCCATCCCGTTTTGCCCCCCCCCCCCCCCCCCCCCAAATCGGAGAATCAGTTTGTATTACGATCATAGGTAATCTCTCTCTCTCTCTCTCTCCTCTCTCTCTCTCTCTCTCTCTCTCTCTCTCTCTCTCTCTCTCTCACACACACACACACACACACACACACACACACACACACACACACACACACACCTGAATGATAACACAAAGGCAGAAAGATCCAACAACAAGTAAAACAGATGTCTTGATAAACACCATTTGCGAGGAGGTATACATTTGGCCAACTGCGTAATCCTATATATACATGTTTTTTTTCCCCAGCAAAAGTGATAACTTCTAAACCGTACATGGAAAATACCGTTTGCATGAACTGTCTGTGAGTATCCGGCAAAACACGTCACCTGAGACGTGTAGAACCCCGGGAAGGGGACATCCAGATTGACACAGGAAAACAGAGGATGATTGGTGAAAGGGGACTGGGCGGAACGTGGGCACCCATTCACAATGATGGCTCAACACTGTTTTCGCCCTGTTGATTCCTCCAACATGGTTATAGCCAATCACGTGCGTACTTTGCTTTTTTTTTTTTTTTTTTTTTTAACTTCACAACAGGTGGACGGCCTTACTGGCTGGTTATAGCCAATCACGTGGAGGCTAACAGACCTCGGCGAACGGCATAACCAGACACATGTGCGAATGGGGACAGAGGCCAAACAAACAAACAAACAAAAAGTTCAAACAACGCCACTTCTGAGTCAGCTCCTTTCTGTTTAAACTCCAGTTTGTCATCTGTTTCCTGATCTGTTTAAACTCCAGTTTGTCATCTGTTTCCTGATCTGTTTAAACTCCAGTTTGTCATCTGTTTCCTTACATGTTTAAACTCCAGTTTGTCATCTGTTTCCTGATCTGTTTAAACTCCAGTTTGTCATCTGTTTCCTTACATGTTTAAACTCCAGTTTGTCATCTGTTTCCTTACATGTTTAAACTCCAGTTTGTCATCTGTTTCCTGATCTGTTTAAACGTTTCAGTTTGTCATCTGTTTCCTGATCTGTTTAAACGTTTCAGTTTGTCATCTGTTTCCTTATCTGTTTAAACTCCAGTTTGTCATCTGTTTCCTTATCTGTTTAAACTCCAGTTTGTCATCTGTTTCCTTATCTGTTTAAACTCCAGTTTGTCATCTGTTTCCTTATCTGTTTAAACTCCAGTTTGTCATCTGTTTCCTGATCTGTTTAAACTCCAGTTTGTCATCTGTTTCCTGATCTGTTTAAACTCCAGTTTGTCATCTGTTTCCTGATCTGTTTAAACTCCAGTTTGTCATCTGTTTACTTATCTGTTTAAACTCCAGTTTGTCATCTGTTTCCTTACATGTTTAAACTCCAGTTTGTCATCTGTTTCCTTATCTGTTTAAACTTTTCAGTTTGTCATCTGTTTACTTATCTGTTTAAACTCCAGTTTGTCATCTGTTTCCTGATCTGTGTATACTCCAGTTTGTCATCTGTTTCCTGATCTGTTTCGTTTTGTTGATAAAAATATTAAGCGTTACTTAGCACTCTGTTGCATATTTGTGTTTTGACTGGTCTTCAGTAATGCTGTAGTTTCTTTCAGTCACTCCAGTTCTATCTTCGATCCAAACAAGACATGTTGTTTTTAAACTCTAAACAGATGTTTTTTTTGGTCTTTCGCTCCCCCCCCCCCCCCCCTTTTTTTGTGTGTTTTAAAGCAATAACAATGCGACAATAACATGCTTAACATTTCTCAAATATTTTTTTTTGTATAATGCGGGTTTTTTTTTTTAAAAAGGTTTTTCTTAGCAAACCATTCCACTAATGTTAAAATGCGTTTTTAGATGTCATAATTTTCTATGAAAAAAAAAGTCCACGGGTTAGAAAATCAATAAGTTCAAATAACCAATCTCCATCACCTCCCCCCCCCCCTCCACCCCCACCTCTTTTTCCCACCATGCACCGCAAATACAGTAACTTTCTCTGATTGTTTCCAATCCGGTGAGCAATCTATACTCTCCGGTGGCAAAAAATATGTAGCCTTGTGGAAAACCCATTCGCCTAAAAAGTGACATAATCGTGAGTCTGGGGTTCGAATCTCTCTTACGGGACGGGTTTCTCTCTTTCTTTTTCCCCCTTTACCACCAGACCGGGTGCTAGTCTTTCGGATGAGACGATAAACCGAGTCCCGTGTGCAGCGTGTACTAAGCGCACATGAAAGAACCCACGGCACTACGGGAATTTGCTCCTGATCTATATATAAAACAAAAATAAATAAAAAAAAATCAAAAAAAATCAGTATGAAAATCCGTTTGGACAGATGATGAAAAAATATACGTAAACAGAAAACAAACAAAACAACAAAATATGAGTGGCGCTGTAACATGGGAGAGAAAAATGAGATAATGATATCAACCAATCAGGGGATGTTACTAATATAGTGCATGGCGATAGCGGTGAGTAACGGGGGTACATTATTTTGAAAGATTTTCTTGTTGACCTCCAACGCTTAAAGACAATAATTATTTGTCCTGTTTGACGGAGATTTTAAACTGAAAAAAAAAAAAAAGAACCAGGAACAAGTTTTTAAAATTTTGTCTCTGTTTCTTCACCTCTTTCATTGACAAATATCAAAATATGTGTTGGGCTTCGTGTTTCGCCCATTTAGAGTGTGTGTGTGTGTTGTGTGTGCGTGTGTATGTGTGTGTGTGTGTGTGTGTGTGTGTGTGTGTGTGTGTGCGCGCGCGCGCGCGTGCGTGCGCGCGTGCACGCGCGTGCGTGTGTGTGTCTTAAAAGAGGTCAGTCGTAATATCCGGGGTCATCTGCATCACCCCTCCACTCCAATCTCCCCCCACCCCCACCCCCACCCCCTCAGTCCGTGTCTGGTTCTGAGTGACATGATAGAGGCAGGCAATAAATAGGTGATACGCTCGTATAGATGAGGCTGGACAGCTGCTCCCTTATCGTCCTGTTTGCCCAGTTTACAGGCTGATAACGTGGAGGGGGCGGGGGGGGGGGGGGGGGTGGAGAGGAGAGGGAGGGGGGATGGAAGGCACATATGATGACCCGTGGTGTCATTTGTGTTGGAATTCCGGGTCCCACC
>CM031605.1:23575690-23580690 GCA_018398815.1 Conus ventricosus
GGGAGAGAGAGGCAGACAAAGAGAGAAAGGTAGAGGAGGAGACGGGAGGGGGGAGAGAGAGAGAGAGAGAGAGAGAGAGAGAGAGAGAGAGAGAGAGAGAGAGAGAGAGAGAGAGAGAGAGGCATCGTGTTTGAAAAAAAAATTCTTCGAGAAAGAAAAACGATTTGACACCAGCAAACAATATCAAACACAAATGAAACTCGTACCTGGAAGGAAACGGCAAGACTTGCAGAATCCAGATGCCCTCTTGTACACCCCAGGGAGACTGCAATGAATGAAGTCCCACGGTCTTCACCAGACACACCGAACGATGATAGGTCTGTCGCACCAGCTCCGTCACACACACACACACTACACTACGGCACGCACGTCCTTCCTTGATCTCAACCCGTCGACAACTCTGAGACTCCGATCTGATCGAAATCTTCCTGATTCTCCAACTTCTTCAAGAGAAGACTGCACTGGAAAAATGAGAATCCCTGGAATAATCCAACTCTCGTTGCAGCTTCCAGAATGGGGGGAAAAAGTCTCACTGAGGTACAGATGAGTCGTACGTCAATACGGCAAACGCGCTGAACTTCTAAGATGTTGAATTCAAACTCGTTGAAATCCTCTTCAGAACACGTTGAACTCCTCTTTGGCGCTTTTTTCTCTGCCGAACAGAACTGCCGATTTTGAGTCGATCCAAGAATCTTCTTCGCTTAGACTAAACCTTGACCGTCCCTGCTTCGGACTTTTATAAGCCACGACAACGCGTTCGCCTATGACGGAGAGGACACACTGTCTTCACACCTGAAAACTTCATTACACACTCATTGACTGGAACTTATTCTCACGTCCATGACGCCCCAGACAGCTCCCATCTAACAAAAACAAAACAAGGATTCCCAGTCCTTCCAGGTAGATAGAAACCGAGAAACCGAGAAGCCATCCGAATCAACAATGAATCCGGTTGTCGCGACAGTGCGCTGTATGTCAAAGATTGTTGTGATACGATGGAGCCGAGGGGTCTCCCTTTGTGGACACAAGCAATAAACTCAGCCCCCCCCCCCCCTGAAGCTGGTCAACCTTTCCTTCTCTTTCCCTCCACAAGCGGGTTGTAAAACCGCGATGACCACTACGTCCAGCACATGTGTGGAGCCGAGTGAGGGATCGAAAACCGCTGTCCCATGATCAGGGAAACCGATCGATAGGTAAAGACATCGTCTGCGCCTGGCCAGAGCTCGACGCCAGAAAAGCAAAACAAAACAACACTGGGGCGGTAGTTAGTCGCAAAGAACAAAGCGGTGATGTCTGTGTTTGTGAGCGGCGTCCTGCGTTCTTCACTGAGCGGCGAGGGCCCGCGCTGTCTATGTTGTTGTTGTTGACGATGGTTTTGTTTATGTTTCATGGCGCTTCGGTTTTTGTGGTTGTGTCGTTCGCCAGCTGTGAGTTTCCCCCCTTTACCTTTAAGTGAAAAATCACCGGGCGCCGGAATAGCTCAGTTAGTAGAGCGACGAACTGGTGATCCTGGAGTTGCGGGTTCGAATTTCGGTACAGGGGGATTTTTTCCCACGGAGTTAACATTGGTTCTGACTCCATTCCCCATACAGTCCTTCGAATGAGACTATAAAACCGAGGTTCCGTGTGTGAACGCCCGCACAACATCTTGCACACACGTAAAATCCCATCACCAACTTTCGGAAGAGAAGGCCAGTTTGGCCGTTGGTGTGGATGACACGTTACACATAGCATGCACCTTCCCCGAAGATGGAGTATGGCTGCCTTAATGGCGGGATAAAAAAAAAAAACGGTAATACACACAAAACTCCACTGCCAGTCTATACAGGCAGTATCCGCAGGAGTATCAGCCTGCGTACGCAGGACTGGTGAGTTGATTTTAACGTGGTGATAGCCCTGATATGGCCCTTTGCGGTCGGCTGGGCTATAAGCAACATTATCTTATCTTATCTTCTGCGTACGCAGAAAGAAAGAAAGAAAGAATCATCATTTTGGATAGTTTTTGTCATGAGTGTGTGTACTCTCTCTCTCTCTCTCTCTCTCTCTCCTCTTCTCTCTCTCTCTCTCTCTCGTTTATGTCTTTGTGCCTGTCTTTCATTTTGTTTTAGTTCGGTTCGGTTCGGTTCGGCTCTGTCTGTCTGTCTGTCTGTCTGTCTGTCTGTCTCTCTCTCTCTCTCTCTCTCTCTCTCTCTCTCTCTCTCTCTCTCTCTCTCTCTCTCTCTCTTCTCTCTCGTGTTTCTGTCTCCGTGTCTATCTATCTATCTTTCTTCATTTTTGTCTGTTCGGTTCGTTTCGTTCCTCTCTTTCGTTGATATGTTCTTTGTTCATTCTTGCATCTTTTTTTATTTCCTTGTCTGTCTCAAACGACAAAATACGTACAAACGAAAAGCGCCCGCGCGCGTGTGTGTGTGTTTGTGAGCCCGAGAGAAAGAGAGACAGAGAGAGAGAGAGAGAGAAAAAAAAAAAAAAAAAAAAGAGAGAGAGAGAGAGAGAGAGAGAGAGAGAGAGAGAGAGAGAGAGAGAGAGAGAGAGAGAGAGAGAGAGAGACAGACAGACAGACAGACAGACAGACAGAGAGAGACAGAGCGAGAGGCTGTGTGATGGTAAATCATAATGATGTCAAATATCAAATAAAATGTACAACAAAAAAAATCAATCGTTTTCATTAAAAAAATGTCTTATTAATGAGTTATTACTAGGAACAAAAAAAAAAACATTTCGCAAGACCCCATTTCAATTGAGCTAATATTTGACACACCGATAATCTGCCATGTCAAAAATGATTGTGGCAAAAGTCAAAATGATTTCGCAGCTTAATTAGATCGGGAACTTTGTCAAACGGCGATTTATTGGTGATTAAGGGCTATGAAGCGAGTCTGCTAGACGTTTGCAGTTCTGCTATTTTTCCTTTCTTCCTTCCTTCCTGCTTTCCTTCCTTCCCTCCTTTCTTCCTTCCTTCTCTCTTTCTCTCTTTCCTTCCTTCCTTCCTTCCTTCCTCCCTTCCTTCTTTCTTTCTTTCTTTCTTTCCTTCCTTCCTTCCTTCCTTCCTTCCTTCTTTCTTTCTTTCTTTCTTTCCTTCCTTCCTTCTTTCCTTCCTTCTTTCTTTCTTTCTTTCTTTCCTTCCTTTTTTTCTTTCTTTCCTTTCTTTCTTCCTTTTACTTTCTTCTTTCATTTTTCCTTTCTTTCTTTCTTTCTTTCTTTCTTTCCTTCCTTCGTTTTTCGTTCTTCTTTCCTTTTTTGGTTTTGAAGAAAGGAGAAGCGGAGATAGGGGGAGGGATGGCGGGGTGGGGGTGGGGGTGGGGGGGGGGGGCACAAGAAAGAAGACAGTGGAAGATCCCACAGCCTAGCAATAGCAGAACAGTCAGAGACCTAGCAGCTTTGCGCTTTCAGTCCATTGGAAAGCAGGAAGGCTTCACACCTTAACACTCGTCGGAAGTTAGAAGATTCGCATTGATGGTTTCGTTGAAAATGGCACACACACACACACACACACACACACACACACACACACTCACACACACACACACACACACACACACACACACACACCGAAGAAGAGAGAGAGAGAGAGAGAGAGAGAGAGAGAGAGAGAGAGAGAGATTCACTCTTAAAGTTCCGTACAAGTACGGTAACTCTTGCCTCAGTTTCAGTTTAGTCAAAAATTGTGAGATCTTACAGTTTAGTGCTTGCAGTTCTGTCAAAGTATAAAAGACCTTACGGCTGAGCACTAAGTTCTGTTGAAAACTGGAAAACTACTTACAGATTTGATTTTCGGTACATTTTGCTCGCAATTCATTATCCTGATCATCTCTCTCTCTCACGCCTTGGCTTAAGGCTGTGTCAGACCAATTGACATAGGCCAGAACACCAAGGCTACATCAAAATGTTGTTATGCTCTGCATAGTTATGTGGGCATTGTCTTCAGTCGTGACAAGCTCCTAGCATAACACAGTCTCCCAAATCCCCCGAAGTCGGAGTGTGGCTGCCCATGTGGCGGGGTAATCAAAAACGGTCACACACGTAATGTTCTCATCCCCAGCTGATGCATTTGTGCCATAGTGTTCAAATACTTCGGCTGTTCGGATGATCCCTGGAGTCTTTTAGCCAGGGTACGACAACAACAACAACATCTCTCTCTCTCTCTCTCTCTCTCTCTCTCTCTCTCTCTCTCTCTCTCTCTCTCTCTCACACACACACACACACACACACACACACACACACACACACACACACACACACACTGTGTGTGTGTGTGTGTGTGTGTGTGTGTGTGTGTGTGTGTGTGATGAAAAGAAGTATTACTGAGCGTTGATTATACTGAAATGCTGACGGAAACAAATCAGAGAGAAATTCCCGACGAAGAACTTTGGAACCAAAATCTGGCAATTCAGACGAATGTTCTGCCGCCATCTTCACTGAAAGCAAAGTGTAGTAGAGGCCCACTCTTTGTCTGTCTCCCTCTTTAACCTGTAGCTATTTTCTCCCAGACCTGTCTCGCTTCAACGCCTGTCTTGGGCTGACGTGATTCAAGATCAGTGATTGCTCCTTCATTTTCGTCGCCCTAATTTTTTCGTATCTTGCCTGAAGAAGACCTATGTGGTCGAAACGCGTCGTGTTTGTCTTGTGATTCGTTTGTCCACTTTTTTTTTTTTTTTTTTTTTTTTTTTGGCGATTCGCTGACATTCATTTACGGTTTCTTCCAGACGTCAAAGAAGGGCATAATAGGGAAGGCTGACAAGTGTTTTCTCAGGGTAAAAAGTGCAATTTTAGTGTAAAAAGGTGTCATCTCGGGGTAAAAAGTGCAATCTCAGTGTAAAAAGGTGTCATCTCATGGTAAAAAGTGCAATCTCAGTGTAAAAAGGTGTCATCTCGGGGTAAAAAGTGCAATCTCAGTGTAAAAAGGTGTCATCTCGGGGTAAAAAGTGCAATCTCAGTGTAAAAAGGTGTCATCTCGGGGTAAAAAGTGCAATCTCAGTGTAAAAAGGTGTCATCTCGGGGTA
>CM031605.1:23585690-23590690 GCA_018398815.1 Conus ventricosus
GTGTGTGCGTGCGGGGCGTGCGTGCGTGCCCTGCGTGCGTGGGGTTTCGTGGCGTGCGCGCGCGCGTGTGTGTGTGTGTGTGTGTGTGTGTGTGTGTGTGTGTGTGTGTGCGCGAGTATACGAAAACGTACATGCGTACGTGTATGTGTGCACGCGCGCGCGTGTGATTGCTCACGCGTGTGCGCACTTGACCATTTTTTCCCCCCCCCCCCCCCCCCCCTCTCTCTCTCTCTCTCTAATAAAAAAAAAAAGAAGTAAATTTAAGTTGGATGACTCTCGCATATATATAAACGACACCTTCTGCTCAGTTGGATTTAAAATTAAAGGCCGAACTTAAGCTCCCACCCTTCCCCCCACTATGTCTGTCTGCTGTCTGTTTGTTTGTCTGTCTGTGTATATCTTTCTCTCTCAATAAAAAAAACAACTATATTTTATTATATATATATAGTAAGTAAGTCCTCAATACTATGTGACAATGACATTGACTCGGCGTCCGAGTTTTAAAACCTGTAATAGATGCAGATGTTGTATTTTTTATTGGATGCTACTTGGTATGTTTTTAGTGCTGCTGCCTTTTTCTATTTTTATGTGTCTAGACCACATAACGTGAATAGACATTAAATTGAAGACTACACACACACACACACACACACACACACACACACACACACGCACGCACATACGAGGGGCATGCACTCGCACGGGGCGCGCGCGCGCACACCAACCCTACACCACACACACACACACACACACACACACAACACACACACGCGGACGCCAAACACACACACACACACACACACACACACGCACACACATTTCATGCACCCTACACACACACACCCCACACACACACACACACACACCCCACACACAACACACAACACAGCTTCCTTCCATTGAAGTACTACCTGTGACACGTCTGTCGAGTTACGTATCATTCTAGTACGTAATTTGTTTTATATTACGTCATATTGAAATATTTACGTCTCTTCCCTCACTACCTTACCTGCTGGCACTCAGGGAGGATGTCATGTGCTGACGAAGGCAAATAAAGCCGAAAATTTCATTTATAACCACAACAGCTTGTTGTTCTAGTGTCTTTTTTCTTTTGGATATATATATATATATATATATATATATATATATTATATATATATATATATATTATATATATATAGTGTGTGTGTGTGTGTGTGGTGTGTGCGTGCGTGCGTGTGTGAAAGGGGGGGGGGGGGTGTTGGGAGCGGGAGGGCAGAGACGGCCGGTTAAAATGGGCACGGCGGGAATCAACCAATGACGATACCATGATGTCGTTTGGGGACAGCTTGCGGCATCGTCCACTTCAGACAGGCCGATGTGATTCCAGAGTCCACACCTTGCCCCTCACCCCTGTCCATTCCCAATCCCCCCCCCCCCCTTCCTGCCCGACCCTTCCCCCATCCTCTGCCGTCCCTCCTTCCTCCAGACACAGGGATCCCTGACAATGTCAGGGCTGAAATCAATACATAGTCAGATGCAGGTCGGTGACAATGTCAGGGCTGAAATCAATACATAGTCAGATGCAGGTCGGTGACATGTCAGGGCTGAAATCAATACATAGTCAGATGCAGGTCGGTGACAATGTCAGGCTGAAATCAATACATAGTCAGATGCAGGTCGGTGACAATGTCAGGGCTGAAATCAATACATAGTCAGATGCAGGTCGGTGACAATATCAGGGCTGAAATCAATACATAGTCAGATGCGGTCCCTGACAATGTCAGGGCTGAAATCAATACATAGTCAGATGCGGTCCCTGACAATGTCAGGGCTGAAATCAATACATAGTCAGATGCGGTCCCTGACAATGTCAGGGCTGAAATCAATACATAGTCAGATGCGGTCCCTGACAATGTCAGGGCTGAAATCAATACATAGTCAGATGCGGTCCCTGACAATGTCAGGGCTGAAATCAATACATAGTCAGATGCGGTCCCTGACAATGTCAGGGCTGAAATCAACAGACAGTCAGATGCGGTCCCTGACAATGTCAGGGCTGAAATCAATACATAGTCAGATGCGGTCCCTGACAATGTCAGGGCTGAAATCAACACACAGTCAGATGCGGTCCCTGACAATGTCAGGGCTGAAATCAATACATAGTCAGATGCGGTCCCGACAATGTCAGGCTGAAATCAACACACAGTCAGATGCGGTCCCTGACAATGTCAGGGCTGAAATCAACACACAGTCAGATGCGGTCCCTGACAATGTCAGGGCTGAAATCAACACACAGTCAGATGCGGTCCCTGACAATGTCAGGGCTGAAATCAATACATAGTCAGATGCGGTCCCTGACAATGTCAGGGCTGAAATCAATTGCATAGTCAGATGCAGGTCGGTGACAATGTCAGGGCTGAAATCAATACATAGTCAGATGCGGTCCCTGACAATGTCAGGGCTGAAATCAATACATAGTCAGATGCAGGTCGGTGACAATGTCAGGGCTGAAATCAATACATGGTCAGATGCGGTCCCTGACAATGTCAGGGCTGAAATCAATACATAGTCAGATGCGGTCCCTGACAATGTCAGGGCTGAAATCAATACATAGTCAGATGCAGGTCGGTGACAATGTCAGGGCTGAAATCAATACATAGATGCAGGTCGGTGACAATGTCAGGGCTGAAATCAATACATAGTCAGATGCAGGTCGGTGACATGTCAGGGCTGAAATCAATACATAGTCAGAATGCAGGTCGGTGACAATGTCAGGGCTGAAATCAATACATAGTCAGATGCAGGTCGGTGACAATGTCAGGGCTGAAATCAATACATAGTCAGATGCGGTCCCTGACAATGTCAGGGCTGAAATCAATACATAGTCAGATGCGGGTCCCTGAAATTATCAGGGCTGAAATCAACACACAGTCAGATGCGGTCCCTGACAATGTCAGGGCTGAAATCAACACACAGTCAGATGCGGTCCCTGATAATGTCAGGGCTGAAATCAACACACAGTCAGATGCGGTCCCTGACAATGTCAGGGCTGAAATCAATACATAGTCAGATGCGGTTCCTGACAATGTCAGGGCTGAAATCAATACATAGTCAGATGCGGTCCCTGACAATGTCAGGGCTGAAATCAATACATAGTCAGATTCGGTCCCTGACAATGTCAGGGCTGAAATCAATACATAGTCAGATGCAGGTCGGTGACAATGTCAGGGCTGAAATCAATACATAGTCAGATGCAGGTCGGTGACAATGTCAGGGCTGAAATCAATACATAGTCAGATGCGGTCCCTGACAATGTCAGGGCTGAAAATCAATACATAGTCAGATGCAGGTCGGTGACAATGTCAGGGCTGAAATCAATACATAGTCAGATGCAGGTCGGTGACAATGTCAGGGCTGAAATCAATACATAGTCAGATGCAGGTCGGTGACAATGTCAGGGCTGAAATCAATACATAGTCAGATGCGGTCCCTGACAATGTCAGGGCTGAAATCAATACATAGTCAGATGCGGATCGGCGTAATGGTCCTGACTCACACCATTCCATGGAAAAATTGATACTGTTATTCAGGCAGACAGACGGACAGACAAACAAACACGGTATATCCCCCCCCCCCCACCCCCCCCCCGTCCTCGTCCCTTCCCCACTCTCCACCCCTCACGGTATTCTATACATGGTGTGAAAGTGGATTAAACATTACACATTTAAATTTCACCCTGGTCTTCAACTCATTCTTATAAACATACTGATTGTCCTTCACTCTATGTCACTGGTGTGTACATAGAGTTGTAGCACAGTGTGTAAAGAAATGGAACAGTTGAACGCTACATTGTGTGTGTGTGTGTGTGTGTGTGTGTTGTGTGTGTGTGTGTGTGCGTGTGCGTGTGCGAGTGTGTGTGTGTGTGTGTGTGTGTGTGTGTGGTGTGTGTGTGTGTGTGTGCGCGCGCGCGGCGCGCGCGCGCGTGCGTGCGTGCGTGCGTGTGTGTGTGTGTGTGTGTGTGTGTGTGTGTGTGTTTTGTGTGTGTGTGTTTGGTGTGTGTGTGTGTGTGTGTGTGTGTGTGTGTGTGTGTTTATCATATTACCTGCGCTTAGATAAAAAACAAGCAAACAAAATAACCTATTCCATTGCACACGTCCAATAACTGTCTTTTACCTGTAAAACAACGTGTCTCACAAGAACATTAAAGTGAAAATCAAACTATTCAGAAATCACTGGCTTTCATTTTGAACTCTAGCTGGCTGCATTATGAATACACCTCTCGATGCAGCTGACCGGGGACAAGTATGTTTAAAACGTTTTTGTGACAACCAAATCTACTTAGGCACCAGATCACAGCGCGAGGCGAGTACAGCAAAATTCTTAGAGAAGTGAACAGATAGATTTAAAAAAACACAAAAAAAATTGTGTTCTAAAGAAAGTCTTGTGGCCAGATTTAGTATATATCTGACCTACGCATCAATCCAACGCGCTGTTCAGGTCTTTAATGCCTAGCTAACATTGTTTGCACCAATACTCCCTCTCTCTTTCTCTTGAGAGAGAGAGAGAGAGGAGAGAGAGAGAGAGAGAGAGAGAGAAGAGAGAGAGAGAGAGAGAGAGAGAGAGAGAGAGAGTATTGGTAAAACGGGAAAGAGCGACATCGGGAAAGGAGAAACAGAAAGAGTGAAACGTGAAAGAGTAAAACGTAAAAGAGTGAAACAGGAAAGAGTGAAACGTAAAGATGTGAAACAGGGAAAGGAGGTGAAACAGGAAAGAGTGAAACAGGAAAGAGTGAAACAGGAAAGAGTGAAACGTAAAAGAGTGAAACAGGAAAGAGTGAAACAGGAAAGAGTGAAACAGGAAAGAGTGAAACGTAAAAGAGTGAAACAGGAAAGGGAAACGTAAAGAGTGAAACGGGAAAAGAGTAAAAAAGGGAAAAGGAAACGTAAAAGAGCAAAAACGAAAAGTAAAACGTAAAAGGAAAAACGTAAAAGAGGTACAGGATGAGTGAAAGCTAAAAG
>CM031605.1:23595690-23600690 GCA_018398815.1 Conus ventricosus
CTGTTCTATTTGAATAGTCTGTTCCTTCTGTTTCTTCACAGATAGTCTGCTCCCTCGCCAACATTCTGTTCTATTTGAATAGTCTGTTCCTTCTGTTTCTTCACAGATAGTCTGCTCCCTCGCCAACATTCTGTTCTATTTGAATAGTCTGTTCCTTCTGTTTCTTCACAGATAGTCTGCTCCCTCGCCAACATTCTGTTCTATTTGAATAGTCTGTTCCTTCTGTTTCTTCACAGATAGTCTGCTCCCTCGCCAACATTCTGTTCTATTTGAATAGTCTGTTCCTTCTGTTTCTTCACAGATAGTCTGCTCCCTCGCCAACATTCTGTTCTATTTGAATAGTCTGTTCCTTCTGTTTCTTCACAGATAGTCTGCTCCCTCGCCAACATTCTGTTCTATTTGAATAGTCTGTTCCTTCTGTTTCTTCACAGATAGTCTGCTCCCTCGCCAACATTCTGTTCTATTTGAATAGTCTGTTCCTTCTGTTTCTTCACAGATAGTCTGCTCCCTCGCCAACATTCTGTTCTATTTGAATAGTCTGTTCCTTCAGACATGATCTGTTGCTAACTATGTATTCTACTCCTTCCAGTATATTCCTTCCCACTTTCATTGACTGTTCTCAGTGGATTGTCTGTTCCCGCACACATGGTCTGGTCCTGTACACACAGACTGTTTCAATACACATAGTCTGTACCTACACACAGAGTGTGTGACCACACGAGTAGTCTGTGCCGACACCACTGTCTGCTGCTAAATACGTAGACTGTTCTAACACACGTTATCTGTTCCTATTCTCACTCAATAGTCTGTTCCTAAATAGGTAGTCCGTTCTAACACACGTAGTCTGTTCCTGTTCTCACTCAATTGTCTGTTCCTAAATATGTAGTCCGTTCTAACACATGTTGTCTGTTCCGATTCTCACTCAATAGTCTGTTCCTAAATAGGCAGTCCGTTCCTACACAAGTAGTTTGAGAGAGAGCAGAGAAAGAGTCCTTGAAAATACAGTAAAACAAAAAAAAATGTTTATTTCCTTTCACCCCTTTTCTGAATGGAGGATGATAACATCAAACTGTCATCACAATTAATTTTGAAAAATGAAATCAAAGACGAAATGAACAGACACACTCATGACATCGTTGAACATTTAAGGACAATATTTAATGTGTATTAATAAAAAAAAATTCTTTCATCTAGGAAAGCGGACTGATGAAAGTATCAGGCTTAATCTGATGTACATGCATAAACTCAGCAGACAGTTTTCCGAAGCACTACTTAACAAATGACGATAAGAAAGGCGACGCTTCCACCACGAGCCACGGGGCCTGGGAGGACGGGGCATGGAGGGCAGTGTGCAGTCTGCAGGGTCGATGGTGTCGGTGCACTTGGCTTCATCACCACATGAACGAAGCCAGGCCTCGGTCACAGGCTTTACGTCCATGTCATTGTCTTGGATGAGGTCGATGATCACTGTTGGTCGGAGCAAAGATAGTTCGCCCTACGGAGGGCGTACAGTCTTTGGTCGGAGGGCAGGGTCCACAGACTGAGCGTTAAAGCGTGATGTGAACGAACAGCCGGTCTGAAGAGGAGGTGTGACAGTTTTCAGGAGTCTGGAAATTCCATCAGGTTTTTGAGACGGGGTGCAGAGAGTGGAACACAGTGACACATTATCTTGATGAAAGTTTGCGTGATTTTACATTGCAGTTTTCTTTTTACGTGTTGTCCACGTCCTAACACCTAGTCTGTTCTCATACATAAAGTCTGTATCAATACATAGTCTGTCTGCATCTACGTACGTAGTTTATTCCTACACACATTGTCCGTTCTCACACAGGTTACCCTGTTCCTTGCACATACTATGTTGCTACAACGCATAGTTTATATCTACGCGTCAAGTCCGTACCTGTACCTACGCATCAAGTCCGTACCTGTACCTATGCATCAAGTCTGTACCTGCACATATAAAGTCTGCACCACGCCCTCTAGTGTGCGTATGCACAAAGTCCGTTCCTGTCATGCACCGTTCACACACGGAGTCTGTACCTACAAAACAGTCTGTCCCTAAACACATAGTCTGTACCAGCACACATAAGTTAATTACGACACACGTAGTCTGTTCCCATACACATAGCGTTCCTATACACATGTTCCTTTGTACATAGTCTGTTCCTATACACACAGCGTTCCTATACACATGTTCCTTTGTACATAGTCTGTTCCTACACACACAGCGTTCCTATACACATGTTCCTTTATACATAGTCTGTTCCTATAACACACAACGTTCCTATACACATGTTCCTTTGTACATAGTCTGTTCCTACACACACAGCGTTCCTATACACATGTTCCTTTATACATAGTCTGTTCCTACACACACAGCGTTCCTATACACATGTTCCTTTATACATAGTCTGTTCCTATACACACAGCGTTCCTATACACATGTTCCTTTGTACATAGTCTGTTCCTACACACACAGCGTTCTTATACACATGTTCCTTTGTACATAGTCTGTTCCTACACACACAGCGTTCTTATACACATGTTCCTTTGTACATAGTCTGTTCCTACACACACAGCGTTCTTATACACATGTTCCTTTATACATAGTCTGTTCCCATACACATAGCGTTCCTATACACATGTTCCTTTGTACATAGTCTGTTCCCATACACATAGCGTTCCTATACACATGGTCCTTTGTACATAGTCTGTTCCTACACACACAGACTGTTCCTACAGACACAATATCTTCCTATACATGTAGTCTGGTTCTGTGACAATTTTAATTGTCTGTTTCAACACACGTAGGGAACCTTGTACGGGGCAAGAAAGTTGAATAAGCCAGAAAAACTTTATGAAATAATTCATTGTGTTATCGTCTTTTTTTTTTGTTTGTTTGTTAGATGGACTTAATCGCATTTAACCTTCAAGAAGCCTAATAGCTTAACGTGTATACATTTAAGCGCGGACATATAGGCGTGGACGTGAATGATCAAGGACAAATAAAATGAGAATGAGAGAGGGGCAGTTGGAGAGAGAGAGAGAGAGAGAGAGAGAGAGAGAGAGAGAGAGAGAGAGAGAGAGAGAGAGAGAGAGAGAATTTTAGAAACGGACTGACGTGTACATAAAGAAATGAATGACCCCCGCTCCCTCTCTACTCTCCCCTTCCCACCCACCACACCTCCACCCCCCACCCCCGCGTACCCTCCATCTTCCACCCCTCCTTCCCTCCCCATCTATCCATCACTGACAAAAAAGTGACGCCTTCAAATCGCCCACCGCTTACAGTTGTTAACTCCGGGTGAGTGAGTGACTGATTGATCATGGTACGCCAGGCATGTGCCCAGTGAAAGCTTTCAATTGGCAAGGATGGAATATGCGCGGGCATGTTGTTATCTATTCAATTACTTTGATCTAAATATATTTATTTCCACTTTACAATCACATAGTTTTATAATAAATGTGAAAATTTGAACAACAACAAGCTAGTGCTTATGACGCGTTCAAATGTTTATAATTACACAAGGAAATGGCAGGAGACTATTAAAGTTACTATTACAAATAAAAGATAAAAATATACATACCCACACGTATACATGTTCATAAATATATACATGCACACATAGATACATTACACATGCACATGTACATAAATGCAAATATGTATTCCATTTTTTCTTTATCTTGTTTCTTCTTTCTTTCTTTAATTCTTTTCTTTCCTTCTTTCAGTTCAGTTCAGTGGTTTATTTAATGTCTTTTCTTCGCCAGATGATATTAGACACTCTTTCTTTCTTCTTCTACTTCTTCTTCTTCTCAGTGCGGCAGGTATTCCATATTTAAAAAAAAAAGACAGTGGATCATTGTTACGATCATCAACACATTATCATCCTAGTGGTGGTTTGATTGAAGCTTATGCCTGCTTGTAAAGTAAGTTTGAGAATGTGGTTTGATTGAAGCTTATGCCTGCTTGTAAAGTAAGTTTGAGAATTACAATTTGCTATACAGCATGTTGCATTGTTCTTGTGTGGTTGTGCGCCTGTTTTCGTTCCTGTTATCGTCTATGTTTTGTTGTTGTTGTTGTTCTGTTATTGTCGTTGTTTTTTGTGTTAAATTGATTTGGTGTTATTCCCGTGTTTAAGATCGAAAGAAACGAGTCAGCATGATTTGGAGAGAGAGAGAGGGGAGAGAGAGAGAGAGAGAGAGAGAGAGAGAGAGAGAGAGAGAGAGAGAGAGAGAGAGAGACGAAGGGAGGGAGGGAGAGAAGGAATCTCGTGTTCAATATCGAAATAGAAGTGAACACAATTTGGACAGAGAGAGAGAGAGAGAGAGAGAGAGAGAGAGAGAGAGAGAGAGAGAGAGAGAGAGGGTATCAGTGAAACCACCCTTAACTTCGAGCTTCCTCAGCAATCTAAACCCCAGTCCTACTCAGTGGGTCAGGAAGAGCATGAAGATCAGACGGTAGTGCACATGCTGGTTGCTGTCACTGCCCCCATCTCCCGTCCCCCTTTGATGCCCTCTCACACTCTCAATGCCTTGGCCTGTTTGCTGTGCAGCTGTTCGTTAGAGCCGCGGACTACAGTCAAAGAACCCCCCCCCCCCCCTCCCCGCCTCGAGTTACAGGCCCTTGGCAGGGTTTTGGTTTGGGGGGGGGGGGCCGACGTCACTGGGGGGGGGGGGGGGGGGGGGGGGGGGGAGAACAGTTCCACTTGCATCTTCCGAGAAGTCTTCGGTGATGGCTTGTGCAGTTCTGCTGAGTGACTTCGACACAGAGGGAGGCTTTTACCAGGAGGGGCGGGAAGAGGGGGGGGGGGGGGGGGGGGAATTGCCGGTGTGGGATGATGATAATGAGATAATGGCTTGGTGAGAGAAGTGGGGAGATGGGTGGGGGGGGGGGGGGGGGGGGGGGGGGGGGTGGTGCTCGAGTGACGAGTGACCTGCTGAGTGACTGAAGGTGCAGTTCTTGAAGCGCGTCCAGAATAAAGGGTGGACGGGGCAGA
>CM031605.1:23608190-23610690 GCA_018398815.1 Conus ventricosus
TGGGATAAAGTGCAGAGCAAATACATAAATAAATATATGAATAGGTAGATAGATACATAAATAAAAAAAAACAAATAAAGGAATAAATAAACGAAGAAAGAAAGAAAGACGTAAAAACAAATATTGGCCATACATAATTAGAAAAAAAAAAGGCTTTTGTTCACAAGTCCTAACAGACAACATTTGTCTTGTTTGTTTCGAAGATGAAATGAAGATGACGTGAATTTCAAACAGAAAGAAGTCGAACCAAACAACGAGGAAGAGAGTTATGAAGAGGATAATTTGCAGCTCGGTTAACCTTTACCGGATGACGTTTTTGACTACACAGACCCGATCATGCGGGTCGCCCAAGACACACACATTTTGTAGAAGCTTTTCCCTACTGCTTATCCCTACTCAGATCACGCGGGTCTTGTGAGACCCACACCGGATAAAGGGCGGTTCAGCAACTCGTTCCTCACCTGATGGCGTGTGTCACGTGCGACCCATTAAAATGTGTAGGTACTGGGGGAACCGCGACTAATTACGCTGATAATTGATTGTGCCCATACATGAAATTTCTGTGACCAACGGCTATTAAGATCGTTGGGGAACTAAGATTTCGTGAGCACAGCTCTATCCGTTCACAAGACATGATGTTTTTATTGAGTCACTGGGTCATGGAAGACCCAGGAAGCACGGTAAAGGTTGTATTAAAGGTACTCAGCTATCGGGCCTCGCGTCTCAAATGTGAGTTTTAATATGCCCAAGCTAACAAAAGACTTACTTCTGATTGAGCCAAAGCCATAACATTTCAGTTTTAATATAGACCAAGCGAAACATTAGTTCCGATATTGACCAAATGACACAATTTGAATTCTGATATAGCCCAACCGAAAAAGAAATTTGCGATTTTGAATGTAGCCCAAACAAACAAAATTTGTGGTTTAATGAAGTCCAACGACAAACTGAGGTTTAATGTAGTCCAACCGACCAAATTTGAAGTTTAAATTAATACAGCCCAACCGACAAAATTTGAATTTCTATATAGCCCCTGCGACAAATGTTGAGTTTTGATATAGCCCAAGGAAAAAAAAAGACTTGAATTTAAATATAGCCGAACCGACAACGTTTGAAATTTTAACATACCCCGAGCGACAAATGCTGATTCAACCAGGCCAACCGACAAAAAGTTTAGTTATAAGACAGCCCGAGCGACAACATATTGCAGCCCAACCGACAAAATTTGAGTTTGGATATAGCCAAGTGACAATATGTTAATTCAATGCAGGCCAGCCGAAACAAAAACTGAGTTGAAGTATAGCCCAAGTGACCACTGTGACCAACAAACGACCGCGGTCAATGGCGAACAGTTGTCAACCGTTCCTCTAGATGTAGACGTTGAATCTGACAGCACCATCTGTCTCTCTGTTTAAGGAGCCGGTCACGGTTAGGGACACCTGACACGACACCCGTCCAGCAGGTGACGTGTGCGTGTGCGGTGCACGAGACATCAAAGGGCCCGACCCAGAGGGAAACAGGGTGGACCACTGGCCGATGGTCAGCTCACCTCGGTTACCCCTCTTGCCTAGCGCCTGCTGACCCGACAAGGTGAAGGAACGGATTTCCCGTGTACCGATCGCAAAGTAGTTTATAGAACTTCGCGAATCGTCGTCGCCGTAACACACACACACACGCACACACACACACACACACACACACACACATGTATGAAGCACATACTGTCTGTGTGAGTCTACGGTCTGTGTCCCGTCTTCATTATTCCTTAAGCCAATCCACAGTTTTTACCCAATCTTCAAAACAAGCATGACTCACCAGCATGCTGGAGACATCCAGAGCGAATCACTTTTGTGCTAGACAGTCACACTGGTTGCATTTCTAAGACGACAAACACAAAAACAAAAAATGCGATTTCATGTAGCAAAGCGAAGCAACATTGGAATTCGAAGCAGGTCTAAGAGAGAGGGGAGTGGACGAGGGGGCGGGGAGGTGGGGGGAGGAGAAGGGGAGGGTGAGAGAACGTTACAAATGCATGACGGGGGTAGGAGCAGAGGGGAGGGGGGGGGGGGGGGTGGGGGGAGGAGGGCGGAGGAGAAGACGGCTGGGGGGAGGGGAAGGGAAGTCGCTATGTGTAGAGGGCAAGGGCAAGGGGAAGGGGAAGGGGGAGAGCGGGAAGGGAGGAAGGAGGTGGGGTGGGGGAAGGGGACAGAGGGGTCGGGTGGTGGGAAATGGAAGAGAGGGAGATGAGGGGAATAGGGGAAAGGGAGGTGGGAGTTGAAAAGGGTCGGAGCGGACAGGGCAGGTGGGGAGGGGAAGAGGAGGGGACGTGGGGAAGTGGATTTATCAATATGAGAGAGAGAGAGAGAGAGAGAGAGAGAGAGAGAGAGAGAGAGAGACAGACAGAAAGAAAGACAGAAAGACAGAGAGAGAGAGAGGGAGGAAAACTACAGACGAAAAGTTAAACGACCCAGAATTAATTTCGCGTCCTTCTGTTTCAGAT
>CM031605.1:23612549-23625049 GCA_018398815.1 Conus ventricosus
CAAAAACGAGTGAAGTAAGCCCAAGTGACCACTGTGACCAACAAACGACGCGGTCAATGGCGAACAGTTGTCACCGTTCCTCTAGATGTAGACGTTGAATCTGACAGCACCATCTGTCTCTCTGTTAAGGAGCCGGTCACGGTTAGGGACACCTGACACGACACCCGTCCAGCAGGGACGTGTGAGTGTGCGGTGCACGAGACATCAAAGGCCCGCCCAGAGGGAAACAGGGTGGACCACTGGCCGATGGTCAGCTCACCTCGGTTACCCTCTTGCCTAGCGCCTGCTGACCCGACAAGGTGAAGGAACGGATTTCCCGTGTACCGATCGCAAAGTAGTTTATAGAACTTCGCGAATCGTCGTCGCCGTAACACCACACACACGCACACACCACACACACACACACACACACATGTATGAAGCACATACTGTCTGTGTGAGTCTACGGTCTGTGTCCCGTCTTCATTATTCCTTAAGCCAATCCACAGTTTTTACCCAATCTTCAAAACAAGCATGACTCACCAGCATGCTGGAGACATCCAGAGCGAATCACTTTTGTGCTAGACAGTCACATGGTTGCATTTCTAAGACGACAAACACAAAAACAAAAAATGCGATTTCATGTAGCAAGCGAAGCAACATTGGAATTCGAAGCAGGTCTAAGGAGAGGGGAGTGGGACGAGGGGGCGGGGAGGTGGGGGGAGGGAGGAAGGCGGAGGGTGAGAGAACGTTACAAATGCATGACGGGGGTAGGAGCAGAGGGGAGGGGGGGGGGGGTGGGGAGGAGGGGCGGAGGAGAAGACGGCTGGGGGGAGGGGAAGGGAAGTCGCTATGTGTAGAGGGCAAGGGCAAGGGGAAGGGGAAGGGGGAGAGCGGGAAGGGAGGAAGGAGGTGCGGTGGGGGAAGGGGACAGAGGGGTCGGGTGGTGGGAAATGGAAAGAGAGGGAGATGAGGGGATAGGGGAAAGGGAGGTGGGAGTTGAAAAGGGTCGGAGCGGACAGGGCAGGGTGGGGAGGGGAAGAGGAGGGGACGTGGGGAAGTGGATTTATCAATATGAGAGAGAGAGAGAGAGAGAGAGAGAGAGAGAGAGAGGAGAGAGAGAGACAGACAGAAGAAAGACAGAAAGACAGAGAGAGAGAGAGGGAGGAAAATACAGACGAAAGTTAAACGACCCAGAATTAATTTCGCGTCCTTCTGTTTCAGATCCTCTTGATCATTAATACAAGTACGACAACTGTTGTCTTATAGCTCAGAGACAAAAAGTCTGTACTAATCGTGTACAGCCATTATCACCACCCTCAACCCTCGCCTCCGCCCCCGCGCACTTATAAATAGGAAAATCCTCTGATTGGTGGATGAACGAGCGGTTTTTTTTCTTCGCATGGTCTCGACTCTGCTGATAAAAAGAACGTGTCGGACAAGGAAAGCTCTGCCGCTACACGTCGTTCTGAATGCCACAAGAGCTGAGCACACAGACTGCACACTATGCAAAGATTCGTGAGATTCGACGGAACTTTCCCCCCCTCGACATGTAATTTGCTCGATGTTCTTGAAGATGTTTGGGAAAACTTGTTCAACAATAAATATGACGAAAGTTATACATGTGATGTCAACATTTCCGGCAATATTATTCTTGTGTGTGTGTGTGTGTGTGTTGTGTGCGTGTGCGTGCGTGCGTGTGTGTGTGTGTGAGTGTAGAAAACGGAGCGTGGTTTGATTCTCATTATACAGTTTGGAAAATTTCGTGTGAACAGACACCCACCAAATTTGTTCAGAAAACAGCCGAGTGTTGGATTCACAACGGAACAATGGAATGCACGTTCAATGACTGCTTGTCCAAATTTAGTGTGGACTGGAAATTCAATGAGCCGATTTTCTCGTGCAGATTAGGACACTTGCTTTTAACCTTACCACGCAGTTCGTTTGCTCAATAAATAGAATATAAGGTAATACACAATTTCTCCCCCACTTCCTTTTCTTCTTCTTCTTCTTCTTCTTCTTCTTCTTCTTCTTTGTGTGTGTGTGTGTGTGTGTGTGTGTGGTGTGTGTGTGTGTGTGTGTGTGTGTGTGTGTGGTGTGAAAGAAAGACAGCGAGAGAGAGAGAGAGAGAGGAGAGAGAGAGAGAGAGAGGAGAGAGAGAGAGAGAGAGAGAGAGATAGAGTGAGAGTGTGTGTGCGTGTGTGTGTGTGTGTGTGTGTGTGTGTGTTGTGTGTGTGTGTGTGTGTGTGTAAGAGAGAGAGAGAGAGAGAGAGAGAGAGAGAGAGAGGAGAGAGAGAGAGAGAGAGAGAGGAGAGAGAGAGAGAGAGAGAGCGAGAGAGAATTGTCTTTTTTATGATGCTGATAATTATCAATAATTCTGTTGTTGTTGTTGGTGGTGGTGGTGGTGGTGGTGGTGGTTTTTCTTTTACATTACCAAAATGTTCTAAAAGGGAACGCTGGTGAGACTGAAAATTTACAATTGTCACCTGTATTACAGAGAGAGAGAGAGAGAGAGGAGAGAGATAGAGAGAGAGGAGAGAGGAGGGGAGAGAGAGAGAGAGAGAGAGAGAGAGAGAAACACACACACACGCGCGCGCACACTAACCATCACATTCCCAAATCGAACTTGCCCCACCTTTTCCAAAACACCACACCACAACACACACACACACACCCCACACACACACACACACTTTGACTCACTCCCCCCCCACGTTTGCCCCCCCCCCCCCCCAAAACCCCCACCCCTCTCTACACAACCCCCCCCCCCTGCACCCCCCACCCCCCACCCCATTATAGGGGATAAGTCCCGGGAAAGGGGGGGGGGGGGGGGGGGGGGGGGGGGGGGGGGGGGGGGGGGGGGGGGGGGGGGGGGGGGGGGGAGGTGTTAGGGTCAGACTGAATAACTACCCCAGGCGTAGATGCATGGGCCCAAAAATTTGCACCCCACTTACACCCCCAAAAAACGGAAAACACGTTTAAAAGCCATCGAAAATGGTCGTTATTCACACACCCCAACACACACCACACCACACACACACACAACACACCCCACACACACACACG
Source organism: Conus ventricosus (assembly GCA_018398815.1). NCBI lineage: Eukaryota > Metazoa > Mollusca > Gastropoda > Neogastropoda > Conidae > Conus > Conus ventricosus. The sequence goes on from CM031605.1 coordinate 23,615,595, forward strand.
CACCACGCACGCCCCGCCGCGCGCCCCGCACCACCACACCACACTGACTGACTAAAACCAAATTTATTGTCAGATAAATAAGGTTTGTACTGCATTAAAAAAATTTTAAAACAGAATTGAACATTTTTCTTTCAAAGCAAAGAAGAAAATTAACACACAAAAATAGTGCGCACACTACACGTACCAACAAAACACACAACCACACAAACGCACCACACACCACAAAAACACACACCACACACACACCCGAACAATACACACGCACATACACACGCACTTACATAAATACACAAAAACGCACTTTCCAATACAAACACCCCCCTACCCCCTATACTAAAACTTACACCTCGCACACACGAATACACCCCCCCACCCCGCGCACACCACCCGCGCGCCCCAACACCACACACACACACCACACACACCACACCACACACCACACGCACGCACACACATCATACTCGAGCACTCGTACACACAGCCAACACATCTTTCACGCACACATACACGCGCGCACGCTAAATACACCCCCACGCCCTCTCACACAACACACCACACACACACACACAACACACACACAAAACCACACACCCCACGCACCCCGCACGCACACCAGAGAAAAAAAATTTTGCAATTAATAAACCTGTCCCCTTTGCACCCCCCCCCCCCCCCCCCTCCCCAGCCAGGGGACGGGTAAAGAGAGAGGGGAGCAGCAGAACGGACGACTGAACGGGTTTGGAGCTGGTCTCGGTCCCACTTGTGTCGCGAATAAAAGGGCCGTCCTGACCCAAATTGGAAAAAAACAGACAATGCTTATTCTGTTTTGAAAAGCGGAAAAAGCACATGTATCGGAGGAAATGTGTTAAATTGGCCCCCTTCGGAAAAAAAGGGACGCAGCGGCAACCGAGACCCAAAAAGGCCCCAAGCATGTCTTTGGCGCCTGCACGCTGTCCACGGACTGTCCAGTTTTAAACGGGGGGACCGTGTCTACAGAATGACGTGAATCCCCTGAAAGTTCTCGCTCGATTCATCTGTAAGTGAAAAAAAAAAGACATTGCTGTGGTTTCCTGTTAATGAAACGAAATTGAGTCGCGTTTTGTTGTTGTCCATCGCGTCGTTTTGTTTAAAGGGGGATTACAGCCAACATTTTTTAAACTTGTTCGTTCGTTCGTTCGTCCACAAACAAAAAAGCAATTGGCTTAGACGACATAATTTCTACATAACAAAAAAAGCCCACAACACAAACACAAAAACACACACACACACGCGCGGGGTTGCGCGCGCGCACACACCTAAAGCCCATATATACTGGTATTCAAAAACACCAATTCTGTGTGTTCATGTAACCCAATAAATGGTAATCAAGGATCTTTAAATATGGACGGGGTGCATATTACTGAAAGCGAAAAGCTTTGGTTGTAGGGGGGGGGAGAAGAGGGGGGAAGGAGTGGGGGGGGCAATGAAAACCCTTGCTCTACTTGCAAATTAGACGCCGAACCATACTGATATGTTTTTGCCTAAAATAAGTTTTAACCTTTAAAAAAATTTGCAAATTGGGGAGAAAAAACACCCCAAAACACACCACACACACCCCCCACCCACCAAAACACCCCACACCTTTTGGGGGGGAAGGGGGGCAGTGACGGGGGGGGGGCGGTGGAAGATTTAAAATATCTTCCAAGCGGATAGATTTAATAGATAAACAGCCAACATTGCCAGACTCCAACCGTTCTCAAAACTGGGATTGAAAACACAGACTTAGGGGGAAGCTTAAAGGACTTATCTTATCAAAAGGGCTGAAAGTGATTTTTTGTATAGTACGTCAAAAAAAAAATTGGGGATATCGAGAGTCTGACCAAAGAAAAAACCAGGTGCGGTTTTAAATACCTACAAAACCAACCCTTAACCCGCACCCTATGTACAAGGTTCGTTTTGGGGATTGGCCGGAGGTTTAAACATTTGCTTTTGGGGATTGTCACACCCCATCGTGTTTCCCGGGTAATCTTCAAGGTACTGATTCTGTCTTATGCCCAGATTGAATTGCAGAATGTGGTTAGCTTCAGATGAAAAAAAGAGGGATTCAAAATTCAAAAATCAATTTATTTCTTGCAGCTTTCCTTTGCTAAAGTAGCTAAATCATTCCCACTAAACTGGGTGCCCGGGGACCCATAAAAAATTTAAAATTGATACCCGGGTTTTACTGATGAATGGAAAAAGATTCACCCCCAAGTCTGAACGACTAGATTTTGATTGACAAGGAAGACCCGTAACGTGATTTTGAGCCCGATAGTAAAAGTATTTGTCTATGTATAACAGGCATTAAAGTAAAAAATTTTGTGTTTTAAATGGCAAATAACTTGCTAAAAATATAGAACATCCTTCAAATATGGTTTTTTTTCTATGCTGAGCGTGGTTTTAAAAGGGAAAGCCCCAACATGGGAAAAGAATCTAAAACAGAACCATCCGTGAAAATTGTAGATAGGAAGATTTCCTTCTACAAGTTTTTTGGATAGGTGTAGTACAGAGGATTATTTTTTTATTAGATCTCCGTAAGCGTAATGTTTCGCCGCCGACAACACGAAGGGTTGAAAAAAAGGGAACCTCGGCAATACCATAAAGGACGGGTTACAGTTCGAAATAATGGGGAAAAAACAAAATCACCTAGGGACATGAAAACGATTTGTTCGGATCTCTTTTGAAACATACGTATTTCCATCCAGTTCAGTCTTTATAAATTTTGGGAAAGGGTTTCAGCTCCATGTAAAATTAAGGGCAACTTACCCTGTGTTCTTTTAAGGGTAACACCCCCCACCCCCCCTTGTACGCAATCAATGAGCCCCCCGGGGAAGCCCTAATGCAATTTTAAAAGGGCTCGAGTAATACTTTTTGTTTTGTGTAAATTGTTTTCCCAGCGAAAAAAAAAAACTTCTTGCCATACACAGAATTAAAACGAACTAGCCCTGAGGCGAAAAAGACGGTTAACCCCCAGTTAATCAGAGGTTTTGCAGATAGAACCAAAAAAAAAACCCACTTTTTTCCTACCCTTTTCTACAAGGAAATTGATATGTTTACTCCAAAAAGTTTTTAGGGGAAGATTACCCCGAGAAATTAATGTTTGTTGGGTATTTTAAATTATTATCTACCTTTATAGAGACAGCTTTCTCCCTTAAAACGCTTTTTGTTTTCTTTGTAAAGACAAAAAAAAACCGTTTTGTGGCGGAAAAACCCAAACCCCATTTGATTTATGTAATGAAAAAATTTGTCAACTTTTCCTATACTTTTCCTTTTTTTCTTTTTTTTGGTTTGTTGTTTGGAAAATTGCAGTTTACATTTCTCCACAGAGCAATATCATTGCATACAGAGCTATTGTGGCACTTTTTTATTAACCTTTTTAATATCGTAAAGCATTAGCGAAAAAGTGTTGGGCGATTACACTTCCTTGGGGAACACCCATGTTATAGTTTAGAAGTTGTAAAGCTCCTTAACATTGATTGGGATAGTTCTGCCCGAAAGAAAGTTTTTAGAATTGGAAAAAACACCCTCGTACCTACTTCATGTGCTTTGTACAAAAATTTTAAAAATGATAGAATCGTAGGCTCTAAAACATAAAAGAACTTTGCAAGGGTCGAATGACGCGGGGCAAGAGTTTTTTTTCACATTCGAGGATAAGTGGACAATGTGGTCTGTGACTCCTCTCCTTTCCTAAAACCACCCGGGAAATTTAAAGGCAAAACTCCATTTTTTTAAAGGGAATTTTTCTTTCTTTTTTCTGTTTTTTTTCAAAAAAGTTTTCCAATAGAGGTTTTAAAAGAAATAGGCGGAAACTAGGGGGAAGATTTTTAGATTTTCCTTGTTTAAGGATTGGGGACAGTAGTTTTTTCCAAATCTGGGGGGAGCATTCCGCTTCCAAAAAATCTGAAAGCTCCAACAACTTTGAAAACGACTCTCGGAAAGCTTAATCATGTTATGGGAAATAGGATCTAAACCCAGGGGATATTTTGCCTGGCTTTATGCCTTTAAATGCAAAAGACCTTGCATTGTTAAAAATTTTTTTTTAATTATAAAGTGTTACTTTTTGTTAAATGCTCAATTTTTTGGGATTTATCCCCAAAACCCCTTTTTCGAATTTGTTCGTCTGGGAAAAAACACTCAGTCTGATCATTGAAGCAAACGTTTTGCTAATAATTGCTTTTTTTTGTTAGTTTTTAGTAGAAAAAATGTGGGGAGCGTGGAGCAGAGACCCTCAGAGAGAAGCCCCTTCAAGCAAATGTTTCGGCCCTTATTCCTGACACTCTAGGGGGTTTGGGGCCCACCCCGGGTTTATGACCCGGTGTTTCCCTGCTGCCCCTTTTTTTTTTTTTCCCCCTCTTGGGACGAGTTTTTATTAACATGCAGGCAGGCTGAGGGGGATGGAAAGACCCTTTATTTTTTAATTTCTTTCCATAATTTGAAAAAGTATGTGGATGTTTAGAAAAAAAACAGATCAAATTCCATAATACGTTTTTTGGCAAAAGGGTACTGCTTTTTACTTAAAATTATTAGCAATTTTATATTTACTGTGGAGTTCTTTTTTACTTGGGGGGGGCTGGGAATGACACTATTCATCCTTTTGAAATGCCTTGTTTTCATTTTTACGGCTAACTCACATGAGGGGGTTCCCCCAAGGGTTTGGGCTCTCTTGGATGGTCTTTAAACTTAATCTTGGAAAGGGCCCTCTGTGCTTCGTATGAGATTTCGTAAATTACAAAATTTTTTTCAAGATCTTCTACTGATTCTATGTTTGATTTAAAAAAGAGCTTAAAAGAACCCGTAATTAGGTTTGGGGAAAAGGTCCCAGTTAGCTTTACTTCGTTGTATTTGTTGTCCGGGGGTTTGCCATTCTCTCTGGCTCACCAAAATCTAACTTCAAAAGGAAGATGGTCATCCCAGTGGGATGAAGACATTCCCCTACAAAGTGGAAAAAAAAAACCGGGTTTTTGGACTCAGATGAATTTTTTCTGATCGAAGACACATTTGGTAAAAGAACCCTCATTTAGTTCGTTAGATTTGCATTTACTTAGTGTTTGCAAGATATTCATTTTTGTTTTTGATATTTTTTGAGTTTCCGGACCATAGGCATGATGGAATTTAAATCACCTGAATTACCCCTCTTTTGTCTGAACTAAATCAAACAACCAGTCGGCTTCCTTCTTGCATAACCATCGGGGGAATAACAGTTTACAACTTGTAAACTTTGGCCCCTTTTTTATTCATGCATACAGCAGGAATATGCGTTTTTCAGTCGAGTTACAGGGGGTTTTTAAAGGGTTGGGACAAATTTTACACGAAAATATTGGCGCTTTTTTTTTAGTATTTTTCTTCACTGCATTATCCCTGGAGGAAAATAGTATCCGGGGGTTTTGGGGAAACTTTTTTTACAATTCGGACTGCGCGCAAGGACTCAAAACTTGGCTTGCAAAAACTTGGTGTCAATGTTCCTTGCTTCTGCAGTTCCCTTTTAAAAAAATTAAAACGCATGACTGACGTCCATTTGTCTTTTGAAATGGTTTTCCTGCATACAAGGAAAGGAAGAAAATATCAAAAGAAACAGGCGGATTTTTGCAAGAGAAAACAAAGAAAAAAACTTTCATTTTGTAAAAGTTTATAAACCCAATGGGCGTGACAGTTTTAAAAATTTTTTGAAATTTCCAAAAAAAAAGATGTAAACAGTCCGTCACGTTTTTTAAATTGTGAAATTTAACTGAAAGGGGTTTTCCTGAACAGAAAATCTATTGAGATCAAAATTAGGGATGGACAGCCCGGGGTGGTGCTTTTGGAGACTTGTTGGAGACCTTTTTTTTAGGGTCTAAAAGGGGGGGCAATTTGCCTACTTTCCAATTTTCTGGCCGAGTTATCATTTCCAAGTCGGGAGAACAGTTCTTTGAGACAGCTACTGGGGGCGCCGGCCCCTTTTTGTGCCTGGCGACTTACTTTTTTTTCCCCGAACAACTGTGAAATGCAAGGGAAAGTTGGTTCATGGCTGGAACAGGGGAAGACGGTGACCCACTTTCAGGATTTGTTTGTCCCTTTTAGCGAGCCGTGCAAAAAAATGGGTTTAAGAAAAACAATAAATTGTGATTTTAAAGACCCCCCCCAAGCCTAAGTTTATATTCGGCACCCAAAGGGAGGGAAACAGGTGTTTCCTGAAAAATTAACAGCGCTGGGGTTGGAAATTTGTTAATGTCATGGCCAGATTGACCCCATTTTCCACAGTCTGTTTGGAGCGCATGCGGATTTGTATGTCCAGTCTTTGCAGCGAGTGCAACGAAAGATTGCGGAACAAATGGGTTTTTGCTAAACTGAAACCCCGAAAGATTTGTTTTGGAAAACTTGGGGCATTAAGGTAATTTTCCAGCCCTGAGTCACTCCATCTTTATTTTCAATCTTTTGGGGCCCCTTTTGTCCTGGTTTTCTCTTCTGATTTCATCAAGAGAAATTCTCGGAATGGGTTTAACACCCCTTTGGTATACCTTCAGGGTGGGAGCGTTGATGTGATGCCCCGCCGTTTTTTGTATTTAAAGGGGCGCTTTTTGCTGATCCAAAGTACAGCCCAAACAACCCTTTACGGAACCCAAATTTTCTTGTTCAATAATGGGTCCGTGGTATTGGCCACGCTTTCTGCTGAGAACCCCCCCCCAGCCAAAGTTGCAGAAACCCTTTTTTGTATCTTCCAAAATGACTGGAAAATGAAAGACAAATTTTTTGATTCTGACAGTTTTGGTTGTGTTCGTAGACGTGGTCTCTCTGACACCTGGCGGGTAAGTAAAGTTTTAAAAGAAGATGAAGACGGAAACAAGGGGTTGAACCCCCGCTGGCTCTGTTGGGCTGGTAACACTGGCCGTTCGTTCTTTTTGAGTCGTTTAATAAAAATCAAGACGATTAAACCAGATTTTTTTCTTCCCATTTTTTGGGGAAAATCATTTTTTGTAAAAGTTTTTTTTTAAATGAGAGACTTTAAGGCATTCGCAGATCTGGGTTTGTTTTGAAATTTTTTTCAATTCGTTGAGATGCCTTGCCAATCTGCCGAAAAATGGGGAAAAAAGGGGGGAGGAGGGGGGGAAAAAGGGGGAAAAAGAAGAAAGGCTGCCCGGGAAAATGTGGGGGGGATGACAAAAGGGGGGAGGGTAGGGAAAAAAAAAAAGGGGCAAGGTGGGCACACACACACACCACACAACACACACACACCCCCACCACACCCCCACCAGCACGCACCCACGAGGACACAACCAAAACAAACCACAAAACACCCCACCCCCCCCCACACACACAACAACAACCAACAACAAACGCAACAAAGGCAACAACAACCTTAAAAAACAAAAAATTGGTCAACACCCAAAAACCTCAGTAAAGTTTACGAAACCCCCCCATATTATGACTAGTCAATGGTATCCCCTTTAATAGAACGAAACGGTAAACAGCTGTCTATTGGTATGAGTTTGGATAAAAATTTTAATACACTTTAAAAACCCCCTAAACTACACCGCACAGCCCGGCGCCGCCCCCTTCTCTCACACCACACAACCCCCCACCACCACAACCACACAACCCCCACCCCGTTATTTTGGATTTTTTTAAAGAGGACTTTTCAAATCTCCGCCCCGCTGTTGACTTTTAAAATAAATAGTGTCAGATGGGGGAAAAATTATATATATATATATAGGAGGATATTAAAAGGGCCCTCAAGACTTATTTTATGTCAGAAACCCAATTTGGGTTTTAAATTATGATGAAAAGGGGTGGGGAAATAAAGGAAACCCCGCACTGATTTATTGTAATGGGGCTTTTTCACCTGGAAGAAAAACTAAAACAAAAACCCAAAAGCACACGCAAATTTGCTATGTCAATGCGTCAAGATCGGTGAGCGCGAAAAAAAAAAAAAAAAAAAAAAAAAAAACGTCACAGAAAAGAACCCGGGTTGAAACTCCAGCAGGCAGTTCATAGGTCCCACGGGCCACAAAGCAGCAAGACCCACCCCCGCACAGCAGTCGCGGAGGACGCGGAAAGGCGCCGCCACCCCCAAAGGCAGGAGGGGGTGAGGCCCATTCCCCCCCATCGCCGGGCGGGGGGTGTTGCCAGCAAAAAAAAACCGTCCGGACTCTCGGGGGGGGAAAAAAAGCCGACGACCAAAACAACAACGGCCCACGCAGCAACGATGGGGCACAGACCCACCCCCGGGGGGGCCCCCGGAATCCCAAAGGAACAGCCCCGGACGTTTAAAAACCCGAAAGGGCCCCCCGACAATAACGCCGGGGCCCCCACCACCTCAAGGCCCGGCAACGGGCGAGGCCCCCCGTCAAGCACAAACGTCATCCAAACGAAACGAGCAAAGAAAACCAAACGCTGCCCCCCCTCGACAGGGACCACACAAACCAGGTAGGACCAAACCCAATGGAAACCCCCCCCCGCCCGGCCCCAAAAAAAAAAGGCTACCCCCCGACCCCCAAAAAACAACCCCCGAAACCCAAAAAAAACCAAAACCCCACAAATTTCTTTGGGATGGAATGACACCAAGGGCACCAACACAACACCCACCCACCCCCAAAATTTGCCAAGGGGTTAAGTGACACCCCGGGGAAGGTGAGGGTCAAAACGGTTGGGAAAAAAAGAAAAAACCCCCCCCCCCCCCCCCCCACCCCCCAAAAGGGTTCCCCCCCGGGGGGCGGGGTCCAGGTTTTTGGGTTTTAAAAACCCCAAAAGGGGAAGGGCACAAATAAACCCCCCACAAAACCCGCACGGGGTTCCTCCCCCGCCGGGGGTTCGGGGGAAAAAAATTTTTTCTGAAGTCTTTAAAAACCTTTTATTTTTAGTGAAATAAAAAAGGGGGAAAAGTTAAAAAAAAAAAAGAAAAAAGGGGTAATCTTCACCCTAAGAAAACCTCTGAGAAAATTTTTTGAAAAAAACCCAATACAAAAAAGGGAAATTAATAGGGGGGAGAAACAGGGGAGGAAAAAATTTCCGTACAAAAAACTTTCAAGATTTTTAATTAAGGCAGACGGGGGAGGGGGGGGGGGGGGGGGGGGGGGGGGGGGGGGGGGGGGGGGGGGGGGGGGGGGGGGTGGGGGAGGGGGTTTTGGGGCGGGGGGGGGGGTTTGTTTTTTAATTGTTTAAGGGGGGGGGGGGGGGGGGGGGGGGGGGGGGGGGGGGGGGGGGGACCACAAAACAACAAACACACACCACACCACACACACACCACCACCACCACACAAACACCACACAAACACACAACACACACACACACACACACACACACACACACACACACCAACCACAATGGAGTCAGCTAAGAACAGGCATACTTCCTCCACCTGTTGTTGGAACGTGTGTTTATGTAGCTTCAACCACAAAAAAGGCAGTGGTTCTCTCAACAGATTCGCGAGTGATCGATCCCCAGCGTCTGACTGCGAACAAAGTCA
>CM031605.1:23632549-23660049 GCA_018398815.1 Conus ventricosus
CAGACGAAGCAACAAGAAGAGGAAATAAAGTGAAAGAACTGTAGGAAACTGTTGTAGAGGTACAGAAAAGAAAAAAAACAAAACAAGGGCAAGATTGAAATACTAGGCTTGGAAGAAGAACGGCAAAGAAACAGACAGGTGGAGCATTCTGGGGAACTAGTGAACAGACCGCACTCCCGAAGATCCAGCCAGCACAATCAAATATAGACTGTGATTTACCAGCTGGCTGAGGAAATCAAGGAAGACATCATGCAGATGGGGAAAGTACAGGCAGCCGGACCAAGCAGTATCCTCACAGAAGCTCCAAGTCCTACATTGACACCACCGTGAAGACCAGGGCTCGCCTCCTCTTTCTGAGAATATGAGGGAAAAAAACAAGCACCGGCAGACTGGAAGGAAGATTAATGTATCAAGATTTAGAACAAAACTCAGCAAATCAACAAACTTCTGAAAGGCAAAGTCGACACTCTGCTGACGAGCCAGGCAAGCCGACTTTTCTGAAGACAGATCTTGCAGAGGCTGGCTGCAGCTCTGAGGAACATCGCTAAGCTGTCGACACAGTGAGGCTCCACTCCTTACGCCAAATTCATCGACTATGGAAAGGCGTTTGGCAATGGGGTTAGAGAAACCCTATGAACATTTCTCACACAGTATAGGGTTCCTGCAAAGCTTGTCAACATAAAAAAAATGAACCACACGGACTGACCCTCACAATCGTCCATGATGGATGACCCTCAGTATGATTAGGGAGCAAGGCAAGGCTATCCATTCTTGCTGTTTCTATTCCTGTTGATGATCGACTGAATTATGAAATCATGAACAGCACAGAAACGAGAGGACATCCAAAGGACACTTCGTGTGCAACGCGACGGCCCTCGACTTTTCAGACGACACACCGGTGCTGTCCTATACACATTACAAGACAACAGACAGCGTGGTGCCCACCTCTGCCTAAGCTGGCCTCAACATCAACAAGGGAATGGTAAATGCCCTTACAACCAGTAGGATCAATATGAAGCCTGGTCGACTGAGAGAGAGAGAGAGAGAGAGAGAGAGAGAGAGAGAGAGAGAGAGAGGAGAGGAGAAACAGAGAGAGAGAGAGAGAGAGAGAGAGAGAGAGGAGAGGAGAGAGAGAGAGAGAGAGAGAGAGGGGGGGGGTGGGAGAAGAACTCGGAATCAGAAAACCTTTATTTGATCAAGGATTGAGATTTTAGGCAGAGTCTATTCTTCCAATTTGTCCTTGAGAGAGAGAGAGGGGGGGGGGGGAGAGAGAGCGAGAGAGAGAGAGAAGAGAGAGAAGAGAGAGAGAGAGAGAGAGAGAGAGAGGAGAGAGAGAGAGATAGAGAGAGAGGAGAGAGAGAGAGAGAAGAGAGAAGGAACGAAAGTCCAAGAGGAAAGAAAGAAGAAAAGAATATGAAATAATGAAGCAAATGGATAGAGTAAAAAAAAAGAAGGTAAGAAAGGCAAGATGAGATAAAAGAAAGAAAGAAGGACAGAAAGAAAGAAAGAAAGAAAGAAAGAAAGAAAATAGAAGAATATCTTAAGGAAAGAGGAGATAAGCAGAATGTAAAAAAAGAAGGCATCGAAAAAGAATAGCATAACGAGAGTACGAATATAAAGAACATCGTATTGAAAGGAGGAAAAAAAAGGGAACGAAAATGAAAGAGAAGAAGAATACGATAAGCAAACGAAATAATGATACAGAATGAGAGAGAGAGAGAGAGAGAGAGAGAGAGAGAGAGATGAGGAGAGAGAGAGAGGAGGAGAGGAGAGAGAGAGAGAGAGAGAGAGAGAGAGAGACAACACAACACAACACACACTACACACACACACACACACACACACACCCTCACCTACTCGAGAACCACTCGCAGGAATAGCCGCCAGAGCACACACACACAGACCGCAGTCCAGCCAGCCAACGTGCTCAGTGTTCAGTTCACCCAACACTGCAAATTAAACAACTCGATCCAATCCCACTGCATTCAGCTTGTTTTATGGTCTCGCCGAGGGCGGAGGCCACATCGGAGGTGAATCAATAAGCCGCGCCGCGGCTCTTCATGCTGACCCCCCCGGGAGTCAATCAACACCACCGCGCCGCCAAACAGGAAGATGGTCAGATGAACCGCGTATTAGCTCGAAGCTAATAAGCACAAGTCGCTCCCAGCCAAACCTCAAGTTTGTTAGTCCCAGGTCGGGAGTTTGCTACACGAAGACAGCTCGCCTGAAAAATCAGATCACTGGAGGAATTCTGAAGCATAGCACATTACTGATGAATTATATGCTCCAGTGGGACAATGTTGCGCGAACGAATTCTGCCACCACCCTGAATCAAGTAGCAAAGTCGGCAACCTCGTTTCGAGACGTTTTGTGAACAGTTACCGGCCTTACCATCTCTGATCATCATCATCATCACTTATCATTTGCTTCCCTCCTTCTTTTCTCGGGGGGAAAAACCAACCGGAACAACAAAAACCTGGTTAGATGTTGTAACTCCTTCTGAGCACTAATTGATTAGTTCTGTTTTCTTTTGCCACTTTTCGGCTTTTGTTTGCTCGAAGTCAGTCCAGGCGCAGACGATTAATGCAAACCGTTCTCCAAATATCGTCTGCTGTCGAACAGTTCCAACCGGAAATGGGTGTAACCTAACCTTCTTTAATTAATGATTGTTAAATGAATCAGTTCCAAAATTGATAGACAAGAAGGTCAGACTTTAGTTTCGAAGTTCGAACACCAAGTATCAGGGAAATTCTCACAAGAAAAAACTTGTTCAGTCGTCAGTGAGTTACGGACGGTTCGGACTCGACACAGATGAGTACCGTTGGCGCGATTACGTCGACTACAAGTGGGGAAAAAAGCCAGCAACACAACAAATCCACATCGGAGATCCAGTCATTAAAGTGTGCTACGGTAATTATTTCAGCTGTCCCTCGAAAGAAGCGAGGAGAAGTTCATGCGAGCGTGTGTGCGTTGGGGTCTTTACTCTATCACGGGCCAGTTCGTCGCTCACACGGCGATACGTTTTGGTCGGCAGTCATGATCGAGTCTCTCCCCCTTCAGTGGTGGAAGAGGGCGCCGTGGGATTCGTAGGGCCAGCTCTTCCAGGAGGATCCTGTATGTCTGAGGCTCACACGCTCGTGTCTCTTTCCCACGGTCCAGACGCGAGTTTCGGGGATTACGTCTTCACCTCACCCACTCTCTCTCTCTCTCTCTCTCTCTCTCTCTCTTCTGCCTACCCCCCCCTCCCCCTCCCTACACTAGCCTCACCCTTTTTCGTGCACCTTCCTGCACTTTTTCCCCTCTTCCATCATGAATACCTGTCCAGTCTCAACCTCCCCCTCCTTTCACACCCCCCCCCCCCCCCCCCCCCCCCGTTCCCATGTTCTCTTCTCTTCACCTCCTTCCAGACACAGCTTTTACCTCCTGCTCTTTCCATCCCTATCCACCCATCTCCCAAGACCCCTAAGCTTCATTCTTTCATTCATTCACTCACTCATCATTCTTTCAGATTACCTGTGCGTTAAGTAATTTTCATTCGTTCATTCATTCATTCTTTCATTCATCCATTCAGATTACCTCTGCGTTAAGTAATTTTCCTTCCTTCCTTCCTTCCTTTCTTCGTCCTTCCTTCCTTCCTTCCCTCTTTCCTTCCTTCCTTCCTTCCTTCCTTCATTCATTCATTCATTCATTCATCCATTCATTCATTTTTTCAACCTTTTCGTTAAGCCATTTTCATTCTTTGATTGATTCATTCAATCTTTCATTCATCAATTCAATATTTCATTCATTCATTCATTCATTCACTTAAACTCATTTCAGATTACCGCTGCGTAAGTATATATTTTTGTCAAGAATAGACGTTGACAAAGTGACATACCTCATATGGACGCTCACACACACACACACACAAAACAAAAAAACCCAACTGAAAGGAACTGAAATCTATTATGTGCCTGTTGTGAGATGTTTTTCAACTCCCGTTTGTCACTCGCTTGTAGCTCTCACGTGGCCTCCGAAGACGTCCAAAGCTATAACTGTAAACGAGATGACAGATGGGTTGAAGGGCAAAGAGAGGCGATGATAAATGGCATGAATTTATTCATTTATGGATTCACTTATCTATTTCAGCCTCGCATGGACCTAACATTAGTTTTATTTTCCTTCTCTAAGTTCTTCCTTCTTCTTCTTCTTGACCCCCCTCCACCCCCCCCCCCCCCCCCCCCCCCCCCCCCCCCCCCCCCCCCCCCCCCCCCCCCCCCCCCCCCCCCCCCCCCCCCCCCTTCCCACGCATCCTATTCTTCCTTCCTTCCTTCCTTCTTCCCTTTCGTTGATTTCCCAAACCCTTCCTCCTCCTCCTCCCCCTCCTCTGCCTTCCCCACATTATTCTCCCGGGAGATATGCTTTGATTTATTTCTGTCACAGTTTAGACATGCGGGAACAAAGAACAAACGGCAGGTGCCGGATAGATCAGCGAAACGTGGGGAGAGGAGGAGAGGAGAGGGGAGGGGAGGGTAAGGGGTAAGGGGGAGGGAGGGTATAAGGGAACAATGCAGTGTGCGTGTTCAGATGGTTACGTTGAAGGAGACAACTCTTGTCCGTAGGGAGATAACTGAAATGGACGTCGAGTGCTCTGTTATAACGGTCCCAAACAGATAACATGACAAAAGTCCAAGAAAATGAATTCAGATTAGGTGTGTGTGTGTGTGTGTGTGTGTGTGTGTTGTGTGTGTGTGTGTGTGCCCTCGCGCGCACGTAAAAACGTATCTTTTTTAAAAATTGAACTTGTTTTTAATTATCATGATTAATGAACAGAGAGAGAGAGAGAGAGAGAAAGAGAGAGAGAGAACACGATTCTCCGTTGGTTTGGCTGCAAGATAGATCCTTTTATTCCTTTAGCTCATTCGCTTTTGTTTGTTTGTTGTTTATTTGCATGTTTGTTTTATACAATTCTGTGGACATTGAACGCTGACTGAAATGAAGACCGGAGCAGCTTCTAACTTCTTGTCGAATCGCATCCAGACTCGTTACCAGAGAACGACCTTTCGTCTTGTTTAGATGTGATTTGTTCAGAGTGATCAGCAGAGCTGGCTTCCGTCACTCATTTAAATCTTCTTCTTCTTCTTTTTTATTTTCTTTTTTTCTTCTTTTACAATCTGCTGAAGTGTTTTAAGAACAGGAGCTCGTTTTTCATCAACACAACCGAGGGCAAGCTAACAGCCAGCCAGTCGGCAATGAATTTTGTTGGTGTTGGTGATGAAAGTCGAGTCTCCGTTTTTAGGACGGACTGTTTATAAACGATCATGTGAAGATTGGAAGTCAAGCCTACGCTTGGGGACTGACCGTTAATCACGTTCGTAGGAAGACTGAACTTCAGTGTGTGCTTTCTGCTGTGAGGAATGACTTTACATTTGTTCACAGAATCAACCTTTCCTCTGTCTAGGCATTAGTTTTCCCATTAAAACAACAGCAACACTACCAGCTAGAAGGGTACTTGGTCGTAGTAGGGACAGCCCTATGTGACACGCGCTTTTGTGAACTTGCGGATAGCCCCGTTTCCGACAGGCGTTGGGGAAGCTTACATCCGGTTATGAAGTTCACAAGATGGAGCGTATTGATCGTCTTGCTGAGACGAGTCAAATATTTGCAAAAATTGATCTTTTTTTCAACAAAATAGGCCTACTGGTAAAATATCAATAGACGGTGCCAATCCTAATGGTAACTGTTTCCTCAATTCTTAGCATTAAATTAAGACAAAAAGTCTAAAAATCTACATTGAATGTGTTATGATTGTAGTAGCAGACGTTAAAGTGTCACCCCACATCTATTCCAAGCTGCGTTCTGACTGGTCAGAATATACAGTCGGTCAGAATAAACAGTTTTATTCGATTGGCTAATAATGTTAACTCTAGACCGACTAAAGGTTTTGTTGTGATCAGTCCACACATTACTGTACAGATCTTCCAGTGATAGTGCGCCTGTACGTGCATCGTTTCTTCCTTTGTTAAGTGTTTGGTGGATGGAGAGGTCTCTGTTTGTTGCCTTTCCAGCCGCGCAACCGAGAAGGACACACACACACACACACACACACACAAGCACACACACACACACACACACACACACACACACACACACACACACAGGCACACACACACACACACACACACACACACACACACACACACACACACACACAAGCGCACACACACACACACACACACACACACCACACACACACACACACACACACACACAGGCTGAAATGAAACACGAGCAGTTTTCGAATTCACTGGCAAAAGTCAATATCTTGATAACCGGAATGTGAATTTTTTTTTTCTCTCCAAATCCGCCAACCCACAGCTGTCCTAAAGGTAATGGATGCAATGGAACCCACGTGCCCCCCCCCCCCCCCCCCCATTCCTTCCGCCCCCTCACTCACTCCCTTACTACTGTCCCCACTAGAGCTCGGACCCCGTCAAGGTCGAACGAATCTTGGGATTCGCCTTGGATCTGAATCGACATCACTGATCTGCACCACACTGCGGTGCATTCGGCCTTGATCTGAATCTACAATACTGATCTGCACCACACTGCAGTGCATTCGGCTTGATCTGAATCTACAGCACTGATCTGCACCACACTGCGGTGCATTCGCCCTTGATCTGAATCTACAGCACTGATCTGCACCACACTCCGGTGCATTCGGCCTTGATCTGAATCCACAGCACTGATCTGCACCACACTGCGGTGCATTCGCCCTTCATCTGAATCTACAGCACTGATCTGCACCACACTCCGGTGCATTCGGCTTTGATCTGAATCCACAGCACTGATCTGCACCACACTGCGGTGCATTCGGCCTTGATCTGAATCCACAGAACAGATCTGCATAGTCAAAACCAGCGCTGTAGTGTGTCCCGTCTTTCCACCGAAGATTGTCAAAACCAGTGCTGTAGTGTGTCCCGTCTTTCCACCGAAGATTGTCAAAACCAGTCCTGTAGTGTGTCCCGTCTTTCCACCGAAGATTGTCAAAACCAGTCCTGTAGTGTGTCCCGTCTTTCCACCGAAGATTGTCAAAACCAGTGCTGTAGTGTGTCCCGTCTTTCCACCGAAGATGGTCAAAACCAGTCCTGTAGTGTGTCCCGTCTTTCCACCGAAGATGGTCAAAACCAGTCCTGTAGTGTGTCCCGTCTTTCCACCGAAGATTGTCAAAACCAGTGCTGTAGTGTGTCCCGTCTTTCCACCGAAGATGGTCAAAACCAGTGCTGTAGTATGTCCCGTCTTTCCACCGAAGATTGTCAAAACCAGTGCTGTAGTGTGTCCCGTCTTTCCACCGAAGATTGTCAAAACCAGTCCTGTGGTGTGTCCCGTCTTTCCACCGAAGATTGTCAAAACCAGTCCTGTAGTGTGTCCCGTCTTTCCACCGAAGATTTGTCAAAACCAGTCCTGTAGTTGTTTGCGTGAGCTTGCTGACAGACAGACAGACAGACAGACAGACCTGCCAGACAGACTGACAGACAGACAGACAAATCAGCCGGCAGACCCCAATGAAAATGAACTGTCCTTTGTGGAGGTGCTGGTTCATATGGAAAACATCTGGAGTACATGAAACGATGCGAAAAAACAACAACAAACCCTTCATCAGCAGAGGTGGACAATTGTGCACACTATCAGCCACATTTTAAACCCATAATAAAGTTACAAGATGGTTGAAAAGCAAAAGATGAAACGCTATCGAGAAATAGGAGGACCAGTGAGCAGAAAACATACATACGAGACCTGCTTTGTTTTACTTAAGAATACATACGTGTGCATATCAAAATAGACACACACACACACACACACACACACACACACACACACACACACACACACATACACACACACACACACACACACACACACACACACACACACACACACACTCACACACACACACACAGAAAGGGTTGGTTTTTTTTGTATGAAACAGAAATATCCATTTCGTGTTTGCGCAGAACCGTAAGTGTACAAGCATAAGAAACAAATGGCACGTGCACAATACCATGAACGCTGTTCGTCATGATTGCTTGTGCAATTCTGTTTGTCCACTACCATCTAAACATTTGTCCCTCCCTGGCAAAATCTATGGTGTAAAATAGATAACATAAGAAGAGAAAAAAGTGTTTGACATCTCGTATATAGAATTTGTGTCACGTACAACAGTAATCACGAAAGCAAAATGGACTGATCAACAGACTTATGTGAAGCGAGTGGTAAACATTCCCAAGATCCAAGTAATAATTGTATCAGGTTTACCGTTTCAGCACATTCCATACAAACATACCACTACCACCTTTAAAAAATAGAAATTAAAATCAAAGAAGACAAGCCAAATAAAATAACAAGAATACAGATCCCCCCTCCCGCTCCCCTCCCGCCCCCCTTCACACACACTTTCGCCCATGCCCATTCTGTCCACCCATCGCCACCCCCTCCACCCCCACACGCATACACTCACACACACATGAAGCGACACAGTTACTAACTCATGTTATTATATGCACTGCATTTACAAGAGAGCGTGGCATAACAGTGTTAAGAACAAACCAAGAACAGCGTAGATCTCCTGCCCGCCCCCAGTCCGCCCTCTCCCAACACACATGAGCAACCACATGCGCATACATATAGCTTACACCACTCACACACACACACACACACACACGCACGTACGCCACACAGTCCCTCTCCCCCTCCCCCTCCCCCCCCCCCCCCCCCCCCCCCCCCCCCCCCCCCCCCCCCCCCCCCCCCCCCCCCCCCCCCCCCCCCTCCCACACACACGCAAACATTCAACGTTGTATTAAGTGATACTTTTTAAGGACTGCAAAACGGCATGCGGAATGTACCTACCACCCAAGGACCTTTCAACCACACTTGACATGCCATTGACGTAGCCACACGTGTCAACGCTATTGTTCTATCTGCTGTGGCAGTGCGCATGCGTGATCTTGTCTGTCTTCTTCCTTTCTCTCTCACGCACGTGGAAACCCATGCCGGAACTACTAGGACAGGGCCTCACGATAAGCGAGTTGCTTATTTGTTTTTCCCTACCCCTCCCCCCCCCCCCCCCCCCCCCCCCCCCCCCCCCCCCCCCCTAATAAACAGACGAGGATGGCAACTTTTGCTTCTATTCTGCAAGACGTTAACTGCCCTCACTATAAACACAATCGTCTGGCATGGGTACAGGCAGGAAGGGTGGGGGTGGGAGGGGGGGGAGGGGGGGGGGGGGGGGGGGGGGCGCGCTACAGAACAAACGATGAAACTTCCTGTTTTAAAACAAGTTCCAATCTTTTCCATCGACCGAAATCCTACATGTGTCCACAGCGAGAGCTGAAGAGGTGAACAAATCAACATTTATATTTCCAGACTTTGCTGATGCCTCTTGATCTCCAATATTTGTCAAACAGAACACATAGTAGAATTTATATAAATAAATGCAGGTAACCTCCGTGTGACCGATACGAAAGGAAATCTTCAGAGTGCAGGAAATGTAAAGAGTGAAGAACAATTCATGAAACAATCTGATGCCCATAACCCGAAATTTTGTTAAGAATGTCCAGTCTCCACCAAGCGTACAAGTCTGACCTCTTGAAGAGGAGACTGTCGAAATGCCGTGTAAAAACTCACAATGTGGAGTCTGGAATAACACAAGAGGAGTCTATCGAAGAGGGAGATGTGCCAATGTTGGGTCTTCCTGACTTCAACCATCCCATCTTTCGCGAAGCGAAAGGTTGAACTTGCTACGTTTGTATCCCCAACAAGGAAGACAACTCTTCAAGTCTAAGCAGAAAGTGACGGGGCGCGCTGAAATATTTTCTCATTTATTGTTTTCATACTTTCTTCTATATTCTCCTTTGCGAACGCCTTGGTCTACACGGACAGTCCGGCCCTTGAAACGAATAGTGCCATTTTTTGCAGCCCATACAGACTGCCGTAGAGCTTCGTCATTACAGCTGGCTCTGTTGGCCACACCTCCTCCTTGTCTGTTCATGTCACGGGCATTTTTGGGGCACATGCTCCGCTGTCTGTTCTTCCTGCCCACAAGGACAGACTGGAGAAGGCACCACCTAGAGCTTTCGGCACAAGTGACTAGATCTGACCGACGATATAAATCATCCGGGAAGACAACGATAGACTGTGTCGTTCTGAGGTTTTCTCGAGTCAGCCATCTCCCTATGGCATTAAACGAGCTAAACGAACCCATGCGCATTTGTTTACAAATGATGCCTGTTTTACTTTAGACACCAATTTTCGCTTACATTGAATCAGCTGAATTTTCCTATATTGGGTATAGCCGGTCCATGATTGGAATAACAGTGGCCCAGTATAGGAAATCATTCAAATGTCGATTTCGACCGAATTGGGGAAAGATCAAAGCCTCACGAGGATCCTCCATATTTTCATCTCCTGCCACATCAGTAGCTGTGGGATGGTGGTGGGTGTTACACAGTGAGTTCGTCCGTCAGTACATGTCGGTCCGTCCGAATCGTTGAGGACATTTTTGTTGTTTTTGTTATGGAGGGAACAACAGAAAACAACAGCTCTGTTTGCTTAGTTGTTTGTTTAAGAAACTATTTCATAGTTCATAGGGATGAAAATGAGTTCAGGTATGTTACTAGCTCGTAAGTACCTTGATTGAGGTCGAAAACTGTTACCGAAGATTTCGTTTTGGGAGAATTACAGACACACTGCATGTATGTCCTGTACTCAAAAAGAGAGCTATGAACTGTCCAGAGAAGAGTGACCTGCTTTGTAGTAGGAGGTTATGAAAAAGCCTCCAACGTCATCGACATGCTGACAGAGCTGGAATGAAAGAGCCTCCAACGTCACTGACATGCTGACAGAGCTGAAATGAAAGAGCCTCCAACGTCACTGACATGCTGACAGAGCTGAAATGAAAGAGCCTCCAACGTCACTGACATGCTGACAGAGCTGGAATGAAAGAGCCTCCAACGTCATCGACATGCTGACAGAGCTGAAATGAAAGAGCCTCCAACGTCACTGACATGCTGACAGAGCTGAAATGAAAGAGCCTCCAACGTCACTGACATGCTGACAGAGCTGGAATGAAAGAGCCTCCAACGTCACTGACATGCTGACAGAGCTGGAATGAAAGAGCCTCCAACGTCACTGACATGCTGACAGAGCTGGAATGAAAGAGCCTCCAACGTCACTGACATGCTGACAGAGCTGAAATGAAAGAGCCTCCAACGTCACTGACATGCTGACAGAGCTGGAATGAAAGAGCCTCCAACGTCACTGACGTGCTGACAGAGCTGAAATGAAAGAGCCTCCAACGTCACTGACATGCTGACAGAGCTGAAATGAAAGAGCCTCCAACGTCACTGACATGCTGACAGAACTGGAATGAAAGAGCCTCCAACGTCACTGACATGCTGACAGAGCTGAAATGAAAGAGCCTCCAACGTCACTGACATGCTGACAGAGCTGAAATGAAAGAGCCTCCAACGTCACTGACATGCTGACAGAGCTGAAATGAAAGAGCCTCCAACGTCACTGACATGCTGACAGAGCTAGAATGAAAGAGCCTCCAACGTCACTGACATGCTGACAGAGCTGGAATGAAAGAGCCTCCAACGTCATCGACATGCTGACAGAGCTGAAATGAAAGAGCCTCCAACGTCACTGACATGCTGACAGAGCTGGAATGAAAGAGCCTCCAACGTCACTGACATGCTGACAGAGCTGGAATCAGGGACCGTACAGCAAAGGGACTAACAAGAGCCAGATGGGCCGCGCGAAGTACTGCTCGCGAGCAGACGACCGAACTTGGGCGTAAAGAACTTCCGGTGGCAGCTTCGAGCGAGTAAACAATGTGTGGAACACGCGTGTCGGACGGTGTAAATCTCGTTTTTCGCATGAACACTCCAATTTCTTGTACCAAAACCACATCGCATCTAATATGAGGGGTGCAAACTGTGCCATTTTTGGCTGTCCCGCCCAGAAATCTAAACACAAAGGCTTACATTTCACAAATTACCGGCGAAAGGTACGAGCGATGAGTGGAGAATGCAGCTGATCAACAGTATCAACAGACAAGATAAATCGTTCAACCCCGACAGGGCTACAATTTGCTCCCGTCATTTCAAGGATTCTTGCTTCAAAACTGGTAAGTCTGAGCATAGACTCTATATCGTTCAGTTAATAGCAGTATTTCATCGAATAGGTTTCTGTAATGACAATTAAGTTCGGGCATCCAAAATTCAGTGATGTCCAAGTGTTGGTTGTTTTACAAGGGCCGCTCATTGAAGTAAACAGTTTCCATTCTGTGTGTGTTGTGTGTGTGTGTGTGTGTGTGTGTGTGTGTGTGTGTGTGTGTGTGAGAGAGAGAGAGAGAGAGAGAGAGAGAGAGAGGAGAGAGAGAGAGAGAGAGAGAGAGAGAGAGGTATGTTCATGTGTGTGTGTCAGTGCATGTTTATGTGTGTGCGTGGTAATTTCTTAAGTCACGGTAAAGGCAGAACACATCGTCTTTTTTGTTATACACACAAATAGTAATTGATGTACATGTACTCTTGAACTTGCATGATGTAGTCAAGCCATACGTCACAGGTTTCATCAGTAGAGTACAAAGCCTTTTAGACCTCTCTCTCTCTCTCTCTCTCTCTCTCTCTCTCTCTCTCTCTCTAACACACACACACACACACACACACACACACACACACACACACACACACACACACATATACACACACGAACACAGAGGTTAAGGAGTCATTCTTATTTATTTGGTATCAGATGACCAAAGTCCCTTGCTTTGATATGCAAAACAATAATTTTGTATTTACATACAGAAATATTCCGCCTATGTTTCTAGGTCCTGGTGGGAAACTGAGGAGACTCATTGAAGGCAGCCTGCCCACTGAGTACATGCCGGTCCGAACAATTGAAACTCCAAAACCAACAGAAAGGAAACCACCGGTAAGCAAAAACATACAATTTATATCCAGTAAAGTCATTTACGGTATATTTTGTCATCAAAACGGAAAGAGAAAAGAAAGGAAAATGATCGCAGAATTCAAAACATGTATGTACAAATAATATTACTGGAGCAATTGAAGAGCATGCTTTGTTGTACAGGTGTAATGTATCTACATAATGAATCTATAGTGTATGTATCTATAATGAATGAATCTATAATGTATATTTATGTATCTATAATGTATGTATCTATAATGTATGTATCTATAATGTATGCATCTGTTTTTTTCTACAGGTACATTCTAACTGCTCTAATAGCGCTGTCACAGAAGGTTTGACGTGTACTAGACCCCCTCTGTCCAGAACAGATGTCATTGTTTTGGGGCGTTCGCTTGATGCTCCTGCCTCCTCTACCTGGTCTTGTTTGAGACACTGAACTATGTCAAAATGAACTGCCTTGCTCTTATTGTGTCTCTTCAACTGCTTTTCTGTTTTATGTACTATACTACTTCCTATGTATTCTAAAATGTCTGAATGGTGCTCATCTAAATTGAACTGACTGCCTGCCTGCTGGAAAGGGTTTTACTGCTGCAGGTTGCACTTTGTGAAAGTCGTTTAGCTGAATCAACCGCTTAAATAGCCTAAGACACAGCTGAAAGGTTGCTCCTCGAGACAATCCAATGTCTGTGGACAGTTCTGAAATCTTGTCCTGAAGAGCTCTGTGGAAGTTGCCCCAAGCCTTCTCGGCGGCAGCATTTGGAAAGCGTCCTTTTGTAGGCAAGCAGTCATTCAGAAAAGACAACTTGTCCTGAATAGGAGCCTCTCCTGTTAAGACAAAACAGCGATTGTTCTCATAATACATTGTTACAGTATCATTGAATTTCCTTAACATATATTTGAGCATGTGTGTGTGTGTGTGTGTGTGTGTGTGTGTGTGTGTGTGTGTGTGTGTGTGAAAGAGAGAGAGAGTGTTCTACTTATAAGTGTATCATTAAACATGAGTAAAATAAAGAGAATGGTTTTGTATTGCATGTGAGGAACAATAAGATGAAAGCTTTCAGCAAAATTTCAATATTTTTACCATGCACTTACAGTGCTTGAAAATATATGTGATGTAGTTCTGGTTAGATTAGCTGATGAGTATGATCTGTACTCACTTGCTGCTTGTGAAATAGACTGTCTTGTCTCATCCGGAAGGCATTTGTCTGCTTGCATTGAGCTGCACACTTCACTGACAAGGTCTGGTGTAATCTGAAAAGGTTAAAAAAAACATCAACGTTCTGAGTTGTGTGTCTGTGTGTGTGTGTGTGTGTGTGTGTGTGTGTGAGAGAGAGAGAGAGAGAGAGAGAGAGAGAGAGAGAGAGAGAGAGAGAGAGAGAGAGCATCATAATGTGATGCATACCACTATGTAATTATTTTGAGTGTTGTCTTTGTTGATGTTGCCACACTGTTGATGTATTAAAGTCAGTAAACATGTCATAACACATTTAGTCTCTCTCTCTCTCTCTCTCTCTCTCTCTCTCTCTCTCTCCTCTCTCTCTCTCTCTCTCCTCTCTCTCTCAGTCTTTCACACACACACACACACACACACACACACACACACACACACACACACACACACACAAGAGAGAGAGAGAGAGAGAGAGAGAGAGAGAGAGAGAGAGAGAGAGAGTTGAATTAACTTACCAACATTGGCTGTGGTTCGCTGCCTTTTTTTGATGAATCAGCGACTGGTATCGGTGTTCGTTTCTCTGCCATTGCAACAGGCTGAGCAGTGTTCACTGCAGTCGCTTGTTTCCTACAAATGAACCAGCAATACCCACTATAATAACCAAAACGAAGACTGAATCTACGAAAGTACTGAAAAATATAGCAACCAGCTGTACATCAATGCATACAAGAAGGGAGACATGAAAGACTAAAGCTGCGCGGAGCACAACTACACACTGACTAGCGCATCTCTCGAGCACAGGCATGGTTTGTTTACACGCTTGTACGCCGAGTAAACTGTGGCCGCGTTATCAGTTATAGGGTAATTACTTGCACATGTCGATAGGTTTCGCACTCTACATTCCTCCACAACACAAAATCATAACACATGTCTTATAGTAAACGCATAACAACCGCTGAATTATGGAAAAAGAATGCTTACCTGAACGATGTTTTGGCTGCCAAACTCCATGTTACCACCGACACCGGAAGTTCTGTACGCACTAGGTGGTGGGGCCCGCCCCTTTCAGTACTTCGTTAGTGACTCGGAGAAGGGGAAGCCGGCCAGCTGCGCATCCCTTTGCTGTACGGTCCCTGCTGGAATAAAAGAGCCTCCAACGTCATCGACATGCTGACAGAGCTGAAACGAAAGAACCTCCAACGTCACTGACATGCTGACAGAGCTGGAATGAAAGAGCCTCCAACGTCACTGACATGCTGACAGAGCTGAAATGAAAGAGCCTCCAACGTCACTGACATGCTGACAGCTGGAATGAAAGAGCCTCCAACGTCACTGACATGCTGACAGAGCTGAAATGAAAGAGACACCAACGTCACTGACATGCTGACAGAGCTGGAATGAAAGAGCCTCCAACGTCACTGACATGCTGACAGAGCTGAAATGAAAGAGCCTCCA
This sequence comes from Conus ventricosus, assembly GCA_018398815.1. NCBI lineage: Eukaryota > Metazoa > Mollusca > Gastropoda > Neogastropoda > Conidae > Conus > Conus ventricosus. The sequence continues at coordinate 23,648,151 of CM031605.1, forward strand.
ACGTCACTGACATGCTGACAGAGCTGGAATGAAAGAGCCTCCAACGTCATCGACATGCTGACAGAGCTGAAATGACCCACACCGCAGGCTAAAAGACAGCTGGCCTGCCTGTCACGCTGCGCAGACCAAGACAGCAATACAGGGCGGGAACTCCCCCGCTAGAGGTAGTGCAGGCACTGTCACTGCAAGGGCATCCAACGACCTGGAACTCAACGCCCTAAAGTGCTTTTGCTCACTTCCCACCCCACTATGTTCTTCACTCTCCCCCCACCCCCACCCCTATAATGGTCAAGACTGTGGTCACTACTGAAGGTAAAGAATCTGTAAACATTTTCTAGAGACTTGAAACGAAAATGTTTCAGTATTCTGATCAAATGACTTCAAGGTATTTTCTCTCTGTGGAGTGGTAACTTTTTACTTTTTGTTTTAGTCTGATGGAGCCCATCAAAGTAGACATTACTGCAGCATGTTTTATCTTGTTTTAAGCACTGCAGACATTCTAAATAATTTCTTCTTCCGTATGTCAGTACGAGTATATTTCTGTGAATCATGGTTTGGATTTGGATTCTGTGTTTGTGTCTGTTGCTACGGTTTTTAAATTGTTTTATGTCCTGAATTTATTCGGTGGGAAAACAAAATCAAGCTAGCTGTAACAGGGAGTGTGCCCAGTATTACCAGAGGTATGGCCTCAGTTTTGAAATGATTTTACATTATTGGGCCAATTTCTGAAAATTCAGTTTTATTCACAAAAAAAGAGTAAGGAGTATTCGTAACAATTGGTGTGTCCAAAACGTTGGCACATCTGCCCTAAGACAAGGACAGTCTCTGAAATAGCACAAGGATGGCCTCTAGTGCAAGAGATTCTCTACGAAGGAGCAGCACAAGGACATTTCTAAAATAACACAAATGGAGAGTTTCTGGAATAATGCAGGGAGATCCCCGCCCCATACCCTAAATGCTTAGCGCACCTGTTCTCCAAGCTACTATACGTTACTTCACCACTGCGGAGTCAGCAACTTTCCGTAATGGTTGAGTTTTATGTCCTCATTGCGAAAGCTTTTAGGGACATGTTTTTCTTTCACAGTAGTCTTTGGTTCCATTGGTTTAGGAGATTCGTGGTGCGGTTGGTCATTCTTGCTAATCGACGGTGATAGTCGTTAAAGTTGTCCTCTTTCGTTGTAGTTGTTGGTGTTCATTTCGTCTTCTGGGGTGGGTCAGAACCGATTGTCGAGTCCAGAGGACATCAGGGCGTTGGCAAGCATCCTCATGGGTTGTGTCGCGAGGGTTGGGTGCGGCAGTAGAAATTCATGCAGCTGTAGCTGGTGTGTTCGTCTGTAGTCTCGGATGGTGGTCATGGCGACGGGGAGGGCGGTGCAGTCACTCAGGGCGTGCTGGAGAGAGAGGCCTCCGTCCCGCACTGGCAAGTCAGGCCCAGGAGGACAGATCTGTGGTATCCTGTCCGGATAGCGACTTTCCGGCTGTCCAGCGACTAAAAAGGCCGCATGCGGACTCGCGGATTCCCCCCCCCCCCCCCTTCCCCCCCGTCCAGTCATTCCGAAAGGCTATGGAGCGCTCAAGGCTGGTCAGTTCAGTTCAGCTCAGCTCAGGTCAACCCACCCTTGAAGAGTGTCCACTACAGCTAGCTGCACCTCCAGTTCCTCCAGCGAGGGGTCAGTAGAAAGTCAGTATCAAGAGGAAGGTTGCTTACTCAGCAGGGAGAAATACCCTTGATAAAGAGTGACTTTCAACTCTCAGATCGTTACGTATTCTGCCATGTTTGGTACATAATTGTTTTCCAGTCATAACTGTCACATTGTGTTTGTTTATTTCTTTGTTTTTGTTTTATAACAAAATGGATTTACAAATCAGAGAAATTTTCTTATATTTTTTCCCCTGATTCATTTTTTGATACAAACGACGATTTTCACTTAAATTAAAAAGAAAGAAAGACAGTCTTTGTCCACATAGGGAAATGTAGAGATTCACTTGAACCTTGCTAAAACAGATACTTCACTTTGGGGAGGGGGGGGGGGGGGGGGGGGGGGGAGGGGGGGAAGAGGTCGTGAGGAGAAGCGGCGGGATGTGTGGAAGTGGGGACGGGGGACGGTGGGGGTTATTTCAAATAAAATCAGCGCCTCTGGATAATCTGAAGGACACTGCGCACAGAGAATGGTGATGCTCAACAGTTCATCTCGAGATTTTAAACCTGCCGAAGCTTGCCCATATAAGTGCTTTGTCAAACTGGCGTGAACGTTGTGCACGTGTAGAAGACAATCGTTTCTCATAGCGAAACGCTTTTGAAAGGGAGATAACTCACCTGCTTATGGATCGTTCCTTTCCTTACTGAACAACCCAAGGGTGTAACATCATCGAACGGATCTTAGAACGGATCTTAGAACGGATCTCAATTAGATTGTGGTGGTGTTGAAGCTGAACAAATACCACAAATGAGTTCACACACACACACCACGCACACACACACGCACACACACACATATATGTAGATATGTGTGTGTGTGTTGTGTGTGTGTGTGTGTTATACTATAACGACTGAAGAATTGTTAACCTGCACTTGTTTTCCCCCACTACTTAATTGTTCAGCGCTATATATATTTTATATATATATATATATATATATAAAATCAGAGTTAAAAAGCCACATCAGAACGTTAAAGTGCTCAACCATGTAGGGAGCGACATACCAGTTTAAAATAGGATTTTTAAAATGGACAAATTAAAAACTACAAGCCTGTTTCCAGCTAAAACGTTCTCCCCAGGAGGAGAACGTTTTAGCTGGAAACAGGCTTGTAGGTTTTTAATTTGTCCATTTTAAAAATCCTATTTTAAACTGGTATATATAAATATATATATATATATATATATATATATATATATATATATATACATATATATATATATATATATATATATATATATATAAAGAACTGAATCCGATGCCCAATCCGGCGCAGCCATCTATTGCCTCTGCTCCCAACGTCGGAGGCCGTTCTCTAAAAACGCGCAGAAAGCAGCAGTGTGGACGAAAAATGTAACCTGTTCGTTTTAGACCGACGAAAATGTAACAATTGTCAGAACTTCCGTGCGTCATGTACGAAAAAATGTAACATTGTTCGTATGAACCGGACGAAAATGTAAACAATTGTCAGAACTTCCGTGCGTCATGTACGAAAAATGTAACATTGTTCGTATGAACCGGACGAAAATGTAACAATTGTCAGAACTTCCGTGCGTCATGTACGAAAAATGTAACATTGTTCGTATGAACCGGACGAAAATGTAACAATTGTCAGAACTTCCGTGCGTCATGTACGAAAAATGTAACTATTGTTACACTTTTCGTCCAGACAGCTGCAATGTTACATTTCAAGCTGTTTCCAAGGCCGCTCTCTTTTATGTAGCTGTGTCTCGTCAGGCTGTTACCAAGACACCTCTGTTTCATGTAGCTGTGTCTCGTCAGGCTGTTACCAAGACACCTCTGTTTCATGTAGCTGTGTCTCGTCAGGCTGTTACCAAGACACCTCTGTTTCATGTAGCTGTGTCTCATCAGGCTGTTACCAAGACACCTCTGTTTTATGTAGCTGTGTCTCTTCAAGCCGTTACCAAGACACCTCTGTTTTATGTAGCTGTGTCTCTTCAAGCTGTTACCAAGACACCTCTGTTTCATGTAGCTGTGTCTGGCGCTGTTTTTAAACCGGCAACAACCGACGTTGGGGAAGCAAACCCTCGGTCAGGTAAACCAGGAGAACCCTCCACACCCCTCAACCTACAGGAGACACAGAGTTCCGTGGACATCGAAACAAACAGCGCCGCCACAATGGACTGTCTATTTTAAAACACTTTTAAAGTGAACCAGTCTGTGACAAAGTGCTCAAGATATCCCTTTTTTTCACCCGTCGAATATTAAGCCGATAGATGACCACAGAACTGTTAATTCAGACTTGATATTTTGATTGAAACAATATTAAAAGTGTTTAAGCATAGACTTTAGCATTGCAGAAAGACGTCAGAATTATGGATGAAATAGGTCATACTGGTTTGAAATCTGTACGTCACGTGACATGTCACGTGCACATCGATCGTCCATCATAGTAGGGACGTCAAAACTTGGGCAAGAGCAAACATGAGTGAGTGGACTTGTGGCCACACAAAACACTTGAAAAGAAGCAGCGAGGCACAACCCTTAAGGCTCTTTCTACACACGTCTTCCTCCTAGGCTTAACAGTATGGTCTCTAAGAACTGTTATCTTGTTTCAATCCAACATAATCGTTTCGCACAGACATACACGCTGAGCCATCTTGCAATCCGGTGTCAAAGAACTTAGCCAGTACTACTTACTCACGTATTAAACTTCAGGCCTTGTCACACTAGATCAGCGTCTCGCTGGAGTGCTCGTTCCTTCCTGCACTTTGTCGCTCGCCTCACCACTTTGTGTCTGCCTACTGCCAAAGGAGTTCACGGGAAAGCAGCATGCAGATGGATTGGTCACGTGATTGATTACACAGGGGGTGGAGCGTTCTCTTCACTGTGGTGATTCATTCCATGTTGTGTATTTATTCAATGCACGTTGTGGAGTTCTATAACCTCTTTTTTTGTCATTGTAAAATATCGACAATCTTTTTTTTTTGTTTCAGCGAAATGTACTGGTTACAAGTTGAGTCATGTGTATGTATATGTCCCTGTAATCTTTAGATGAATATTCTATAGTGCTTGTCCCTAATACAAATAAAGAGAGAAAAAAAAAATCGCTTGGTATGATGAAAAAACTTTCGTTCTCCGGCTCCATTTTTTGTACTCCCAGCGCTTAAAGAACAGGGAGTACTTTAGAATGGGAATGAAGAAATGCTGTCTGTCTGTTGTCTGTGTGTCTGTGTATGTGTGTGTCCGTGGTCAAAATGTGTTTCGCTCGCTCCAGACAAAACTACTGGGCCGATCTTTCTGAAAAATTGTAGGTATGTTCACTATGGGTCAAGGATGATGCCCGATGTTTTTAGTTTACCGTTACAGCCATTACTAACAGCTATAACGGCCTGTAACGGGTTTTCTTCTCCATGGAATATCTCGGAAAGTACTTGGCTGATCTTTGTGAAAATTAGCAGGTCACGGATGATGCCCGAGGTTTTAATTTACCCCGTTACAGCCGTTACTAACGGCTGTAACAGCCTGCAACGGCTTTTCTTCTTTATGGAATATCTCAGAAAGTACTTGGCCAATCTTTGTGAAAATTACCAGGTATGTTCATTATCGGTCAAGGATGATGCCCGATGTTTTAGTTTACCGTTACAGCCGTTACTAACGGCCTTTCTGAAAACGGCTGTAACGGCCTGTAACGGGTTTTCTTCTTTATAGAATATCTCAAAAAGTGCTTGGCCGATCTTTCTGAAAAATTTGTAGGTATGGTCATTATGGGTCACGATAATGCCCGATGTTTTAGTTTACCATATATACCGTTACTAACGGCTGTAACGGCCTGTAACGCTTTTTCTTCTTCATGGAATATTCAGAAAGTACTTGGCTGATCTTTGTTAACATTAGCAGGTATGTTCATTATGGGTCACGAATAATGCCCGTTGTTTCAGTTTACCGTTATAGCCGTTACTAACGGCTGTAACGGCCTGTAACGGTTGTTTTTCTTATGGAATATCTCAGAAAGTACTTGGCTGATCTTTGTGAAAAATTTGTAGGTATGTTCATTATGGTCACGAATAATGCCCGATGTTTTAATTTACCATATAGACCGTTACTAACGGCTGTAACGGCCTGTAACGCTTTTTCTTCTTCATGGAATATCTCAGAAAGTATTTGGGCTGATCTTTGTTAACATCAGCAGGTATGTTCATTATGGGTCACAAATAATGCCCGATGTTTTTAGTTTACCGTTATAGCCGTTACTAACGGCTGTAACGGCCTGTAACGGTTGTTTTTCTTTATGGAATATCTCAGAAAGTACTTGGCTGATCTTTGTGAACATTAGCAAGTATGTTCACTATCGGTTACGGATGATGCCCGATGTTTTAGTTTACCGTTATACTGTTACTAACGGCTGTAACGGCCTGTAACAATTTTGCTTCTTTATAGAATATCTCAGAATGTACTTGGCCGATCTTTGCAAAAATTAGCATGTATGTTCATTATGGGTCACGGATGATGCCCAATGTTTTGGTTTACCGTTATAGCCGTTCCTAACGGCTGTAACGACCTGTAACGGTTTTTTCTTCTTTATGGAATATCTCAGAAAGTACGTGGCCGATATTTCTGAAAATTTGTAGGTATGTTCATTATAGGTCACAGACGATGGCCGATGTTTACCAGAATAGCCATTACTAACGGTTACACCAGTGCAAGACGGTTTTTCCTCTTTATGGAATATCTCACGCGTATTCAGGATAAACTGGGAGTACGTTTATATACTTTGCATCTTGTTTTTTTCTTTTTCACTTTTCAACTGCGGAGCACACGACCTTTCACCTTCACTCTGATTGGCTGATTACCTTCTGTGTGCAAGTTTCCCGCTTGAAGTGTTGAGGTTGTTCAGCTCGCCCAAAACAGACTGTACAAGCGCTCGCTCTTGTGTTCGCTTGAGCTGGTGGACAAAGCTGTCGAGTGTAAAAAGCGAGCCGTGGCATGAGTGAGAAGTGAGGCAAGAAGCTGGCCATGACCCGCGCGTGAAGCGGGAAACAACTCCACCCTGATCTGTCATCAGCCAGCCTGGTGATCTTGCTCACGCGTCCACCCAGAGTCCACTGACTGTAGATCCTTCTTACTGCCTCTTGTGTGTGTGTGTGTGTGTGTGTGTGTGTGTGTGTGTGTGTGTGTGTGTGTGTGCGCGCGCCGCGCGCGCGCGCGTGCAAGTGACCCGATCCGCAGAGTCATTTAAGCACAGGCACGACTGATCATTTCTTGACACACTATTTACACGGGTCTTGGTGCACACATTAAACAAAACAAAACACACACACACACACACACACACACACACACACACACACACAAAATCAGAGAAGGGAGACAGAGGGGAAAGGGGATGAGGTAGACATGGTAATGGTAGGCAGGAGTAGGATCTGACTTTAAGACACATGAAAAATCAGGAATACGACCAAAATAACTCGGCAGCAGTGCAGTGTCTTCCTCTGGGAGGTGGCTCCTATTGACTTCATATTGACCGTTTACTGTGGACCGCTACAGGGAATAACATGGGAGCGGCATCGTGTTTGGGAAAGAGAATGAGCGGCGTGGGTGTAATACAACTGAATGGGCATGAAAAACGAGCCGGCAAAAAAGCAGCCAATCAAAAACACGAGCCGGCAAAAAAGCAGGCAATCAAAAACACGATCCGGCAAAAAAGCAGCCAATCAAAAACACCAGCCGGTAAAAAAAAAAAAAGCAGCCAATCAAGGACAGAAAGAAAGATCCAATCAAAACTCAGGAATTCAATCTACTCGTACCTGTCCATGAACGCTGCAGCTTTGTAATTCAGTCACCGCCAGGACGTATCAATAATGCACGTGCGGCCTGTGGTTTTTGTACTTTTCCACGTGATGGCACAGAGGTGTAGCCATCCGTATCCAGTGTCCTTGATACCTCTGGTACCGCTGCTGCACAGTGGGGAGTCTGCGAGGCCGGACCGTGGGAACCCCATTGTCAGGCATTGTCTGTTTTGTGAGACTGGCATGGGACTGACAAAGAATTTGGTTGCGATACACGCTAGCAAAAAATGATGGCTTTGGTGCATTGGTGTTCGCCACCCATAAGCTCCCCCTCCAACACATCTCTCTACTTGTTCTCAGTGCACACACCACACACACGCGCACGGGCACACACACACACACACACACACACACACACACACACACACACACACACACACACACACTTTCTCTCTCTCTCTCTCTCTCTCTCTCCTCTCCTCTCTCTCTCTCTCTCTTTCTCTCTTGCTTCTGGATATCTATCTGTAAATCTGCCTGTCTGTCTGTGCTACTTGTCTACCCACACACATGCACGCATACGTGTATGCACACATGGGCATTCACACACACACACACACACACACACACACACACACACACACACACACACATACACACACACACTTCAGAGAGAGAGAGAGAGAGAGGAGGGGGGGGGGGAGGTAGGGTATTCAGAATGACAGAAAAGAGGACACTACCCGCGCAGAACTCTCAGCAAACGGGATACAGTTTGTCCACAAAGATTCAAACGGCATTCCCACGGGTTGCTTGGAACAGGTGATTTCAAGGTATGTGTTGAAACAGACTGATGCCACGAGTCTGGTGTTTCAAGACATCTTCCTCCACAGCACCGTGAGTGCCAGAGCCATTCTCACTGGTCATGCTGAAAACGAACAAACAACAACAACAACAACAACAACAACAACCATATTCCTTAACCCTTCCCCTCCAACTTCCCCACCCTCTTCCAAGTCCTCGCTCACACTACAGCCTGCGGAGTGGCGATGTTTGCCACTGGATCATTCTCGTTTTGAAAACCGCTCTGAACTCTCCTGAGAAGGAAGGATAGGAATAAATGTTTGTCGTCGTCGTCACCGTTATTATTATTGTCAGCATAATTACCATTATGATTATTACTATTACCATTACCATTATCTCTCATTATTATGGTATTATCATTATTATTATTATTATTATTATTATTATTATTATTATTATATCATCATCATCATTATCATTATTACTATTATTATCATCATCATCAAACATTTTTCATTATCATTATTGTCATCATCATCATTATTATTATTAATACTACCATTATTACTATCATTAAACGTTTCTCATTATTATCATTATCTCTCATTATCATCATTATCATTACTACTATTACCATGATTAAACATTGTTCATTGTTATCGTTATCTCTCATCGTCATCATTATCATCATTATTGATATCATCATTATCATTACTATAACTCTTATCATTATATCAATATTGCTATCGTTACTATCGTCTTCTGTCTCAGAAGCCTACACTGGTGGAAGGCCATCAAGATGGAAACGTCTCACAGCTTCTGTTTTCAAAAGAACCTCGATCACCACCTTCCCCTTTCTCTGAGCTTTGAAGAACACCAATTGCCCTGCGAATCATCCTTTGTCTTCAATATGGGCCCGCGTGTTTCTCTGGTTCCTCCGCAGCTAAACGCCTCGCCACCAATCGGAAAACAGCTTACACCTCCCCGCCAATCGCGAAGCGCGGCACATGCAGCAGAAGCGTATAGACAAAGAAAGACGGAAAGAGAGATGGGTGAACGAGCAGTTTTAACTTCCCCCTCCCCCCCCCCCCCCCCCCCCCCCCCCCCCCCCCCCGTTCCCGTTCCCCCGCCCCCTTCTTCCGCGAACATCGATCAAAGCGATCACTGACTTCATTGGAAATCAATCAAAGCGATCACTGACGTAATTGGTTTTGTCTGTCGCCTGCCGTAAAGAAAACCCAGTGAGGCCTTTATCATGTGTGGGTGGAAAATAATTCAGTAACGTATATGTGAGAAGACAAAAAAAAAAAAAAAGGATAGAATTAAAACTGAAACCCCACAAACAAAATAAGACACCACACAAACCAGCAGGCCAGCAAATGAACAAACTAAGACACACACACACACAAAAAAAAGAAAAAAAAAGAGTAAATGTTGTTTGTGTGTGTGTGTGTGTGTGTGTTGTGTTGTGTGTGTGTGTTTGCTGTACTCTGTGTGGTGTGTGCGCGCGCGCGCGCGCGCGGTGTGTGTGTGCTGTACTCTGTGTGTGTGTGTGTGTGTGCGCGTGCGCGTGCGCGCGCATGCAGACGGGAACGTGGGTAGTTTCAAACTCTCACCATCATTGTGTTTCTCAAGTGGTAAGTCGAGTTGCTCTTTCTTGCCGTTGTAGTCAATGAACACAGACATAAACACGTAAAACTCCAGTCGACTATTGTTTGTTGGTCGTGTATGCGGCGATCCAGTAGACTTAGGCAGGAACAGGGGTCGTGGGAATTCCCATGGCAGAAAAGAGAGGGGAGGGGTGGGGGGTGGGGGTGGAGGCGAGGTATCAAGAGTGGTGGTGGTGTGAGAAGGGGAGGTGGGGGTGGTAGGGGTGGGGGGAGCGGTTGTGTAAAAAGTTGGCACACAGTGTACTTCAAGCGATGGACCGTGACCACGCAGCTTCGTCTGTCTTTCGGGGCATTCACGCAATCGAGTGTACACACCTGCACATGCGCACTATGGTCACGATGAAGTTGACGATGACGACGATTGTTAACAGAGAAACGCAATACCTAACAACTGTTGCTATTGCTACTGCTGTTGCTGCTGCTACGTTTCTGCTGCTGCTGCTGCTACTACTTCTACTACTACTACTGCAGCTGCTGCTGCTACTGCTGCGACCACTACATCTTTTACTACCACCACCAATGCTGTTACCTCGGCTGATACTGCTGATACTACTTCTACTACTACTACTTCTACTACTTCTACTACTACTACTACTACTACTACTACTACTTCTACTACTTCTACTACTACTACTACTACTACTACTATACTACTACTACTACTACCACTACTACTACTACTTCTAACATCACCACTACTGCTGTTGCCACTGCTGATCTGCTGCTACTGCTACTGCTACTACTACTACTACTACTACTACTATTGCTACTACTACTACTACTACTACTGCTGTTGCCACTGCGATTCTGCTGCTACTACTGCTACTACTACTACTACTACTGCTACTACTACTACTACTACTACTACTACTACTACTACTACTACTACCATCATCACTACTGCTGTTGCCACTGCTGATTCTGCTGCTACTACCGCTACTACTACTACTACTACTATACTACTACTGCTGCTGCTGCTACTTCTACTGCCACCACTACTGCTGCTCACGCTGCTGTACGGCCCGAGCAGTTTTGATCTCCTCAACAGATAGCCAGGAAGGTGATATCCTGGGAAGACTGGCTTACAGCAGGGGCCAACCACCGATGCAGAACGCAGCAGTGCGCTTTCTTTTCGTGCGGCTTGGCCCCGTGACGACACAGAACAGGTTGTTCCCCCACGGACTGCATTGTGGCGACTGCCAAAGGACGACCTGAATCTTGCTGTTGCATTGGGAAAGAAGGAAAGAACGATCGAACGAATGCTGTATATTGAAGGGAAAGGAATAAACACAAAGTCAGTGGCCTTTTTTTTCCTTCTCTCACCCAGCCCTCAAACATAGGAAAAGTTTATATATAAATATATAGAATAAAAACATCGCACAGAACTGCATATCAACACGGACACAACGATGAGACATAACAATTTAGAATGAAGAATGCAATATGTAATTAGAAGGAAACGTTGTTTATTGAGGGAAAGGAATAAGCACACAATCAGTGGGCTTTTTTTTCTCTTTCATCCAGCCCTCAAACAAAGAAACGTATCTAAATATATGATAGAAAACATCGCACACAGAAACTGCATATCAACACTTAAACATACAACAATGAATATATAACAATTCAGAATGAATGATGCAATCTATAATTAGAGGAAAAGAAACTGGAGAGGTGGAGGAGGTAGGGATGGAGAAGGACGATGGAAAACGACGACACACACACACACACACACACACACACACACACACACACACACACACACACACACAGAGAGAGAGAGAGAGAGAGAGAGAGAGAAGAGAGAGAGGAAGAGAGAGAGAGAGAGAGGGGGGGGGGGGGTGGGGGGGGGGGGGGGGGGGGCAGAGCTGAAATGAGAGACGTCACTTCGAGGTGGATGGAATTAAGGAGAGAGGGGAGAGGTGGGAAGGGAAGGAAGATAGTCAAGATAGTAAGTAAAATGCATCACCATCGAACCTTAGACAGTT
>CM031605.1:23675049-23682549 GCA_018398815.1 Conus ventricosus
TTCCTTTTTTTTTATTTCGAAACAGAATCTGCCCGTCATGCATTCCGGGGGTTTGTTGTTTTGACGCTTTTGTTTTTTTGGAAAGATAATCAGCCCGATAACCGGTTTTAAAAACTCAGAAAATGGTACGTTTACGTGTTTGATGTTGGTTTTTGGGGAAATATCACCCCAGAAAGTAGCGTTTGCGTGTATTTTGCGATTTGTATGCAGCATTGTGAATTTAATGTTCTTTGAAAACACCCCCGTTCAGTTTCAGTTTCATGAGGAGGTATTGCGGCTTTTGTGTTTTTGGGGGACAGCACGCTTCCTTGGGAAGAAAGGCCAAAAGTTAGATATCTGCTGTGAGGATGAGTTATATAATGAATACAATAAAATTAAAATGCAATACAATACAATCAACAATACAATCAATCAAACAATACAATACAAACAATAATAAGAATATGATACGCAAAAATAAAATGCAATGAAATAAAATGCAATGCATCGTACGAGCGTCGAACGAACGATACGATACATACAACACAGCGCAAGGCGAAACGTGCTATGAAAAAACTGCCATATAATTCCAGCAACTCAATGGATATGAATAAAAAAAAATGAAAAGCAATACAACGAAAGGCGATGTGATGCAAGGAATGTAAGCAAGCAACCCCAAAAGAAACAATATGATAAACTCAATACGTACAATGCGGGAAACATACAGAACAATGCGTAAAGACAACACAATACTATTGTACATAAAAACACAAAGGAAACGACACGAATAAATAATGTGACTAATGAAAGAAAAAGATGAGGAAATTTTAAAATTAACATGATACATAAAATATAATACACAAAACATAAAAAACAAACATCCCCAAACAAAAAACAAAAATTTAAAACATAACATAAAAAAAATAACAAAACCCATAACATAACATAACATAAAACTAACATAACATAACATAACATAATATAAAAAATGTAATATAATATTAAAATAAAATATAATAAAATTAAAATATAATAAATATAATATATAAAATATAATATAATATATTTTGGGGTATTTATATGGCCCTATCCTCGGTCACAGACAAGCTCTAAGCGCTTACAATAAACGGACAACCTCATCATATATATAAAATTTTTAATTGTTCAGCTTTTTTTAATATTATATATATTATTATATATATAAATAAAAATATAATAAAATATAGTATTAATTTTTAATTACTTGTTTACTTTTTAATATAATATAAATAATAAATAAACATAGTATAATAAAATTTTATATAATTAAAATAATATAATATTTAAAATTTTAAATATAAATAAAAAAATTATAATTAAGTAATGTAATGTGATATGATTTTGATATGATATGTATAATATTTTTTAATATTAAAATTTAAATAATAAATATAATATAATATAATATAATATAATATAATAAGATAAGAAAAGATAAGATTATCATTTATAATATCTAAAATATCATACGATATGTTTGATTGATATGATATGATACGGCGTACATACGTCCGTACGTGGATACGATCGATAGATACGTCGATGCATGATAGCTATGATATGATAGTATGATTATTTAAATTATAAAAAAATTATAATTTTTATTTTTAATTTAATAATAATTAATTTTTAATATAATATTTAAAATAATTATAAAAAATTTTTTTTAAAAAATTTTTTTAATTTTTTTTTATTTTTGGGGTGGGACTTGGTATGTTAATGTAGAAAGATATGTGTGGCTGTGTATATGTGGTGGGACATGTATTTCTATGACAGCGAGTTGTGTGTTATTCGATAGACACTTATGGCTGGTTATGTAGGTGGGCACATTTTTATTTACAAATATGATGCCGCGGTTGTGTGTTATGTACGATGACGGTATGGCTGTGTTTGTGATAGCACGCTTTAGTTGTGCGTGAATGGGACAGTACGGGTGGCGTTTAGCTTAGACAGTATGGTGGCTAAACGAGCAGGAGTATATTATTATATAAACCGACGCACTTGTATGGATGTAGTATGTAGGGCAGGATTTAAGTGTGGCGTGTAGGCTAGACAGGTATCGGTGTGTATATTTTACGCGGCTTTTTTGGCTGTGTCTTTGGGCCAGGCACGTTTGAGTTTTGGGAATGTAGGCTAGCCAAGTATGGGGTGTATATTTCGTAGTCTTTCACGCTTTTTATGTGTATGTATATGCTGTTGCTTTTTGGCGAGGCTCGTTCAATGGAACCCGGGGTTTAAAGGTTGAAAAGGGGAAGTATTAGCGTTACGTATATGGAGATTTTAACCCTACTCCCGGGCATGATTAAATGCACCTTTTCCAAAGTGTTTGCGGCTTACAGGAAAAAAAGGTGTGTGTTTTTTTTTTTTTTTTGTTTTTAATTTTTTTTTTTCGTTTTTTCCCCCCCCCTTTTCTCAGTCTCTCGCGGCCCTTCCTTTTTTTTTTTTTTAATTGAGAAAAATGTTTGCGGTTTTGGGGTGAGCGGGTGCGAGTAAATAAATAACTTTTTTTGGGGGGCCCCGACGGGAAAAGACAGAGAAAAAGAGCCACAGGATCTGTTGGTTGAGGTTTTCTTCAAGAGTGTCCCAAAAGAAAAAAAAGAAACACTGCAGAAAAAAATTAACTGGGAAGGGGAAAATCGTTTGTTACTCAAGGGCCCAAAAGCTACCTTACGAGCGTTTTTTCTTCAGTGCTGTAATAAAGTAAATGCAACGTAGGGATGAGAGAGAGAAGAGGAGAGAGGAGAGGGGAGAGAGAGGGAGAAGGGGGAGAGAGAGAAGAGAGGAGGAGAGAGAGAGAGAAGAGAAGGGAGAGCGAGAGAGAGAGGGAGGGGGGAGAGAGGAGACAGGAGAGAGAGAGAGAGCGGGGGAAGGGGGGAGAGGAAGAGAGGGAAAAGAGACGGGTGAGGGAAAAGAGGGGGAGGAGGAGGGGGAGACAGGAGGAAGAGAGAGAGAGGAGGGGAGAGGGGGAGGGGGGAGGAGAAAAGGGGAGGAAAAGAGAGAGAGGGGAGAAGAGAGAGAGAGAGACGAGGGAGGAGAGAGAGAGATGGTAGCTGGGAAAAGAAGGTTTTTGTTTTAAAAGACAAATCAAAATGCGTGAGGAGGAAGTTTTTTTTAAAGTACAATGGAAACGGTTTTGTTTTTGTTGTTTTTCTTTTTTGTTTTAAAATGTTAAAACATGGAAAGCTCCAAAAAAGAAATGATACGTGAGTTTCATTATTAACTTATTCTATTGTTATTAAAGCGAAAAACAATTTTCCCCTTTTTTGTGTGTGTGGTTGTGTGTGTTGTTGCGTGGTGCGTGCGTGGTGCGGGTGTGTGTGTGTGTGTGGTGTGTGTGTGTGTGTGTGTGTGTGTGTGTGTGTGTGTGTTGTTGTGTGTATAAAGCAGATCTGTCTTTGTTTTATAAAAAATTGACGCTGAAGTGGAGGGGTCAAAATCGGAAAAACTGTCAATTTCTAGACTCGCAGGAACTGACGGAAAAAATCAATAAGAGAGAAACTCTCTTCTTCTCTCTTTCTCTCTTCTCTCTCTCTCTCTCTCTCTGCATAAAAACCACCCTTTTTTTTTGTGCAGCAAATTGGGTTTACCGTGGCACACCAAATATTGAGGTGCACGCCCGGTTTTTATTCGCCGGTGTTTCTAAGCGAATTTGGGCGTTTTTTTTCAAACGCCGAGATTCCTCGACGTCTCCGGGTTTTTGGTAGAACGGGGGCCCCTCCTTGACAACTAGGCCCTTTTGCTGGCGAAACAAAAAAAATTGTGTTGTGTCTTCCCTCTACCTCCCCTTCACCCCTTCCCTTTTTTGCACTCCCCAACCCCCCCCCCCCCCCCCCTCTCTCTCTCCCTCTTCTTACTCCCTACTTCCTCCTTTCTTTTCTCCTTACCCTTCCAAAATCGCCGGACTACCTAAGTTTTCTTCGATACCGATTGAAACAGGAAAGAAGAAGAAAAGAAGAGAAGAAGAAGAAGAAGAAGAAGAAAAAGAAAGGGAAAGGAAAAAAAAAATGAAAGAAGAAAAAAAGAAAAAAAAGAAGAAGAAGGAAAAAAAGAAAGAAAGAAAAGAAAAAAAGGGAAAAAAAGGAAAAAAAAAGAAAAAAAAAGAAAAAGAGGGAAAAAGAAGAAGGAAGGAAAGAAAGAAAGAAAGAAAGAAAGAAAAGAAAGAAAGAAAAAGAAAAAAAAAAAAAGAAGAAAAAGAAGAAGAAGAGAAGAAGAAGAAGAAGAGAAGAAGCAAAGGAAGGAAGACAAAAAAAGGGGGGAAAAGGAGGACGAGAAGGGGGATACAGGGGAGGCGGGAAAGGGGGGTACAGGGGAGGCAAAGAAGGGGGGGTACAGAGGGAGGCGAAGAAGGGGGATACAGAGGGAGGCGAAGAAGGGGGATACAGAGGGAGGCGAAGAAGGGGATACAGAGGGAGGCGAAGAAGGGGGATACAGAGGGAGGCGAAGAAGGGGGATACAGAGGGAGGCGAAGAAGGGGATACAGAGGGAGGCGAAGAAGGGGGATACAGAGGGAGGCGAAGAAGGGGGATACAGAGGGAGGCGAAGAAGGGGTAAAGAAGGAGACAAAAAAAAACAACAAAAAACAACAACAACAGAAGTGTAGGAGTGAAGATGAGGAAGGAAGAAGAAAGACGAAGAAGAGGACGAGAAGAGAAGAAGAAAAAAACAAATCGAAAACGATGGAAAAAGAACACACGACGACGACGACGGGGACGACGACGACGACGGCGACGACGACGACGACGACAAAGGAGAAGAAGAAGAAGAAGAAGAAGAAGAAGAAGAAGAAGAAGGAGCAGGAGGAAAAGGAAGAGGAGAAGAAGAAGAAGAAGAAGAAGAAAACGAAAAGGAAGAGGAGGAGGAGGAGAGGAGGAGAAGGAGGAGGAGCAGGAGCAAGAAGAAGAAGAAGTTTAATTCCAGTGTTCTCCCGGTAGTTCATTCAGTGCCAACTACTACATACATGCTACAACACCGTCCCCTAATCCGTGAGGTCACACACAGACAACAAAGTGAAGACATGGACAAGGAGGGTACAGAAAAGAGGCTACAGACAACTCCAAGCAGATGCACAGTGTGTGTGTGTGTGTGTGTGTGTGTGTGTGTGTGTGTGTGTGTGTGTGTGGTGTGTGTGTGTGGTGTGTGTGGTGTGTGTGCGTGTGTGTGTGCGTGTGCGTGTGTGTGCGCGCGCGCTTGTGCGTGCGTAATAAACTCAAACCCGCTCACGCGAATGCACACACACACGCACGCACGCACACACGCACGCGCACGCGCACACACACACACACACACACACACACACACACACACACACACACACACACACACACCACATACTCTTCCACCCCCTCCATCTCTTCATCCCTCGATGGCTTTTACCTCTGCTCCCCAGCATATTAAACACGCTGACGTGTATTTCGGGCCTGCACGCAGAGAGCTAAGAGTCGGGAAGCTTCGTTAAGGTAATGTTGCTTATAGCCCAGCCGACCGCAATGGGTCATATTGGGGCTGTCATCGCGTTTAAATCAACTCACGTCATCAAAAACAACAAAAATAGTGCCAAATTCACACAACCCTTTAAAATACGCCTTCTAAAACACACAGGAAAATTTTTTTGAAATCTTTCCGCTGTAAAATCTTAGATAAGATGGAAATGTTGATCTCTTTCAGAAACTCAAAGACCACGTCAGGTGGGACATCTCTGAACAGGGTTTTTCATGGAGTCTGCTGCAAAATGCATGATGTAAGTCCCACAACTCTGAAAGATTATGTTTCACTGTGAAATGGTACATGACATGGAATGCACCACGGAGCTTCTTCACCTTTTAAAGATAAGAATGGGTGTAACAGGAGAGGCCTGTATGCAAACGACACAAGACAGTTTTTTTCTTTACGGCCCGCCTCCGATGCATGGTAAAAACTTTTTCAGATCTGGACGGATTTTGAATTGTTTGATATCCGCTACGATTTCCATTCTCCTTGCCAAGGTCTTTGATGTACGCCTGGGCTTGCGATACCAACGGCATATATAGTCAGCTGCAAGTAAATGTACCCCTTTTACCCCCACCCCCACCCCCTCCCCTCCCTTTCATTTTACTACAACCCAGAGAGTGAGAAAAACACCCAGATGGACAAACAAACAAACAAACAAACTCCTAAGACATTAAAGATAAACAAATAAATGGAATGCGCGCGCGCGCGCACCCCACACACACACACACACACACACACACACACACACACACACACACAGGGTACATGGGCAAGCTCGGAACATCTTTTTGGGGATGTCTCCTCGTATGTTCTCTGCGCTCTGTGTTGTCATTCTGCTAGGCGATTCGGGGTTGAAGCAGTATTCCTTGGAGTGACGGCCTGCGTTTATTTCGTCAGGGAGCAAGAGTTACCCTAGTTGTCTGTTAATTTAGGGGAATACAAGTTTGTCTATATTCTTTTGAGAATTTTTTTTTTCTTATACAAACGATCATCGTGGCAGTGGGGGTTTTCGCTTCACGCCCATTCCCTTTTTTAAAAGTTACTGTTTATGATATCGACATCATTATGTATTGAGGCAAATGATTGGCTGAGTCAAAATCACTGGCCAGTTAAATCAAACGTTCACATTTTCTGATTTCAGCCACTTTCCCGTCAACATGGCATACAACGATAATTCATACTTATGTTTCTTCGTTATTTTGTGCTTGATGAAATGGACCGGCCGTTCATTTGTGCGTTATAGAAATTAAAACAATCGATTATAGACCGTGTTTCTTTTTGTGCTTTGGAGAAATTAAAACAATCGATAATGGACGGCACTTCATTTTGTGCTTTATAGAAATCAAAACAATCGTAATGGACCGTATTTTTTTTTTGTGCATTGGAGAAATTAAAACAATCGATAATGAAGGGGCAGTTCATTTTGTGCCTTTGAGAAAAATTCAACCACTTGACAATGGACAGACAGTTTTCAATGGGGGCAGTTTTCGTAAACTCTTTGTCTACGGGCCCTCCTGCACTGGTAAAAGAAAAAAAAAAAGTTCCATCCCGTTGTATTCAATATGCCAGTTCTTCGGATATGCTTATCGTGAAGGTACTGAACACAACTAAATTTGGACAGCGCTCAGACGTATTCCACGAACAGCGTGCTCAATATTGACAAGAGCAGCAGTGTCGTAAAGACGTACATATGCCGATTTTCGACACTGGGACATTTTGGGGGCCCCCTTGTACTGCAAAATGTACGCTACATATGCTGGGCCTGCTGGTTTTGTTTGTCCCCAGTCACATATGCACATTCCTTTCGTGAATCGATGGTGTGCACTCTGCTGGGTTTCAGATTTTGTGACTGAATTTATAATAAAATCGGCGTTAACGAATGCATGCGCGCCATTTATCGAGGAGCGGGAAGGGGGGTAATCACCAAGAGCGGGAAAAGGGAGCTAACCTTAACCACACACGAGACGTGTCCAAGAAACGTTAAAACCTCACCGA
>CM031605.1:23692549-23700049 GCA_018398815.1 Conus ventricosus
TGTTATCTGCCTATTTTGTTATCGTGCCTGAATGTTGTTTATCTTGCCTTGAATGTTGTTTTATCGTGCTGAATGTTGTGTATCGTGCCTGAATTTGTTTATCGTGCCTGATGTTGTGTATCGTGCTGAATGTTGTGTATCGTGCCTGAATGTTGTGTATCGTGCAATGTTGTTTATCTTGCCTGAATGTTGTTTATCGTGCCTGAATGTGTTATCGTGCCTGAATGTTGTTTGATCGTGCTGAATGTTGTTTTATCGTTGCCTGAATGTTTGTATCGTGCCTGAATGTTGTGTATCGTTTGCTCTGATGTTGTTTATCGTGCTGATTGTGTGCGAATGTTGTTTATCGTGCCTGAATGTTGTTGTATCGTGCTGAATGTTGTTTATCTTGCCTGAATGTTGTTTTGTGCCTGAATGTTGTTTATGTGTGAATGTTGTTTATCGTGCCTGAAGTTGGTTGTATTTGTTATCGTGCCTGAATGTTGTTTATCGTGCTGAATGTTTGTTTATCGGTTGCCTTGAATGTTGTTTATCGTGCCTGATATGTTGTTTATCGTGCTGAATGTTGTTTTATCTGTCCTGAATGTTGTTTATCTGTGCTGAATGTTGTTTATCGTGCCTGAATGTTGTTATCGTCTGAATGTTGTTTTCTTGCTGAAGTTTTTTCGTACTGAATGTTGTTTATCGTTGCCTGAATGTTTGTTTTAATGCTGATGTGTATCTGCCTGAATGTTGTTTATCGTGCCTGAATGTTGTTTATCGTGCCTGAATAGTGTGTATCTTGCCTGGAATGTTGTGTATCGTGCCTGAATGTTGTTTATCGTGCCTGATGTTGTTATCTGCCTGAATTGTTATCGTGCATGTTGTTACGTCTTGATTGTTGTTTATCGTGCCTGAATGTTTGTTATCGTGCCTGATGTTGTTTATCTTGCCCTGAATGTTGTTTAGTGCCTGAATGTTGTTTTCGTGCCTGAATGTGTTTATCTTGCCTGAATGTGTTATCTGCTGAATGTTGTTTATCGTGCCTGAATGTTGTTTTATCGTGCCTGAATGTTGTTTCGTCCTGATTTGTTTTATCGTGCCTGAATGTTGTTTATCGTGCCTGAATGTTGTTTATCTGCTGAATGTGTTTATCGTGCCTGAATGTTGTATCGTGCCTGAATGTTGTTTATCGTGCTGAATGTTTGTTTATCGTGCTGAATGTTGTTATCGTGCTGAATGTTGATTCGTGCCTGAATGTTGTTATCGTTGCCTGAATGTTGTGTAATCGTGCCTGAATGTTGTGTATCGTGCCTGAATGTTGTGTTATCGTGCCTGAATGTTGTTTATCGTGCCTCTGAATGTTGTTTATCGTGCCTGAATGTTGTTATCGTGCTGAATGTTGTTTTTCGTGCCTGATGTTTGTTTATCGTGCCTGAAGTGTGTTCGTGTGATGTTGTTATCGTGCCTGATTGTTGTTATCGTGCCTGAATGTTTTTTATCTTGCCTGAATGTTGTGATCTTGCCTGAATGTTGTGTTATCGTGCCTGAATGTTGTGTATCTTGCCTGAATGTGTTATCTGCCTGAATGTTGTGTATCGTGCCTGAATGTTTGTTTATCGTGCCTGAAATGGTTGTGTATCGTGCCTGAATGTTGTTTATCGGCCTGAATGTTGTGTTATCGTGCCTTGTTTGTTTATGGTTTGTTATCGTGCCTGAATGTTGTTTTATCTGCCTGAATGTTGTGTTTCGTGCTGAATGTTGTGTATCGTTGTGTTGGGGATTTTCGTGCCTGAATGTTGTGTATCTTGCTCTGAATGTTGTGTATCGTGCCTGAATGTTGTTTATCTTGCCTGAATGTTGTGTATCGTGCCTGAATGTGTTTGTCGTGCCTTGATATGTTGTTTATCTTGCCTGAATGTGTTTGTCGTGCCTGAATGTTTTTTATCTTGCCTGAATGTTGTTGTCGTGCCTGAATGTTGTTTATCTTGCCTGAATGTTGTTTGTCGTGCCTGAATGTTGTTTATCTTGCCTGAATGTTGTGTTCGTGCTGATGTTGTTTATCTTGCTGAATGTTGTGTATCGTGCCTGAATGGTTGTTTATCTTGCCTGAATGTTGTTTATCGTGCCTGATTGTTGTTTATCTTGCTCTGATTGTGTTTATCGTGCCTGAATGTTGTGTTATCTTGCCTGAATGTTGTGTTTTCGTGCCTGAATGTTGTTTATCGTGCCTGAATGTTGTGTTATCGTGCTATTGTTTATTGCTGAAGTTGTGTATCGCTGATGTGTTTATCTTGCCTATTTTTTGTTTATCGTGCCTGATTGTTGTTTATCGTGCCTGAATGTTGTTTTATCTTGCTGAATGTTGTTTTATCTTGCCTGAATGTTGTTTATCTTGCTGATTTGTTTATGTGCTGAATGTTGTTTTATCTTGCCTGAATGTTGTTTTTCGTGCCTGTAGTGTTTTATCGTGCTGTTTGTGTATCTTGCTGTTTGTGTTTTCTTGCTGAATGTTGTGTATCGTGCCTGAATGTTGTGTATCGTGCCTGAATGTTGTTTATCGTGCCTGAATGTTTGTTGTATCGTGCCTGAATGTTGTTTTATGTGCCTGAATGTTGTGTTATCTTGCTCTGAATGTTGTTTATCGTGCCTGAATGTTGTTTATCGTGCCTGAATGTTGTGTATCTTGCCGAATGTGTGTGTGTATCGGCCTGAATGTTGTGTATCGTGCCTGATTGTTGTGTATTCGTGCCTGAATGTTGTGTATCGTGCCTGAATGTTGTGTATCTTGCCTAAATGTGTGTATCGTGCCTGAATGTTGTTTATCTTGCCTGAATGTTGTTTTATTCATGCCTGAATGTTGTTTGTCGTGCCTGAATTGTTGTTTATCGTGGCCTGAATGTTGTTTATCATGCCTGAATGTGTTTATCTTGCCTGAATGTTGTTTGTCGTGCCTGAGATGTTGTTTATCTTGCCTGAATGTTGTTTTCGTGCCTGAATGTTGTTTATCTTTCCTGAATGTTGTGTATCGTGCTGAATGTTGTTTATCTTGCCTGAATGTTGTTTATACTTGCCTGAATGTTGTTTATCGTGCCTGATATGTTGTTTATCTTGCCTGAATGTTGTTTATCTTGCTGAATGTTGTTTATCGTGCCTGAATGTTGTTTATCTTGCCTGAATGTTGTGTATCGTGCCTGAATGTTGTTTATCGTGCCTGAATGTTGTTTATCTTGCCTGAATGTGTTGTTATCGTGCCGAATGTTGTTTATCGTGCCTGAATGTTGTTTATCTTGCCTGAATGTTGTTTATCTTGCCTGAATGTTGTTTATCGTGCCTGAATGTTGTTTATCTTGCTGAATGTTGTTTATCTTGCCTGAATGTTGTTTATCGTGCCTGAATGTTGTTTATCGTGCCTGAATGTTGTTTATCGGCTGAATGTTGTTTACTTGCCTGAATGTTGTTTATCGTGCCTGAATGTTGTTTATCGTGCCTGAATGTTGTTTATCGTGCTGAATGTTGTTTATCGTGCCTGAATGTTGTTATATCGTGCCTGAATGTTGTTCATCGTGCCTGAATGTTGTTTATCTTGCCTGAATGTTGTTTATCTTGCCTGAATGTTGTTTATCTTGCCTGAATGTTGTTTATCGTGCCTGAATGTTGTTTATCTTGCCTGAATGTTGTTTATCTTCCCTGAATGTTGTTTATCGTGCCTGAATGTTGTTTATCGTGCCTGAATGTTGTTTATCGTGCCTGAATGTTGTTTATCTTGCCTGAATGTTGTTTATCGTGCCTGAATGTTGTTTATCGTGCCTGAATGTTGTTTATCGTGCCTGAATGTTGTTTATCGTGCCTGAATGTTGTTTATCGTGCCTGAATGTTGTTTATCGTGCCTGAATGTTGTTTATCATGCCTGAATGTTGTTTATCGTGCCTGAATGTTGTTTATCGTGCCTGAATGTTGTTTATCATGCCTGAATGTTGTTTATCGTGCCTGAATGTTGTTTATCATGCCTGAATGTTGTTTATCGTGCCTGAATGTTGTTTATCGTGCCTGAATGTTGTTTGTCGTGCCTGAATGTTGTTTATCGTGCCTGAATGTTGTTTATCGTGCCTGAATGTTGTTTATCGTGCCTGAATGTTGTTTATCGTGCCTGAATGTTGTTTATCGTGCCTGAATGTTGTGTATCGTGCCTGAAGAAGACCAAAAGGACTGAAACGCGTCGTGTTTTGTCTTGTAATTTGTCCCTTTCGAACGGCGGAATAATAGTAGTTTTTCTTTTCACTTTGATTACAAAACGCAAGCTTGTACACAATAAGGTTCTGAACTGTGGGGATGAAGCATGATGGTTGATCATTGTGAATATGTAGCCTACATCTGTTTGCTTTGATGGAGTTTTTGAATGTAGATATACGAACAACTAGTGATTAAGTCAATGGGGAAAAAGACAAACACCCAATACATGTTTCTTCTGTACAGTGCATAGGATACTGTATTAAATTGTGGAGCTTATGAAACGCTGCATGAAGTAAGTAAATAGGAGCAGAAAGAAGGATCGAGTGTCAGATGCACGCATGTGTCTATTTCAACATGGTTTTGGTGATGTGTGAGCAAGCAAACGTGTTTGCAATGTAAAACAGTTCATAAAAGTTACTTTTTAATAACTTTAGATTAATTCAAGATGACAAAAATGGCACGATCACATTCAACATGCAGACATACTAGCTATGTACAGAAAGTTTGGTCGTGCGAAAGAATTAAAATCTTACTTAATTTGAAGCTCAATATTTACTGTGCAGTGACTAGATTTAGGTTAGGGATATTAACTTTAAAAGTACATTATCATAGGTATGGAGAAAGAGGTTGTATAAATTTAGCTTGTCCGTTGTGCCGAAAAAGAAAAAAGAAAAAAAAATACTGAAAATAAATTGCATTTCGTTTTGTGCTCTTCAGTTGTAAATAAACGTACAGGGGAAATAATTCCAGCCAAATATTGACAGAAGCAGGCCTGTTTAGTCTTAGTTTATCGATGTCATCTACAAGACATAATGATGCATGTAATTTGTCTCCTTTTGTATAAACATAGAGATGACGTAATCTACAAGGCATAATGATGTATGGAATTCGTCTGTTTTTGTGTAAAACACTGAGATTAAGTCATCTGCAAGACATAACAATGCATGAAATTTGCCTCTTTTTTTGTATAAACATTGAGATTAAATAATCTATTGGACATGATGATGTACGGAATTTGTCTCTTTTTGTATAAAACACTCAAATTAAGTCGTCTACAAGACATAATGATGCATGAAATTTGTATCTATTGCATACAACACTAAGGTTAAGTGATCTATAAGACATAACGACATATAGAATTTGTCTTTTTCTATAAAACACCAAGGTTAAGAGAAACTGCAACGTCACAACATTATGCATTTATTCTTTTGTTTTTCCTTATACTCAGATAGTGTATGGGTTTCTCATCACTTTGTTCATTTTAGATAATAGTGTTGGTCATACTACCCCCTTTATGGGGCGGGGGATGGTGTGGGGGGCGTAAGATAATACGGGCGGAGGGGGAGTGAATAAAAACATTGCCACTGTCAATCGTCTCTTTCACTGTCTCCTCAACCACCTCCACATCTCTCTCTCTCTCTCTCTCTCTCTCCTCTCCTCTTCTCTCTCTCTCTCTCTCTCTCTCTCTCTCTCTCTCTCTCTCTCTCTCTCTCTCCTCCCCCACCCCCTCCCGAATTTTTCGCCAAAATATTCATTCGCTATACTGGCAGCACCACCTGTTCAGACCACGTAAGTTCCCAGTCTGTTAGGTCTTGGGCTGAATGTCTGCCATTCAGGATATTATCAGCCCCATTGAAAATAATGGCCTCCTGTTAGGAGGAAGGCCAGCTTTTTTTTTCACGTGGCTGCTTCTCTGTCTTGTCTGTCGGTCTGTCTGTCTGTCTGGCTGGCTGGCTGGTTAGCTGGCTGGCATTATGATCTGATAGACTGGCTGGCAGTAGATATGCTTTGCGTCAGAAATAAAAGGTCCGTTAAATTCACCCCCTAAATGAAAGTTTGTTAAATTCACGCCCTAAATGAAAGTTTGTTAAATTCACGCCCTAAATGAAAGTTTGTTAAATTCACGCCCAACATGAAAGTTTGTTAAATTCACGCCAGAAACGAAAGGCTGTTTAATTCACGCCAGAAACGAAAGTTATTGAATTCACGCCAGAAACGAAAGGTTGTTTAATTCACGCCAGAAACGAAAGGTTGTTTAATTCACGCCAGAAACGAAGGGTTGTTAAATCCTCGCCAGAAAGGAAAGGTTGTTTAATTCATGTCAGAAATGAAATGTTGTTTAACTCAAGGCAGAAATTAGAGATGGTTTAAGTCACGCCAAAGATGAGATTCTTTCATTCAAACCACAAAAGGTTGTCAAATTGACGCCAGAAATGAAAGGTTGTTTAATTGACGCCAGAAATGAAAGGTTGTTTAATTGACGCCAGAAATGAAAAGTTGTTTAATTCACGCCAGAAATGAAAGGTTGTTTAATTCACGCCAGAAATGAAAGGTTGTTTAATTCACGCCAGAAATGAAAGGTTGTTTAATTCACGCCAGAAATGAAAGGTTGTTTAATTCACGTCAGAAACGAAAGGTTGTTTAATTCTGCAGCCTTTTCACGCCAGCGTAGCTTCTATGCTGGGCCATGTTCTGTTCTTCTGTTTCTATCGCTGTCTGTCTGTCTGTCTGTCTGTCTGAATGTCTGTCTGTCTGCCTGTCTGTCTGTCTGAATGTCTGTCTGTCTGTCTGTCTGAATGTCTGTCTGTCTGTCTGTCTGTCTGAATGTCTGAATGTCTGTCTGTCTGTCTGTCTGTCTCTCAACTCTTGTTCTCCTGCTCCGTTATCCTCTCCTCAGTTTTTTGTTGTTCTTCTTGTTCTTCTACTTCTTGTGCTACTACTTCTTCTTCTTCTTCTCGTTGTGTTTCACTTCCATTTTATCTTCCTTTCTTCCTCATTTTCCTCAGTTTTTTTTTTGTTGTTCTCCTTGTTCTTCTACTTCTTGTGCTACTTCTTCTTCTTCTTCTCGTTGTGTTTCTCTTCCATTTTATCTTCCTTTCTTCCCCATCCTCCTTATATCTCTTTTTCTCTTCCTCCTTTTCTTTTTCATTTTTTTTTCTTTGGTCGTCCTCCCTTTCCTTTCTCGCCTACTCCTCCATTTGTTTCTTCTTCGCCGTCCCTCCTTTCCTCATTATTACCCTCCTCCTCCTTCTAATATTTCTTCGTGTTTTTTGTTGTCCTTCTCGTCTTCATTTCTCTTCTTTTGGTTGTTCTTTCCTTCCTCGTCTTCCTTCTTCTTCTCTTTCTCTTCCCTTTTCTACACATCCTCTTCTTCCTCCTTCTTTCTGTCCTTCTTCTTTCCTCTTCTTTTTCCTCCTTCTCCTCCTCCTGTTCCTTCTTTAATCTCGCCTGCCTAACCCCACTCCGCCCCCCCCCCCCCCCCCCCTGCCCCCGGGCCCCTCCCCCTTT
>CM031605.1:23710049-23720049 GCA_018398815.1 Conus ventricosus
AGTCATTAGGGCCCACTGTGCCTGCCTCTCTTCGGAAGAAAAGTCTCAGTGTCTCTAATTGTGTTGTGCAAACAGAATGTACATGACCATTTTCTGTCTTCCGCATGGTTGTGTGTGTGTTTGTGTGTGTGCGTGCGTGCGTGCGTGCGTGCGTGTGCGTGCGTGCGTGTGCTGTGTGTGTGTGTGTGTGTGTGTGTGTGTGTGTGTGTGTGTGTGTGTGTGTGTTGCTTTTTGCTTTCATCTTTTCGGATTTTGCATTTCTTTTTGTTTATTCGTCGTTAAACTGATGTATTCTGCTGATTGTCTTTGAAGTATTGTCTGAGCCATGCCAACCAGTCTGAAATGTGCGAGAAATTCCATGATGTGAAACTGACATAGAAAGCGTTGTGAGGCTGTCATCATGTTCATGTCACGTTCATCCATCTGTTTTCAGTGCAGCTCACGGTTTGTTTGTTTTTCTTACAACATGTCTTTTTTTTTTTTTTGCTGTCCCAACCTCTGCGCCACCTCAGAGGCAGTGCACCCACGCCGCTCATTCCGACACCCCGTCCACAGCCACAGCCCGGTCGGCCCCGCCGCAGCCCCCGGCACCGGCAATCCACAGGGAGCAGTCAATGTCAAGTCGTCAAGAGGCAACCCACCGGAGGAGACACTGCACTGCTGCCGAGTCACTTCGGTGGTGGTGTTCATATCAGTGGCGCCTTGGCTCGTCCTGTCTTGTGTCTTGTCCCGAACGGTTCATTTCTAGTTCATTGTGCGTGAGACCACAGAGATCAGGGCCACAGATCACGTGTAGTCCCATTGTCTTTGCTGACACACGGCACTGAACTCATTTATTACCCTGAAGTGCCTGAACGAAATCTGTTGTTGTTTTTTCCCCACTTTCACAAGTTTCTTTTCCTTTTATGCCTTTTTTGTTTTGTTTAAAAAATCCGAGAACCAGGGCAGTTACCATCTATTCGAACGATCTTTATACAATGTTAACGCGACCGCGAACCCGAATTCTGACCTGTCTGTGGTGCACGAACACACACACAAACAAACAAGCGAGCAAGCAAGCAAGGAAGCAAACAGAAAAGCAGAAATGGACCTGTGGTTTTATCAGAGTGCCTGTATGGCGTAGAGTGCCTGTATGGCGTAGAGTGCCTGTATGACGTAGAGTGCCTGTATGGCGTAGAGTGCCTGTATGACGTAGAGTGCCTGTATGGCGTAGAGTGCCTGTATGGCGTAGAGTGCCTGTATGACGTAGAGTGCCTGTATGGCGTAGAGTGCCTGTATGGCGTAGAGTGCCTGTATGACGTAGAGTGCCTGTATGGCGTAGAGTGCCTGTATGGCGTAGAGTGCCTGTATGGCGTAGAGTGCCTGTATGACGTAGAGTGCCTGTATGGCGTAGAGTGCCTGTATGGCGTAGAGTGCCTGTATGGCGTAGAGTGCCTGTATGACGTAGAGTGCCTGTATGGCGTAGAGTGCCTGTATGGCGTAGAGTGCCTGTATGGCGTAGAGTGCCTTTATGGCGTAGAGTGCCTGTATGGCGTAGAGTGCCTGTATGGCGTAGAGTGCCTGTATGACGTAGAGTGCCTGTATGGCGTAGAGTGCCTTTATGGCGTAGAGTGCCTGTATGGCGTAGAGTGCCTGTATGGCGTAGAGTGCCTGTATGGCGTAGAGTGCCTGTATGGCGTAGCGTGCCTGTATGGCGTAGAGTGCCTGTATGACGTAGAGTGCCTGTATGACGTAGAGTGCCTGTATGGCGTAGAGTGCCTGTATGGCGTAGAGTGCCTGTATGGCGTAGCGTGCCTTTATGGCGTAGAGTGCCTGTATGGCGTAGAGTGCCTGTATGGCGTACATGTCCAATCTTTCTGACTTTCCCAGTGACCAGGGTGCAGTGAACACGTCATGTTGACTTCGGGTGTTCAGCGGACTTACTTGTAGAGCATGGAGTCCTTAGTCGGCTAGTTGCCAGTTCAAATCCCAGCTGAGACTGCCTTGTTTTTTTCGCGGCTCAGTTTACAATGTTTTCCTCTGGTGAGAACAAGGGGCAGAGGATTGCCTACCATCCCAGGGAATGAAGGGGGAGAGGATTGCCTACCACCTCAGGGAATGAAGGACAGAGGATTGCCTACCACCTCAGGGAATGAAGGACAGAGGATTGCCTACCACCTCAGGGAATGAAGGACAGAGGATTGCCTACCATCCCAGGGAATGAAGGGCAGAGGATTGCCTACCATCCCAGGGAATGAAGGGCAGAGGATTGCCTATCATCCCAGGGAATGAAGAACAGAGGATTGCCTACCATCCTAGGGAATGAAGGGCAGAGGATTGCCTACTATCCTAGGGAATGAAGGGCAGAGGATTGCCTACCACCTCAGGGAATGAAGAACAGAGGATTGCCTACCATCCTAGGGAATGAAGGGCAGAGGATTGCCTACCACCTCAGGGAATGAAGGACAGAGGATTGCCTACCACCTCAGGGAATGAAGGGGAGAGGATTGCCTATCACCTCAGGGAATGAAGGACAGAGGATTGCCTACCACCTCAGGAATGAAGGACAGAGGATTGTCTACCACCCCAGGGAATGAAGGGCAGACGATTGCCTATCACCTCAGGGAATGAAGGACAGAGGATTGCCTATCACCTCAGGGAATGAAGGACAGAGGATTGCCTACCACCTCAGGGAATGAAGGGGAGAGGATTGCCTACCACCTCAGGGAATGAAGGGCAGAGGATTGCCTACCACCTCAGGGAATGAAGGGCAGAGGATTGCCTACCACCCCAGGGAATGAAGGGGAGAGGATTGTCTACCACCCCAGGGAATGAAGGGCAGAGGATTGCCTACCGTCCCAGGGAATGAAGGGCAGAGGGTTGTCTACCATCTCAGGGAATGAAGAACAGAAGACTGACTGCATTCTAAGAGAATGAGGGGCAGCGAGTTGACTACATTCCCAAAGAGTAAGGAGCTGATTATTGAGTATTTTCCTGAAAATAAAATATAACCTGACTACATTACGAAAGAATAAAGGGCACGAGATTATTTGCATTCCCAGAGAATAAAGGGCAGAGAGCAAATTACATTTCTAGAGAATGAAGGGCAGAGAGCAAATTACATTCCCAGAGAATGAAGGGCAGAGAGCAAATTACATTTCCAGAGAATGAAGGGCAGAGAGCAAATTACATTTCTAGAGAATGAAGGGCAGAGAGCAAAGTACATTTCTAGAGAATGAAGGGCAGAGAGCAAATTACATTTCTAGAGAATGAAGGGCAGAGAGCAAATTACATTTCTAGAAATGAAGGGCAGAGAGCAAATTACATTTCTAGAGAATGAAGGGCAGAGAGCAAATTACATTTCCAGAGAATGAAGGGCAGAGAGCAAATTACATTTCTAGAGAATGAGGGGCAGACATTGACTACATTATCAGAGAACGAGGGGCACAGGATTTACTCCCAGATAATGAGAAACAGGGACTGCTTGCATTTCCAGAGAATGAATGGCAGAAGATTAAATGTGCCTGATTTCCAGAAAATGAGGGGCAGAGGTTGACTATAATATCCAAGTGAACGAGAGGCAGATGATTGACTGCATTCTCAGGGAATGAGAAACAGAGATTGATCATATTTTCAGAGAATGCGAGGCGGAGGATTGGCTATTTTCCCAGAGAACAAGGAGAGAACTGACTTCCTTCCAAGCCACTGGGATGCAGGATTCCAAGCCACTGGGGATGCAGGATTGACCACGTTCCCAGAGAATGAAGGGCAGAGGATTGACCACATTCCCAGGGAAGGAAGGGCAGAGGATTGACTATATTCCCAGAGAAGGAAAGGTAGAGGACTATATTCCCAGAGAAGGAAGGGCAGAGGATTGACTATATTCCCAGAGAAGGAAAGGTAGAGGACCATATTCCCAGAGAAGGAAGGGCAGAGGATTGACTACATTGCCAGAGAAGGTAGGGCAGAGGATTGACTACATTCCCAGAGAATGAAGGGCAAAGGATTGACTACATTCCCAGAGAATGAAGGGCAGATGATTGACTACATTCCCAGAGAATGAAGGGCGGAGGATTGACTACATTTCCACAGAAGGTAGGGCAGAGGATTGACTACATTCCCACAGAAGGTAGGGCAGAGGATTGACTACATTCCCACAGAAGGTAGGGCAGAGGATTGACTACATTCCCACAGAAGGTAGGGCAGAGGATTGACTACATTCCCACAGAAGGTAGGGCAGAGGATTGACTACATTCCCATAGAAGGTATGGCAGAGGATTGACTACATTCCCATAGAAGGTAGGGCAGAGGATTGACTACATTCCCATAGAAGGTAGGGCAGAGGATTGACTACATTCCCAGAGAATGAAGGGCAGAGGATTGACTACATTCCCAGAGAATGAAGGGCAGAGGATTGACTATATTCCCAGACGATAAGGCATAGGACTGACTGCATTCCAAGAGAAGAAGAAAAAGACTGGCCACATTCCAAGAGAGAGAGAGAGAGAGAGAGAGAGAGAGAGAGAGAGAGAGAGAGAGAGAGAGAGAGAGAGAGAGAGAGAGAGAGAGAGAAGAGAGAGACAGACAGACAGACAGACAGACAGACACACACACACACACACACACACACACACACACACACACACACACACACACACACACACACACACACACACACACACACAAAGATATAGACAGAGACAGAGATAGACGGAGAGACAAAAACGGGTGGGATGGGGAAGGGTGGGGGCACTAAGGAAAGCGCCAGGAGCAAAACTTTCGTTCTTTAATCTTTATCGGTTTACGAGGAAACACTCGACTTGTAAGCTTTTAGCTCCGGCTCACGCTGTTCGCCCAGTTGAACCCTGGATCTGGCCAGCGTGAAGGGTGTGTTTACACCAAGCCCTGCGATAATGATAAGCAGCAGCAGAGGTGAGCGTCGATAACATAGAACCCCCACCATCTTCACCCCCACCACACCTCCCACCCGCACTCCCTTTAAAACGCTAGGCATCAGATCTACAACTGAGAGAGAGAGAGAGAGAGAGAGAGAGAGAGAGAGAGAGAGATTAAGCGTAGTTGATGTGGAAAGGATCGAATGGTTGAAATGAGCCGAGGAAGAATAATCAGTGAATAATCAAGAGAGAATAACATTATTTTGAACGCTAAAGTGAAAACAACGAAAGGTGTATCACACTAAGTCAGCTCTGCTAGCGCTACCCATTAGCTCACATGACTCACACAGATAAGGCACAAGAACAAACAAGAGACCCCCCCCCCCCCCACACACACACACACACATCCCCCTTTTCTCCCCTTCCACCCCCTCTTTCCAATTGAAAGGTTCCAAATTGACCGCACAGTCTTCCTTCCAAAAGAAAGGTTCCAAATTGACTGCATAGCCTTCTTTCCAAAAGAAAGGTTCCAAACTGACTGCATAGCCTTCTGTCACTTTCCAAAAGAAAGGTTCCAAATTGACTGCATAGCCTTCTGTCACTTTCCAAAAGAAAGGTTCCAAATTGACTGCATAGCCTTCTGTCACTTTCCAAAAGAAAGGTTCCAGATTGACTGTACAGCCTTCTGTCACTTTCCAAAAGAAAGGTTCCAAATTGACTGCACAGCCTTCTGTCACTTTCCAAAAGAAAGGTTCCAAATTGACTGCATGGCCTTCTTTCCAAAAGAAAGGTTCCAGATTGACTGCATAGCCTTCTGTCACTTAGCATGCGGGAACGCAGCAACTGCAGTGGAAAAGTTGTACGAAGAGAAATGGACATTTCATTCCAAACGGATATCGCTTTTGTTTCTTTATCCTGTATCTCACAAAACACTTAGACGATGTGAAGAAGACTCATAATGATTGCAGAGATACCGAAAGCAAGCGAAGGTACCAATGAACATACCTAACAGAGCGTTTTAGAGTAACTCTAGTTTAACACGCGATTCAAATCAGACAAGTGTACTTTTGACAACTGTATCTTCTTCAAACGTTACAAAAAATAGGAAGAAAGCAGGCTCACAATATACTCCCTGGGTAGCTTGTGAGGAGTGTTAGTCTGAGCATGATTGCGTCTGCTCTCTACAACGACTGAAAAAAACACTCTTGTGGGAATTCACTTTGTCTGTTTTCTACTGCGTATCAAGTAATCGTTGATTTGCATTCTGTTCTGTGTGGTTATATGTATAATGTGAATAGTTAACAGTTTCTGATTCTTTTTTTTTTTATATCGAATTTGAGAAGATAAGTGATTGCTCGTTCTTTCGTTTTCATAGTCCTGAATGTTGTTTATCTTGCCTGAAGAAGAAGAAGACCTAAGAGGTCGAAACGCGTCGTGTTTTGTCTTGCTTTTTGTTTGGCCATGTACGGTAACTTCTTGCACGTGCGTCCTGTTTGAGACTGTGCTATTTTTGACTGGTCAGCTAAAGTGGTTTTGGAAATCGGTAAAAAGTGTGTACTTTTCCTGCATTTTGTCCTCAGGTCGAAAGATGTCGGCAGAGGAAAGTTCGGTAAGTCGTCTCACTCTCTCGCAACTCGTCTTTGTCCGGGTGTCGTTCTCTTGTGCAGGTAAGTGATGAACGACTTGCGTGCAAGAGGACTGTTGAGTGGGCGGGGTTGTCTTCCAAGGTCAGCACATAGGCCTGTTTCTGCTCGTGCGCTGTTAGAGCGGTCGTTCTAATGCCTGCGCGAAAGCTTTGCCCCTCCCCCCTCCCCCACACACACACCTCCCACACACACACACCTCCCCTCCCTGCAAGCCAACCACCGTGTGTGTGTGCTTCCAACGTGACATTTTGACACTGTCCCCTGTGACGTGTGGTGGTGACATTTTGACACTGTCCCCTGTGACGTGTAGTGGTGACATTTTGACACTGTCCCCTGTGACGTGTAGTGGTGACATTTTGACACTGTCACCTGTGACGTGTAGTGGTGATATTTTGACACTGTCCCCTGTGACGTGTAGTGGTGACATTTTGACACTGTCCCCTGTGACGTGTAGTGGTGACATTTTGACACTGTCCCCTGTGACGTGTAGTGGTGACATTTTGACACTGTCCCCTGTGACGTGTAGTGAACTACCAGCCAGCCCGTGACCAGAGGCAGGGGTGAATGCGTTCAATATGGCAATGGACCTGCATGCAACTTGCGAAAGGAGATACTCTCGCGCTACTGCTGTATTATATCTGAACAGCGATCTGACAAGCGGAGAGGCGAAGGACCACGTGCACAACGTAGTCTCAAATGTCATCGTAGTGTTGTGGTACCCACTCTATCATTTTTTTTTTTTTTGTTGTTGTTGTGAATTTGATATGAAATCGCAGAAATTTTTTTTACCTGTCCTTGACTTTATACTGACTGCATAGCCAATTACCTATACAAAAGGCAACGTTTGCTCGCATTGTGAAACAAGTTCATAGCCATCACTCCAAAGTGATGCTCCTTTCGGCACCAGTTCCCCTGGCACAGATGCAGATACGAGACCCACAGAACAGAGAACAAGACGCAAGTGAAACGCTTGCCCAAATACTCCGAGATAACACCTGGAAGCCAAAGTGACATTACGTATTGTTTATAGATCGGAATGATGCTGACTAACATAAAACAGTTTGTCTCTGGCTATCTGATACATAAGTCCATTATTAACTCATAGGCAGACAAATGCTCTAAATTCGAACTGTCGAATATGCTAAGGTTCATAAGAAGACCGAGCGCGAGTCCCACTTTTTGTACTCCCAGTTCTTATAGAACAGGAGTACTTTACAATGGGAACGAAGAAATGCTGTCTGTGTGTCTGTCTGTCTGTCTGTCCGTCTGTGGTCAAAATGTGTTCCACTCGCTCCAGACAAAACTTCTGGGCCAATCTTTCTGAAAATTTGTAGGTATGTTCATTATGGGTCGCGGATGATGCCCAATGTTTTATTTTACCACAATAGCCGTTACTAATGGCTATAAATGATAATTTTAAAAACATAAGGGAAATAACCACCGCACTGTCGAGTTTTTTTCTTCCACAAACTGGAAATTGTTTCCCCTCTTAGCACTGTGCTGGAGTACGTTTATATGCTTTGCATCTTGTTTTCTTGTTGTGGATCACGGGATATTATGGAAATAGTTTATGTATCATTCTGGTAGTTGAAAGAGCCAAAGTTGTTAACATTTACCACAGTATTGGTATTGACAAATGAAGTCATCGTCAATGAAGTTTTTGTTGTTGTTTCTATGCAAATGCGTTAAAACATTAAAAGATTATGTGACGTGATCTGTATGTATACTTGTTGTTTAGAGTATTCTTAACAAAATTTCTAGTGTGATTTTAGGTGTATTTCAAAGAGTTGTGTGAATGAGATTTTTTTGTTTTTTATTTGCTTGTTTTTGGATGACTTGTGGGTTCGCTTCAACGCTGTGATAGCCCTGATGTGGTCCTTTGCGGTCGGCTGGGCTACAAGCAACATTACCACACCTTACCGTATGCTCATGTACATCTCCATTCAACAAAGTCATCTTTTAAAAAAAAAATTTTTTTTACTCCTTTCAGTCCTTGGAAAATGTCTGGATAATAGAAGCTTATAAAATAGTTGGATGATCAGGGCGACATGAAATGGATATCAGCTTGGGATTTATTGCAGTAAGTATTCCTGTCAGTTCAAAAGCAACTGCTTGTACTGAAACTGACAAATATTTGAATCTGATTGTGAACCGTTTACTACCTCTGCTATTTTTCTACCCCTCCCCCCCATCCCCCCCCCCCCCCCCCCCACACACACACATACACTCCCACTAGGTATTTTCGTTCTATCCCGCGCCTCCCATTCAATACTGCCCACTCCACACCCCGAACACACACACACACACACACACACACACGTACACACACGCGTGCACACACGCTCGCACGCACATAAAAACGCACACACACACGCACGCACGCACGCATGCACACACACACACACAAACACACGCACGCACGCACGCACACACACGCACGCACGCACGCACGCACACACACGTCAGCCTTTTCCCCTCCTTGGCATCCCACTCCATCACAGTTCATGCTTGTTTCTTCAAAGCGACAGGGACAGGGGCATTATTCCGACATTAACCCCCCCCCCCCCCTCCGCCCCTTCTGTCTTCCCCTGACCCCTACACTCCCTTCTTCATACACACACACACACACACACACACACACACACACATACATACATACATACACGCACGCACGTACGCACGCACGCACACGCGCACGCACGCACGCACGCACGCACACACATATGTATAACGTGCGCGGATATCCGTACACACACACACACACACACACACACACACACACGCACACACACACACACACACCCCTCAAGACACACGTCCAAAGAATGTCGCTTTGCAACAGTGGAGAAGGCGACACGAACTTTCTCTCCTGCCAGCCTGAGACCGTCTGGACTTCACCACTGTCCTGAGGTGTGCCTCCCTGGTCAGACGGAGCCGAACAGACCACCAGACTGTTTGAAATCCAGAGATGAAGGAGAAGCAAGTGGGAGGGAGATAGGGTGCGGTACGGTGGAGGAAAGAAGGGTAAGGTGGAGTACAGGGGTGGGGGTGGGGGTGGGGTGGGGGTGGGGCAACGGATGAAATGGTGGAAGGGGAGCATGGGGGGGGGGGGGGGGGGGGGGGGGGGGGGGGGGGGGGGGGGGGGGGGGGGAGGGGGAGGTAAGAATTAGAGGAGGGGTGAGGGGTAAGGTGGGAAGGAGGAGGAAAGGGGTAAAAGAGACTGACAAGAGGGAGAAAGTAAAAACATAGAGAGACAGACAGACAGACAGAGACAGACAGACAGACAGACAGACAGACAGCGAGAGACAGAGAGAGACGGACAGGCAGACAGACAGACAGAGACAGACAGACAGAGACAGACAGAGAGAGAGAGACAGAGAGAGACAGAGAGACAGAGACAGAGATAAAAGAGAGGGAGGGAGGGAGGGAGGGAGGGAGAGATAAGGAGTAAGGTGAGAAGGAGGAGGAAAGAGGAGAAAG
>CM031605.1:23736366-23738866 GCA_018398815.1 Conus ventricosus
GATGGAACTCGAACGCACGACTTCGCAGCCGCCTTCCCGCAACGCTAACCCTGTACCACGGACGCTGGGTTTTCAAATCACCTTGATCTACAATACAAACCAGATGGATGTTGTCACGCAGGGACTGAGACCGAAAAGGAAATCGTGTGGAAGTATATACTGCTCTCCCCTCTCCTTCTCCCGCCCCTCCCTCTGCCTTAATGCTTTATAAAGAAACGGGCGAGAAAGGAATGGAAACCCTGTTGGATACATTGAAATCGCTCAGCCGACAAGGTGTAGGGCTGTCAAATTCTTGTAAGACAACTGGTCACATCATGAAGACAGATCAGACCTTCAGGGGCAAAAAGAAACAAGAAAAAAAAACCTTGACAAAAAAATCATATGCTGAAAAAGAAGCAAGCAACAAACGGCTGTTTGACAAGGTAATTGAGCTATCTACATCTTGTAGATTATAAACTAGGCCGTCAGGGGTCATAAACGAGGCCGTCAGGGGTTATAAACTAGACCGTCAGGGGTTATAAACTAGGCCGTCAGAGGTTATAAACTAGGCCGTCAGTGGTTATAAACTAATCCTCCAGGGGCTATAAACTAGTCCATTAGGGGCTATAAATTAGCTGTTCTGAGAAACCAAGGCATTGATACAGTGCAAAATGTAACAACTGAGTAAAATATAACAATGATACATTTTGTGTGGAGCAGATTGTTACTTCTGTAACTTTGTAACTATTTGCATGTGTGATGTACGCAAAATGTGGCAGTTGTTACATTTCGTGTCGACTTCATTCGAGCTCCTTGAAATAAAAGTTATTTTCCCTGTCTCTGTAACTAGAGTTTAAGAGCCCCTTCTCTCGTTGTTTTGGAGTAACCGTTTGGTTTTAGTGTCGATCTTTTTTCTGAAACACATACAAACTCAGAAACCAAAGTCAAAAGTCTGTGTCTGTTTATAGAACTGTGTGCGACAAATCTGAGCTACTCCAATGTGGTGACCCCGACGTCATACGACGTCAAGATGGCGGGAGAAATCTGTCCTCAATCTATCCCAGCCGACTTAGCAACACAGCCGCAGGCTCTAAATGCCCGATCTAGCTCAGTCAACCCGGTGTCCATCAAACTACCAGAATTTGGAAATCAGAAATTTGGTTTGCCAGGTGGAAGCCCAGTTTGACATCAAAGGCATGAATCATGACCAAACAAAACACATTGTCAGTGCACCAGACATCAACACTTCAGAGGAAGCCCAGGTCATTCTCACCAACCCACCAACGGATCACAAGTACAACACTTTGAAGAAAGCTCTGGTCAAAACCACTGGCAAACCTCAAGTGCAGAAAGATGCTAGCCCCTCAATCTTAGAGGACTTGGTGACAAACACCCCACTGCTCTCGTGCGCAAGATTAACGCTCTCGGTGACGACTCACAAACACTAACCTGTGCATTGTTCCTGGCAAACCTCCCTTCGGACACGCGGAGTATTCTAGGAGGAGATAACATCGCAGAGACGGACGCACTTGCTGAGGCAGCAGGCCGCATCTGGGAGGCACGCGCTGCAGGTGTGCAGCAGGTCTCCATGGCTCCAACTGAAACACACACCACACACATGAAACTGCTCTCTGAACACAATGTGGTCACACCAACACCAGAAGAAACTGTCTCCGACATCAAGAAAGAAAAGCGGCACCCTCCTCCTTTATAGCAAGGCACAACTAAACCGTCCACCGTGCGCTTCTACCACCAGAGATTTTGACAAGACACCAGTCGTTGCCAGCCTGGCTGCAAATTTGCATCATTACTCTCCAGAGCGAGCTGTTACCACACAAAGGTCACCACTGCACAAAATGTCACATTTATGACATTTTGCACCAGTTGTGACATTTTGTGCAGTGAAGGACTGCACAAAATGTCACAACTCGCAGTTGTGACAATTTGTGCACTATTGCCCCATTTTCGAATTGACTCTTGCACAAAATGTCACAACCTCTGTGAGTCTTGGTAGTCCCACGTTGGCCAGAACGGACATTTTTGGCAATGTCTCTTCAACCACTTAAGACAGCCTTCTCAAAGTTGTTTGGTGATTAGGTAAGGTATGCTACTACTGCTCGCAATATCTCTTGAACCACTTTATACAACCTTTTCAAATTTTGTTTGTTGACTAGGTAAGGTAAGCTAATACTGCTCGCAAAACATCAACGATCTGCGTGACCTTGACCTTGACTTTGGACCTTGAGCACCCATATCCTTCCTCCTGCAATATCTTCCAAATCTTTGAAGTAAAATCCTCCAAACTCCACGTATGCACTAGCCTTGGGGACAACAACTGACAGCAAGGCATGTACTGCCCCTGACACCCGGTGCCCCTAATGCCAGTGCCCTAATGCCAGTGCCCCTAATGCCAGTGCCCCTAATGCCAGTGCCCCCAGTGCCAGTGCCCCTAATGCCAGTGCCCCTAATGCCAGTGCCCCTAATGCCAGTGCCCCTAATGCCAGGGCCCCTAATGCCAGGG
>CM031605.1:23748100-23750600 GCA_018398815.1 Conus ventricosus
GTTACCTACCGTCTGTGGGAAAAGCTCTCTTTTTGTTACCTACCGTCTGTGGGAAAAGCTCTCTTTTTGTTACCTACCGTCTGTGGAAAAGCTCTCCTTTTGTTACCTACCGTCTGTGGGAAAAGCTCTCTTTTTGTTACCTACCGTCCTTGGGAAAAGCTCTGTTTTTGCTACGTACCGTCCTTGGGAAAAGCTCTCCTTTTGTTTCCTACCGTATGTGGGAAAAGCTCTCCTTTTGTTACCTACCGTCTGTGGGAAAAACTCTCTTTTGTTACCTACCGTCTGTGGGAAAAACTCTCTTTTTGTTACCTACCGTCTGTGGGAAAAGCTCTCCTTTTGTTACCTACCGTCTGTGGGAAAAACTCTCTTTTTGTTACCTACCGTCTGTGGGAAAAGCTCTCCTTTTGTTACCTACCGTCTGTGGGAAAAACTCTCTTTTTGTTACCTACCGTCTGTGGGAATAACTCTCTTTTTGTTACCTACCGTCTGTGGGAAAAGCTCTCTTTTTGTTACCTACCGTCTGTGGGAAAAGCTCTCCTTTTGTTACCTACCGTCTGTGGGAAAAGCTCTCTTTTTATACCTACCGTCCGTGGGAAAAGCTCTCTTTTTGTTACCTACCGTCTGTGGGAAAAGCTCTCCTTTTGTTACCTACCGTCCTTGGGAAAAGCTCTCCTTTTGTTACCTACCGTCTGTGGGAAAAGCTCTCCTTTTGCTACCTACCGTCCTTGGGAAAAGCTCTCTTTTTGTTACCTACCGTCTGTGGGAAAAGCTCTCCTTTTGTTACCTACCGTCTGTGGGAAAAGCTCTCTTTTGTTACCTACCGTCCTTGGGAAAAGCTCTCTTTTTGCTACCTACCGTCCTTGGGAAAAGCTCTCTTTTTGCTACCTACCGTCCTTGGGAAAAGCTCTCCTTTTGTTACCTACCGTCTGTGGGAAAAGCTCTCCTTTTGTTACCTACCGTCTGTGGGAAAAGCTCTCCTTTTGTTACCTACCGTCTGTGGGAAAAGCTCTCCTTTTGTTACCTACCGTCTGTGGGAAAAGCTCTCTTTTTGTTGCCTACCGTCCTTGGGAAAAGCTCTCCTTTTGTTACCTACCGTCTGTGGGAAAAGCTCTCTTTTTGTTACCTATCGTCCTTGGGAAAAGCTCTCTTTTTGCTACCTACCGTCCTTGGGAAAAGCTCTCCTTTTGTTACCTACCGTCTGTGGGAAAAGCTCTCTTTTTGTTGCCTACCGTCTGTGGGAAAAGCTCTCTTTTTGTTGCCTACCGTCTGTGGGAAAAGCTCTCCTTTTGTTACCTACCGTCTGTGGGAAACGCTCCCCTTTTGTTACCTACCGTCTGTGGGAAAAGCTCTCTTTTTGCTACCTACCGTCCTTGGGAAAAGCTCTCTTTTTGTTACCTACCGTCTGTGGGAAAAGCTCTCCTTTTGTTAACTACCGTATGTGGGAAAAGCTCTCCTTTTGTTACCTACCGTCTGTGGGAAAAGCTCTCTTTTTGTTACCTACCGTCTGTGGGAAAAGCTCTCCTTTTGTTACCTACCGTCTGTGGGAAAAGCTCTCCTTTTGTTACCTACCGTCTGTGGGAAAAGCTCTCTTTTTGTTACCTACCGTCTGTGGGAAAAGCTCTCTTTTTGTTACCTACCGTCTGTGGGAAAAGCTCTCTTTTGTTACCTACCGTCTGTGGGAAAAGCTCTCTTTTTGTTACCTACCGTCTGTGGGAAAAGCTCTCTTTTTGTTACCTACCGTCTGTGGGAAAAGCTCTCCTTTTGTTACCTACCGTCTGTGGGAAAAGCTCTCTTTTTGTTACCTACCGTCTGTGGGAAAAGCTCTCTTTTTGTTACCTACCGTCTGTGGAAAAGCTCTCTTTTTGTTACCTACCGTCTGTGGGAAAAGCTCTCTTTTTGTTACCTACCGTCTGTGGGAAAAGCTCTCTTTTTGTTACCTACCGTCTGTGGGAAAAGCTCTCCTTTTGTTACCTACCGTCTGTGAGAAAAGCTCTCTTTTTGTTACTACCGTCCTTGGGAAAAGCTCTGTTTTTGCTACGTACCGTCCTTGGGAAAAGCTCTCCTTTTGTTTCCTACCGTATGTGGGAAAAGCTCTCCTTTTGTTACCTACCGTCTGTGGGAAAAACTCTTTTTGTTACCTACCGTCTGTGGGAAAAAACTCTCTTTTTGTTACCTACCGTCTGTGGGAAAAGCTCTCCTTTTGTTACCTACCGTCTGTGGGAGAAAACTCTCTTTTTGTTACCTACCGTCTGTGGGAAAAGCTCTCTTTTTGTTACCTACCGTCTGTGGGAAAAACTCTCTTTTTGTTACCTACCGTCTGTGGGAAAAACTCTCTTTTTGTTACCTACCGTCTGTGGGAAAAGCTCTCTTTTTGTTACCTACCGTCTGTGGGAAAAGCTCTCCTTTTGTTACCTACCGTCTGTGGGAAAAGCTCTCTTTTTATACCTACCGTCCGTGGGAAAAGCTCTCTTTTTGTTACCTACCGTCTGTGGGAAAAGCT
>CM031605.1:23755600-23767304 GCA_018398815.1 Conus ventricosus
AAAAGCTTTCCAGATGGTAGGCCCTACGCATTCTTTATTATTAAACAAAAAATATCAACAAGCCGGACATCGTGAATGGCATCAAATTTGGCTACCTATAATCAAATTTTGATTTTTGTGGTTTGATAGGCTGATACATGATCAAAGGGTTAGGTGTTGTGAAAACTTTAAGTAATAACCCAAGAACTTATTTTTTATTAATTTTAAAGTCACACTTTCAAAGATTTTTGGTGGTGAACATAAAAAGTGGGTAAGTAGTCGGTGTCTCTGAAATTGCATGTTAGTTCATTGGTAAACAGATTTTTGTGGATTCTTTGATTCAAAGTGGTATATTTATTCATTTTTTTCCGATTTTGACAAATTGTGCTAGAACGTGCTTCGGGATATAAAGTAGATACAAGCAAATGGGATTTAAGATATGGCCCTGATTTTTGTTTCACAGCGTTTTTGGGGGGATGTTGTATAAAATTTTCGGTGGCATTAATGCTCTAATGGCGGACTTAAACAGAACGTCATACTGTATTTGATATAATATAATATTTAAAATGCCATACCGCGTATGAAATGATTAATATGACCTAAAACATAGGACAGCAAAAAGATGTAAATGTTGATGGTGAAAGGTTTTTTGTGTCTTTGTGTTCAACAATCTGTCTTAAGTGCCCGTGGTCCAATTGTGACACTTGCCACATTGATTCATAGGTGTAAAACTTTAATAAACGATTGATTTTTGAAGATGGCATATATGTTTATACTTTTAACTGAAATCTTTTGTATGGAAGCAAAATGTTAATATCAGCATGGTTTACAGTATTGGACCTGAAATTTTGAAAAATAACAAATTTTTTTTTTTTCGGGGGCTCTTAGTAGGGCCTAGCAGTTAATATCTGCCATGACACCACCTTGTCTGTTTTTACTTTACAAACTTGTAAAACGAGCGATTTGCAAAACACCATTTAGACATTACTCCATATAGAAATGCTACCAAGGCTTTAATACTGTGCAGTCGTTTTTTGGCATGCGTTGTTCTAATTTGGACATAAAGGTGTGTTTTCCTGAATTAAGTAACGCCCCCCCCCCCCCCCCCTCCCCCATTCACGTTATTCATATATGACATGTGACGTGCGTGAATAGTGAGTGAGAACTGGCAGTTAGCAAAACTGACACTAATGAAAAGACGTGCCACATGGAAACTAGCATTGTGCTAGTCTGTATTTCAAACCAAAATGACTGTCACGGATTTAAAATCTCATTGGCCTACTGGCGTAATTGTCGACACAGTCGCGCGGTTTCCGAAGGGACATCAGTTCGCAAGTTCAAACATGGCGGGAGACTGAGTTGCATGTGTGCGACAGGAATTTGTGAAACGGCCGAATGCGGAAGGTCAAGCACAATAGAATCATATGAAGATTTTGCAGTTATTTTAGGAAACTGCTGCAACTGATTCATATTTGCATTTTAATTTATTGAGAATGCACTACAAAAACTATTTAAGGATGTGTCGGAAGCAATCAGTTCAAACAGAGTCACGTGATTTTAGATTTAGGACGCGCTACTGACCTTGAAGTGAAATTCGTCAGACTGGGATCTCTAGTGAGGTTTTGCTTAAGTTTTATGAATGCAAAACATTTGTTGGGTTTACTTTAAATGATTAAATCAAAGATCAATGGCGTAAAAAATAACTTTTGAACTATTCTTTTGGGCACCCAATAAATCAATAAAGGTGTGGATGTAAGGCCTAAGGGTTTTTCTGTGAGATAAAATGTAAACCAAACCGACCAACCAAACAAATCTCTATAAAAATTGACACTTGGACAATAGTTTAGTCTGTAAATTTAAGCTTATAATCTGTTTAGCAGTCAACCTGGCGTTCGTTACTGCAGGTAGTGGTGTTGTGTGTTGTGTCTGTGTGTGTGTGTGTGTGGAA
This sequence comes from Conus ventricosus, assembly GCA_018398815.1. Classification (NCBI taxonomy): domain Eukaryota; kingdom Metazoa; phylum Mollusca; class Gastropoda; order Neogastropoda; family Conidae; genus Conus; species Conus ventricosus. Next base: position 23,757,528 of record CM031605.1, read on the forward strand.
AGGGGTGGGGTGGGGAGGAGGAAGAGTTAGAGAGAGAGAGAGAGAGAGAGAGAGAGTGAAGAGAGAGAGAGTATGAGGGAGAACCAGGTTAAGTGAATATCTGTTTCACATTAATTTACCAGAGCTTGTAAGTCCGTATTTCTGGAATTGCTCCTGTGGTACTGTCTCTGTATCTCTGTCTGTCTCTCTCTCACTGACAGAACTGACATTGAGGCTCTGACCATTAACAGGTTAATAACATACACTGTGTCTGGTTTCTATCATGAAGCCTTATAAAATCTAAAAGCAACGGCTGGCGGAATGTCAGTATTGATGTGTTAAATTTGTATGACCTTTTGATTAAACAAAAAGTTAATTTCAATATTTTGCAGGGGGAGGGGGTAAAGAGATCTATTTGATCAAATGAGTGGATGGTCTTCTAAGTAAGTATTGTTTACCAAATAGTGTATACCAGGTGATAATGTTAGACAGTTTTGTAGACAAAACAATGTTAACTCAGAGTTCATGCAACTATGTAAAAATGTGCTTTGGGGGGTTTTTTCCTACATGAATTGCAGCCATTTTCAATAAACCAATTTAGTGGGTGAATTTTTTTTAAGGTAGTTGAAATTACTATTATAGCGCTTGAGTTGGTCATGTGTGGTTTGAGACCAGTGAACGCTCCTTTGCAATGATGGGACAACAAACGATATTGTAATAAAACATGTTCATCACAACGATAACAATCAATCATTCACCACCATAAACAGCCAATGAAACAACACAATAAAACAAGGAAGAGAGAGAAGGAAGGGGAGGTAAAATTGGGAGGTGGGAAGGGACAGGACAGATGTTTATGGGGAGTTGTGACCAGTCACAGAGGCAGAGAGGTAATTGGTGGTCAGAAAGGGGAGGGTAATGGGGGTTGACCCCTTGTTTTTTTTTTTGAATTAACTGCCCAAGTTCAAACATTCTTAGTAATTTCTTTAAAATGTTTTTTGGTAAAATATAGAGGCATAGGACATTGAGATTATGTGATTGTCATCATTTAAAGTATTCGTTCAATTAATGTTCCTAAGGAATAATGTATTTGTACATTATCATAGACATGATTCAACTAAGTTTTTAGCGGAAAAGTATGAATTAAGCATTCAAGTTTACAAAGGAAAAACTTAAGGTGACTTCAGATTAATAAGATGAAAAACAAGTTCTTGCTTTTCATTAGTATATGTTTAAACCCAAAGAGATGAATTTTCCCTCGGTAAGTAAAAAACAAGTAAACAAATATACAAAAGAAAACCTTTAATATCATAATAGACTACAGTTTTTGTACATGATGTATTCATATTTTGTGTTACTGTTTCTTGTGGTTATAGTGTTTTCTCCTTTGTGGGCAAAGACATAATATCCTGGGAAACCAGAGAAAATCTACAGGAGGATTTGGTATGGTGTTCTACAAGGAGGTAATTAATACTGAGTTGGTCTCGCAAATTATTATATATGTTTTGAATGTGTATGATTTCTGATTGTTTGCAATATTGTAGGAATGAAACAACGGTGGACTTACTAAGATTGTCTGATGTTTCTCATAATGTCGTGAATTGTTTTTATAAATGTAATCTCCCCCCCCCAAGTGTGGCAATTAGAATCCAGTTGGAGATAGATTAGAATGATTACAGGCTAAAATTCATCAATGTGACAAGGTTTTTTTTGTCAAAAATTCCGTATTATGGGTTCAAAATTGGCCACTCAAACAAAAAAAACTTTGGGTCATTAGTAGGAACAATAGGGGACCAGTCAAAAGAAGAAAAGTGGCCAGAACGATTCAACAGATACATTTACGGTCATCAGTGCAAAATTAAAGAAATGTTATTAAATAAGATTTTGTGTGTTTATTTTTTAGTTCCCTTTTTTTGATGTGTGTGTGTGTGTAGTGTGTGTGTGTGTGTGTGTGTGGAATTGGAAAGAAAAACCGTTGTCCAGTATGAGTCTCTGGTATCCAACTGCTGTTCCCTTTCTGTTCTTGGGCTTGTGTCTTATGCTGGCATCACTCATTATTTCATTGTTATAATAGAAAAGTCAATCATGGCTAGTATCCACATCAGTGTTCACTCTCATAAGCTGGTGTAGTCTTTCAGAGAGGTGAGAGGCACTGAGGGTGTGGTGTTACATTTTCCACATTGAAGTGCCCTTTCACAGTCCTCAGGAGTAGTAAGAGTTGTTAAGACCATAGAGTTTTTTAAATTGAGCTGATGCCACAGTATTGAGTAGGAGATGAAAATATGTCTTGGTCTTTGGATCAGGAAACATTTTATTATCCATGTTTATGATTCGTGAGTCACTGTATGGTGAGGAATATGTATGTGTGTGTGTGTGTGTGTGTGTGTGTGTGTGTGTGTGTGTGTGGTGGTGTGTGCGTGATTGCAGTTCTGTGCATGTGTAGGACTATTCATTGAAAAGATAACTGAAATCCACTTTATCCAGAATCTCGATACGTATCCCACTGCTCTTCCCGTCTTCTGTTGTTGATCTTGAGTCTTGACTGCTTCTATCACTCACTTTTGTTCGACAGCATGAGGTCTAAGCATCAACAGGCTACCATCTTTTAAATAATCACATGATTTATTTTTGCACGTGTGAATCTTTCTTCTATAACAAACCCTTTGATACAATTAAATGGTAAATTTTGCACTGCAGTTTGCTCGTACATATGTGCATTAGTGTGGAGTGTGTGTGTGCTGTGTGTGTGTGGTGTGTGGTGTGTGTGTGTATGTGTGTGTGTGTTGTGTGTGTGTGTGTGTGTGTGTGTGATGTGAAGTGTATTCTTTTTGTTGCAATAAATGCTACTTAGTGTTCTCCATTGAACCTTAGATTTCAGCCTATGCAGGCTAGTGGAGATGGAAACATCTTGGTAGGATTTATGTAGAGAAATTTGAATTTCAGTTTGCCTTTAGGAAATTAAGAACTCTAATCTTTACTAGTGGAATTGTATAAATTCCACTGATTCTAATTTCCAGTTTCAAATTAAACATCATGGGTTCTTTACAGATGTTGTGGTGTGTGTGTGTGTGTGTGTGTGTGTGTGTGTGTTGTGTTGTGTGTTGTGTGGGTGTTTTAAATACATATACATGTATAAATTTCTATTGTTTGTGCTGTTCTGCCATTGGTCCACATACTGAATGCTCGAACGATGTCAGTTGTTATTGTGATGGAATAGGGATAACAAGATTGAGGAAACATTATAGATTGGATTGTAAGTTACCTCTCATTTCTTCTGTGTCAAGTGTTGCACCTGAGTGTGTGTGTGTGTGTGTGTGTGTGTGTGTGTGTGAGGTGTGTGTGCTTGTGTCTGTGTGTTTGTTGTGTTTTGTGGGTGTTTGTGTCTGTGTGTAATACTGTTGTCAGCCAGAGGATGATGTTAGGGTAAAAAACAAAACAGATGGTCAATGAGTGGTTGGGAGTTTTCATGTGTCTGGTCTTGTGCTGATACTGTGATAGTACCTACATGGCTGGCTTCTGCTGTGATGACGTGATCCTTGATTGCAGTACTTCAGTTTGCTTCAGTGTAGCTTCCCTGGGGATTAATCTTTATTATTTTTATTTATATTGGGTATTGTTAGTAGAACCTATCCTCAGTCACCAAACCAAGCTCTATGCGCTTTATCAATAAACACACTACATCACTCAATGGGCGGCCTACCCAGGTAGAGCCGGCGAAGAGTCAGCCTACTGGGCTTCATTCAGTTGTTTTCCCGTACCATTCAATTAGCAAGTCACTCATTTGCATTTTCCTCCAGTTTCTCACATTAGGAATGCATGCGATGTTTATACGTGTCCTCCATTTCAACGGTAACGATGGCACAGGATAACAGTAACGAAGTGACAATTTTTGGTGGATTGGTAAGAATACCAGGCATCTTAAGTCTACGTCAATTTTGCAGAGGCAGCGAGGAACCCCCTGCTCTTTTCGATTTTTCAACTGTCATGGGTTCTTTAACATGTGCAAGGGGCCAGGGGAATGCACACTGGTCGACTCGCTTATAGTCCCCATCGATGGACTTGACGTTCAGTTCGGTTTTGTCATTCAAACTGGGAAAGAAAGAGTGAAAAAGGCAGGCTCGAACCACGGCACTTCATCACACGGTGGATTGGGGCAGGTGCGAACGTCTTTGAACACCTCTGCACCTTTCTTCCTCAATCTTTACTACAATGAATTTATACACTCATAAACTTTTTCAGGCCTCCTTATCTATTAATCTTGGTAGGGCAAAAATAAAAGGCTTGTTGTTGAACAGAATTTGAGGAAGAACTAGGATATGTCCTTGAATGATCTACTTTTATCTGGAAAACCAGGACGGTCATGCTGAAGCAGAAGGGCTGACACCTTGTGATCATGCAGTTCATAAGTCTAGTGCCTCATCCACAGCATCTCAAGATTTGTATTTAGAAAAAGGTTGGTTTTTGTTTCAATTTGATATTTTCATTTTAGCACCCATGTAATGTGAAGGATGCTGGTCATTATATTTAAAGTTATTAGTCAAAGGTGGCACTCAAGCAACACTCCAAGAGTGCAGTATATTTTGTCCTTCACAGTCAAAGGTGTTTGAATTGTGATAAGATGGTATTAAATGTTACTTTTAAAGGTCATTTAAAAAAAAAAATGATCTTTTGTTGTCTAGTTTCTTCCAGTTCCACCTACTCCTGTCAAAGGATGTGCCCTTTAATAACAGCTGTAAAGAAGGACACTTGTTTGTGTGATGCTTCATCCAGCCTTGTTGCCTGAACAGTCCTTTCCTTGATGGTGGCAATGGGAAGGGAAATTGCGCCACAGGTAAGAAAATAAACAAACTTTAAAAATAAAAGATATAAAAGTATACAATATTATTCAGAATTGTTCTTGTTTCATTTTGAGGCTAAGGATATGAGCATAATTGTCAGCGCTATTTTGCACTCTTCTGTGGGTTATAAACCAGTTTAACAGCTAATTGTTTCCATGTTATGTGTTATATAAATCATATAGTTGTATGCGCTTGTTCGTTGATGATCTTTGATGACTCACTTTTTTTTTAATTTTGAATTGCATGCACAGTTTTGAATCATGGAATAATTTTAACAACTATTTTTTCTGTTCTCTTGTTTTAAACAGAGAATGGCATATGCCAGCAGTTACTCATCAGCTGAGAGCAACTTTATACGAATAGGTATAGCGGATGAAAAATCAGTCAACATTTTATGATGAAATTTGTTGCTATGATATGCTTAAGTTCTTTCTTTTCCACAAAAGTTATTTATTATGAACATACTAGTTGTTAATTAATTTACACACTTTTTGCTTAATGCTAATCAGGCAATCAAGTGTCAGCAAAGTTGCACTCTAAAGTTTTACAATGCTTTGGTACAGAAAGGTTATTGGACTGTTTTTACAGCTGTTTGAAGACATGATACCTTCTGTTCATCAAGATTTTGGCCGTTTGATGATTCCTCAGTCATCATACATGTAGAATAGGCCACACAATTACGCTGCTATTACAGAATTTTGTTTTCTTTTGCTCTGCCTTTCTTTGATAACCTTTGACACCAATCTTTTTTCTAGAACAGTCATTTGGTTAATGTTAAGAAGTAAATGTTTTGAGTCTTTTTTGACCTAAACAAAGTTGTTGCTTGTTTTTGGTATTAATTTTTTGCTGTTAGGTTTTGTACCACCCCTGTGGCACTGGCCCACCATGTCATTCTGAATTTCCATAAAGTCCCACTCTGAGTGTTCAGCAAAACGCAATGGCACAGGCAGCCACACAGGGCGCAGTCAGTTGATAATGGTCTTAAGAGGCAACCCACCACCAACTGCACTTCTGCGTAGCCACTTTGGTGGTGTGTGACTGGTTGCCTAATCTGATCTGACTCTATTAAGCCAGCTTCTAAATTGACAATAAAAGCTTAGTCATGGACCACAGTGTTGAGTGAGGCCACCTCGCGAAGTCACCACCATGCCGTCCTGCGACAGTCCCCATGAAACTTGCGGACACCAGTCATGCGGTCATAATCAACCAACGGCATGCTGAAGAGAGGGAAGCTGAAAGTGAGATCATGTGATAGGAAGGCTTGGCATGGGCACAGTACCTGAGACTATTTTTTTTTTCATTATACTGATTTAGGAGGAAGGGAATGATATAGATGATGCTACAGAGTTGCATTTCAGTCTGAGACTATATGACAGGGATGTTTTATATGCTTCCTTTCATGTAATATCCCACCAGCCCCCCAAAATAAGACACCTGCAGAGGTGATGGTGAAATTTGACTAACTCTTCAGAAACGCATCTATCAAAAAAAAAAAAAAAAAAAAAAAAAAGAAAACGCATCTGTCAAGTTGGATGACACTCGACGTGTGGTCCCACAGTCTTTCCCAACTGGAGTGTGTAGCAAATCACACTCTGAATAGGACGATTAGGTCAGAAAAACCCCCCACATGTCTGGTGGGATTCATACCACGACTCCACGACGGTTGTTGTGATGTTAACCACTAGGCCACGGTGCACGTACTTTTTGAAACAAAAATCGTCATAAATAAGGTAAACTTTTTAACATAAAACAGTCCATGCACTGAATTATCAGAAATGTGAATATAATGTCACATCTATAACTCACTCTGGAAGGCAAGTGTCTACAGCATCCTGCAAATTAAAATTTACCAAAGGGAAATGGACAGGGCCTGGCTGACCTCTTGACTGAAAAATCCATTGTCAGCATTTCAAGGTCAATTCGAAATTGTTTGTTTGTGGCATTTGTGTTCGTGTGTTGAGAACCTCGACACCTCCCCCACCACACTCTTTCACCCTACAAGGATGAAATGGCTTCAGTTTGAACCAGATTGGCCTGCAGATTTTTTCCCACTTCACAAGTCCTTCAGGGGTGATCTTGGCATAGTATTCAGATGAGGATGATAAACAAGGTCTTGGGGCAGTATACAACTTAGTGCATTTAAAAGAATTTACGGCAGCAAAGAAATTGTTCAATGGCAATGTTCTGTAAAAAAAAACAAAAGAAATTAATACTAATAATAAGGGAAACATTTAGTGGATTAATCTTAAAACAAAGCCCTAAGGCGCTTACAGCAATAAGCCCTAACACACCACACACACACTCACACACACATAAAAACACACACCACACACACACACACACACACACACCACCCCGCACACACCCACACACCAGCGATGGAGCAGAAAAATTATGTTTTGAATAGAGAGTTGTGTGGGGAGGACTTGAAAGAAAGAAAGACTTGTTTGAGTATGCGGAGTTGCAGGAAGGGAGATTGTTCTGCAGGAAGGAGCCTGAAAAGAATAAGAACGTTCACCAAGTGTTCTGGCTCGAAACGAGGGATCTGCAGAATGCGAGTGTCAGAAGAAAGAAAAACACAGAAAACCCTGTGTAATAAGGAAAGCAGTCACTGTTACTAAGGTCAAACATTGACCTTGTGTGTGAGAGCAGACAGCAGCCACATGGAAGTACTTCCATCGGTGACCTAAATATGCAGTGGAGTGCAATCCAACCAATCTTATTAATGTTATTGTTATTTCATAATGGGATGTAAAATTGCATACTTCAAACATGTTGGTTACTCTAAAAGCTGAACTGCACTGTCATCTTTTTAATCTGACATGAAAAATGTCTTAGTTTATGAGGTTATAAATATGGTACACTATATTTTGTGAGGTGTATTTAACCCTTTTTATGTTTTTGTTGCTTTTATCTGTATTGGAAGGGTGAAAGTACATTGATAATTGTGTTCCATTATTCATTTCTTCGCTTGAAATGAAAAAGGTGGTAGAGATTATGATGACATTCACATTGGCACACTGGATGTGTGTGTATTTCAGCTCTGATCTTCTTGCACCTTGTACCAGTAAATCTGGATGAAACTGACAGTGACACGGAGAGTCTTCTTTGTGGAGGAATGCTGTCAAGTTGGTGATGTTGGAAGCCAGAGGTAGTGGGAGGATTCATGTTATACATCACTGACTGTATGAACATGCAGTTAAAGGTTTGAAATTGTTGCTTTGTCTGTGACTTAGTATTGCAACCTAATGCACTATGGAAAAAGGATGATGCAGCTGAAGATGTTAGCTGTTATCCGATTATGATAATGTTGTCCTTAGGATAGGATAAGAATGTCTGCATTTGTTTTTTCCCAAATTAAACTTGGCACAGATTTCCAGGTTCTAATGTGTTGTTACTGAAATAGCCAGCTTGAAAGAAGGTTTATAGTAATGGCCAGTAATTATCTGAAAAATGTGCTCAACCGCCGCTTTACTAATGCTTTAGAATGATGGCATGGATCAGAGCCAATTAATTAAAAAAAACCATCTGTTATTTTATGCAAGTTTTAAATTGATATAGTGCCAGCCCACGTGGCTACTTTTTATTATCTACATTTTTCGTGTGTAAGAGATGGGATTTTTCCGCCGATTGGGGAGATTCCGTCTTTTGATGGCCCCGGGGTCGCGTTTTTGAGAGCAGTGTTAATCCGTGAGAAAATTGGGGGGGGGGTGGGGGTAGGGGTAGGTTGTGATGAAGCTAATGTACGGCGAGAGGTCGATCGAATTGTGTACTCAATTGATCCGTTCGCAAATGGATGTTTCCGGTTCAGCTTGGGCCGGTCGAGACTGCTGTCTTTGTTTTTCATTCTGCGGGTTAACCGAAACCAATCATGCGGACGTTTGATGTTTGGAGAACGCGGCAAAGGCAAACTGTTTGCGAATATTTTTCCTGACGCCATTTTTCTCTTCGGTTGACGAGAGTGGCGGAAAACCAGATGTTCTCGTCAGATAGCAGAAAGCGGAGAAAGTTTTGCGAAGGGCAATTCGATTGCTTTCAGTTAAAAACAAATGGACTTGGAAGTGGTTGGAGGAGGAAGTGAGCGCAAAAAGTGATGGCTGACCAGTTCCAAAGGCGCGTCAGGGGCCACAAGTTTGATTCTCAGACTGAAAGACTTTATGGAGGAAATTACCTATCCAGGGACAAGCAAGTCTGCACATGTGTAATGACGCGATCAAGTATGGCTCACGGGGCAAGGGGCAAGTCAGCATTGATTAAACACGTTCTTGACTGAAAAGCACCCCTAGCAAGAGTGAATGGATCGTCTTACATACGAGGACTCTTGGATCGTGTTTGGAAGCATACGGCGAGTCTACCCACAACCCCACTCCCACCGTCTCTCTCTCTCTCTCTCTCTCTCTCTCTGTGTGAAGGGTATGCTATTTGTTTTGTTGAAGTAATGATATTAATATATTGAGGTTATCTCCCGTAGTTATGATGAATCTGTAGAACCCCCCCCCCTTTTTTTTTTTTCTTCTTCTTGATGTAATGGCCCACAGTCTTCAAGCCTGATTATTTTGCAATGAAGGTTCTTCTTTGAAAAAAAACAGGTTACATCCAATGTCACAGTATACACAATTTGTGTTGTCAATATTTTTAGTTTGGGCCTAATAAAATAGCATACAACCAAAACTATTTTAGTGAGTGAGAGATCAAAACAAAAAAAATTGCAAGGGTTTATTGTTTTCTACCGACAAGCAAACCAAGACATAAGTAAAACAAACAGACGATAGTACGGAAAAGTAATAGTAGTAGTAGTAGTATTATAATAAGAATATTGTTTTTTACCTATACCACCGGTCACAAAAATCTTTTCTTTTCTGGTATAGATTTTAGATATCATGGGGGGAAAAATCAGTTTACACAATTTCATACAATCGAGCAGGACCGGCAGATATGCATGCATACTTTGAACTCTGGT
>CM031605.1:23767404-23774904 GCA_018398815.1 Conus ventricosus
GGGAAAGGGAGGGGGGGGAGGGGGGAAAGGGGGGAGGGGGAAGGGGGGGGGAAGGGAGCCCCCCCGGAAGGGGGGGGGAAAAGGGGAGGGGAAGGGGAAGGGGGGGGGAAGGGAAGGGGGAAGGGAGGGGAAGGGAGGGAGGGGGGGAAGGGAGGAGGGAGGGGGAAGGGAGGGGAAGGGAAGGGAGGGGAAGGGAAGGGGGGGGAAGGGAAAGGGGGGGGAAAGGGAAGGAGGGAGGGAAGGGAAGGGAGGGAGGGAAGGGAAGGGGAAGGGAGGGAAGGAGGGAAGGGAAGGGAGGGAAGGGAAGGGAAGGGAAGGGAGGGGAAGGGAAGGGAGGGAAGGGAAGGGAAGGGAAGGGAGGGGAAGGGAAGGGAGGGGAGGGAAGGAAGGGAGAAGGGAAGGGGGGGGAAAGGGGAAAGGGAGGGGAAGGGAAGGGAGGGAAGGAAGGGAAGGGGAAGGGAAGGGAAGGGAGGGAAGGGAAGGGAAGGGAGGGGAGGGAAGGGAAGGGAAGGGAGGGGGAAGGGAGGGGAGGGGAAGGGAAGGGAAGGGAAGGGGGAAGGGAGGGAGGGAAGGGAAGGGAGGGGAAGGGAGGGGAGGGAAGGGAGGGGAAGGGAGGAAGGGAGGGGAGGGAGGGGGGGAAAGGGAGAGGGAGGAGGGAAGGGAAGGGAGGGAAGGGAGGGAAGGAAGGGAAGGGAAGGGAGGGAAGGGAAGGGAAGGGGGAAGGGAAGGGGGGGGAAGGGAGGGAAGGGGAAGGGAAGGGAAGAGGGGGGAAGGAAGGGAGGGAGGGAGGGAAGGGAGGGAAGGGAAGGGGAGGGGAAGGAAGGGAGGGGAAGGAGGGAAGGGAGGGATGGGAAGGGAAGGAGGGAAGGGAAGGGAAGGGAAGGGAGGAAGGGAGGGAAGGGAAGGAGGGAAGGGAAGGGAGGGGAAGGAGGGAAGGGAAGGGGGAAGGGAAGGGAGGGGAAGGAGGCGGGAGGAAGGGAGGGAAGGGAGGGAGGGGAAGGGAGGGAAGGGAAGGGAAGGCGAGGGGGGAAGGGAGGGAAGGAAGGGAGGGGGGGAAGGGGAAGGGAAGGGAAGGGAGGGAAGGGAGGGAAGGGAGGGGGAAGGAGGGAAGGAAGGGAGGGGAGGGAAGGGAGGGAAGGGAGGAGGGGAAGGGAAGGGAGGGAAGGGAGGGAAGGGAAAGGGAAGGGGGGGGAGGGAGGGAGGGAGGGAGGGAAGGAAGGGAAGGGAGGGGAAGGGAGGGGAAGGGGAAGGGAAGGGAGGGGAAGGGAGGGAAGGGAGGGAAGGGAGGGGAAGGGAGGGAAGGGAGGGAAGGGAGGGGAAGGAGGGAGGGAAGGGAAGGGAGGAAGGGAGGGAAGGGGGGGAAGGGAGGGAGGAGGGGAAGGGAAGGGAAGGTAGGGAAGGGAGGGAAGGGAAGGGAGGGAAGGAAGGGAGGAAGGGAGGGGGAAGGATGGAAGGGAAGGGAAGGGAGGGAGGGCGGGAAGGGAAGGGAAGGGAGGGGAAGGGAGGGAGGAAGGGAGGGAAGGAAGGGAGGGGAAGGGAAGGGACGGAGGGAGGGAAGGGAAGGGAGGGGAAGGGAGGGAGGGGAGGGAGGGGAAGGGAGGCGGGGGTGGGGAGGGAAGGGAGGGAAGGGAAGGGGGGAAGGGAAGGGAGGGGAGGAGGGAGGGGAAGGGAGGGGAGGGAGGAGGAGGGGAAGGGGAAGGGAGGAAGGGGGAAGGGAAGGGAGGGAGGGAAGGGAGGGGAAGGGAGGAGGGAGGGAAGGGGGGAGGGAAGGGAGGGGAAGGGAAGGGAGGGGAAGGGAAGGGAAGGGAGGGAAGGGCGGGGAAGGGAGGGAGGGAAGGGAAGGGTGGGAGGGAAGGGAAGGGAAGGGAAGGGAGGGAGGGAGAGGGAAGGGAAGGGAGGGGAGGGAGGGGAAAGGGAAGGGAGGGGGAAGGGAGAGGAGGGGAGGGAAGGGAAGGGGAGGGGAAGGGAGGGAAGGTGAGGGGAAGGGGGGGAAGGGAAGGGAAGGGAAGGGAAGGGAGGGGAGGGAGGGGAAGGAAGGGAAGGAAGGGAAGGGAGGGAAGGGAGGGGAAGGGAGGGGAAGGGAGGGGAAGGGATGGGAAATGGAAGGGAAGGGAAGGGGGGGAGGGAAGGGAAGGGAAGGGAGGGGAAGGGAGGGGAAGGGAAGGGAAGGGAAGGGAGGGAGGGGAGGAAGGGAGGGAGGGAGGGAAGGGAGGGAGGGAAGGGGAGGGGAAGGGAGGGAGGGGAAGGAAGGAGGGAAGGGAAGGGGGAAGGGGAGGGAAGGGAAGGGAAGGGAGGGGAAGGGAAGGGAAGGGAGGGGAGGGAGGGAAGGGAAGGGAGGGGAAGGGAGGGGAAGGGAAGGGAAGGGAAGGGAAGGGAGGGAAGGGAGGGGGGGAAGGGAAGGGAGGGAAGGGAGGGGAAGGGAAGGGAGGGGAAGGGAGGGAAGGGAGGGGAGGGAAGGGAAGGGAGGGGAGGGAGGGGAAGGGAAGGGAGGGGAAGGGAGGGGAAGGGAAGGGAGGGGAAGGGAGGGGAAGGGGGGGAAGGGAAGGGAGGGGAAGGGAGGGGAAGGGAGGGGAGGGAAGGGAAGGGAGGGGAAGGGAAGGGGGGAAGGGAGGGGAAGGAAGGGAGGGGAGGGAGGGGAAGGGAGGGGAGGGAAGGGAGGGGAAGGGAGGGGGAGGGAGGGGAGGAAGGGAGGGGAAGGGCGGTGAGGGAAGGGGAGGGGGCTCTCCCAAACTTTGTAAACAGGGAGGAGCGGGGGTGGAGGGCGTTTTCCTCTCCAAAAAATGTTCGTTCGTACAAGTGACCATAATCACATGCATAGCTCTACAGATTTTGTTTACACGCAGAGAGGGGTAGTCGTTGGAGTGGGGGAGGGGGGTGGGGGGTGGATTGCAGGGTGGAGATGTTAGCCAGCCAAGGGGGGGGGATGGGGAGCGAGAGGAGGCAGCAGACACCCAGGAACCTCTCTCCTCCCTCTTTCCATTGCTTTACTCCTGAGAAAGCCACACCTGAAGGTACCACACGGACTCAGAAAAGCATTGTCGTCAGCTACCAAACCAGCATTGTAGTTAACATTGGTTCTGACTCCATTTCCCAGGCAGTCCTTCGAATGAGACTATAAACCGGGTTCCGTGTGTGAACGCACGCCGCATAACATCTTGCCAACCATAAAATCTCATCACCAACTTTCGGAAGAGAAGGCCAGTTTGGCCGTTGGTATGGATGACACGTTACACATAGCATGCACCTTCCCCGAAGCTGGAGTATGGCTGCCTTAATGGCAGGATAATGAAAACGGTCATACACACAAAACTCTACTCCCTTTGTTGGGGAGATGGGGTTAATCCTTGCCTGTCTATGCAGGGTGTGTCCGCAGGAGTATCAGCCGGCGTACGCGGAAAGAAAGAAAGAAAAAAAAGAAAGAAAGAAAACTACCGAACCATCCAGTCCAGAGTTATCCTGCACCATGCACCATCCTTGGAAACCCCCGCTGTGTTGACATAAGGTGCAGGCACACGCTCACAGGGCATTCTGTTAAGACTTCAAGGGACATAACTGCTCCCACCCTGGGCTGATGTCATTGTGTGACGGCCTCTGGAATCCGCACACCAGAACCTCCACGGGTTCGTGCTGTAACGCATGTCTTCAGACATTTTGCAGCCTCATCCGGAGGACGTTTAGGAGGTTTGGAGTCAACACGGATGTTGACTCACGTGGAAAATGATTATGCTCTATCATCTGTCCGCCCCGCCACCCCTACCCGCCCACCCCGCTTCCCTTCATCTGTCCTTCAAAGCCTTTGCTGCTTTCTTCTACCTTCCTTCAAAAAAAAAAAAGTATCTGAAAGCTCCATGGAAGAGATTTCCGGGGAGAGAGAGAGAGAGAGAGAGAGAGAGAGAGAGGAGAGAGAGAGAGAGAGAGAGACGCACACACACACACTGAGAGAGAGAGAGAGAGAGAGAGAGAGAGAGAGAGAGAGAGAGATGCACACACAATACTGAGAGAGAGAGAGAGAGAGAGAGAGGAGAGAAGAGAGAGAGAGAGAGAGAGAGAGAGAGGAGACGCACAAACACACACACTGAGAGCGAGAGAGAGAGAGAGAGAGAGAGAGAGAGAGAGAGAGGAGAGGAGAGAGAGAGGAGAGGAGAGAGAGACATTGCGTTGCCAACAAAGTCAGAAGCGTCGTCAAATGTGCCCTTCACACTCAATAACCCACCATTAACATGTCATCTAGTTATCCATGCCCCTGGTTCAGCAACCTTGCAACGTCATCTAGTTATCCATGGCCCCTGGCTCAGCAACCTTGCAACGTCATCTAGTTATCCATGCCCCCTGGCTCAGGAACCTTGCAACGTCATCTAGTTATCCATGCCCCTGGTTCAGCAACCTGGAAACGTCATCTAGTTATCCATGGCCCCTGGTTCAGCAACCTGGAAACGTCATCTAGTTATCCATGGCCCCTGGCTCGGCAACCTGGAAACGTCATCTAGTTATCCATGGCCCCTGGCTCGGCAACCTGGAAACGTCATCTAGTTATCCATGGCCCCTGGCTCAGCAACCTGGAAACGTCATCTAGTTATCCATGGCCCCTGGCTCGGCAACCTGGAAACGTCATCTAGTTATCCATGGCCCTGGCTCGGCAACCTGGAAACGTCATCTAGTTATCCATGGCCCTGGCTCGGCAACCTGGAAACGTCATCTAGTTATCCATGCCCCCTGGCTCAGCAACCCGGAAACGTCATCTAGTTATCCATGGCCCCTGGCTCAGCAACCTGGAAACGTCATCTAGTTATCCATGCCACCATCGGTCTGCAGCTTTGAAACGTCACTGAGTTCGCCGCACTGCATGGATTTACAACTCTTGTTGAATGGAGTTTGTTTGGAAACGGCCTTTCGTTTTTCGTTTGAAGAAAAGCACATGTAATTTTGAATGGACAAAAAAAAAAAAAAAAAAAGGGAGAATTCCCTCATCAAGGCATTCAACGCCCATCTTGCCCCGAATTTGACAAGACAAGGGATCGCCGTGTTCTTCATTGTCGTTGTCCTGGGTGTTGGGCATCGTGCCTGAAGAAGACCTGACAGGTCGAAACGCGTCGTTTTCTTGTCCTGTGATTCGTTCGTCCCTGTTGTTTTGGCGGAGCTATTTCAAACACTTTTTTTAAATTTTAATTGGACCAAAAATGGTCAAGACGAATGGAATATGTGTCTGTCTCCATGGTTACTTTCATTGTTTGAAGTGTCTGTGGGCAAGACGAATGGGATATGTGTCTGTCTCCATTGTTACTTTCATTGTTTGAAGTGTCTGTGGATAAGACGAATGGAATATTTGTCTGTCTCCATGGTTACTTTCATTGTTTGAAGTGTCTGTGGACAAG
The DNA here is from genome assembly GCA_018398815.1 of Conus ventricosus. Taxonomy (NCBI): domain Eukaryota; kingdom Metazoa; phylum Mollusca; class Gastropoda; order Neogastropoda; family Conidae; genus Conus; species Conus ventricosus. The sequence continues at coordinate 23,772,777 of CM031605.1, forward strand.
ACGAATGGAATATTTGTCTGTCTCCATGGTTACTTTCATTGTTTGAAGTGTCTGTGGGCAAGACGAATGGAATATGTGTCTGTCTCCATGGTTACTTTCATTGTTTGAAGTGTCTGTGGGCAAGACGAATGGAATATGTGTCTGTCTCCATGGTTACTTTCATTGTTTGAAGTGTCTGTGGGCAAGACGAATGGAATATTTGTCTGTCTCCATGGTTACTTTCATTGTTTGAAGTGTCTGTGGATAAGACGAATGGAATATTTGTCTGTCTCCATGGTTACTTTCATTGTTTGAAGTGTCTGTGGATAAGACGAATGGAATATTTGTCTGTCTCTATGGTTACTTTCATTGTTTGAAGTGTCTGTGGGCAAGACGAATGGAATATTTGTCTGTCTCCATGGTTACTTTCATTGTTTGAAGTGTCTGTGGATAAGACGAATGGAATATTTGTCTGTCTCCATGGTTACTTTCATTGTTTGAAGTGTCTGTGGGCAAGACGAATGGAATATTTGTCTGTCTCCATGGTTACTTTCATTGTTTGAAGTGTCTGTGGATAAGACGAATGGAATATTTGTCTGTGTCCATGGTTACTTTCATTGTTTGAAGTGTCTGTGGGCAAGACGAATGGAATATTTGTCTGTCTCCATTGTTACTTTCATTGTTTGAAGTGTCTGTGGATAAGACGAATGGAATATTTGTCTGTCTCCATGGTTACTTTCATTGTTTGAAGTGTCTGTGGATTCATGTGTTTTACTTTTTTTACACTTTGCACTTTGCACTTTGCCTCGTGACCTAGCTTCCCTGATATGACCTCTGGCTGTTGACTGGGCTACAAACAGCTTGAATTGAAACTAAAAACATGTTGAAAATAATAAAGTTTATAAAACGAATCCTGCAGTCAACATTTGTTTCTTCCTTAAAAACATGTTCTTATAAATGTGGGTGTAGCGTATTCGAAGCAGTGTACAAGATATTGATTACCACAACGGACATTGATTATGTGTCATCGTGTGTTTTATATATAAAGGATAGTTTCTGATAGTCAGACTGGTAATTTACTTAGATAGTCGGTGTGTCCACATGACACCTTGAACAATGGCAGGTGTGTTTTTTGGGTCCATATTACATGAAATTTAATCTCATAGAAACTGTGAAAACTAAGATTAGTCACGGTAGTTTCCATAATGAAACAATGACGTCCAATAGGAGCAGCACACTGTTGCATTCCTGATTTATTGTTGGCTGTTTTTGGCTCCGCGCATCATATTACATTTCGCTTCATACCTGTCCGCTAAACGTTTCCTCTTGCTAGTTTTGTTTTTCCTTATGAATAGCTCGTTTCGTATCATCAAATGATCTGATAGACTCTGGACGCAAAATCCAGCGGTGCTCTTGGGTTCAAGGCCTTTGGGATTTTAGCAACGACGAAGAAAAACACCTCCAGTGAAAATAAACAAACCTGGAATAGTACTACCTCCCCCACCCCAACCCCAACCCCTGGCATTAAGAAAATCTCCAAGCATTTACAGAAAGGCCACCTTTAATGATCGTTATATTAAAAACAATCCCGTCAACACCAGATCAACATTCAAATATGACATCTACAGCAAATGGAAGAAACCGTGCAATCACGCTTTGCGACTTAAATATAAACAGACTGTACGTGCACATGTGCATTGACAATTTACCAAACTTTGTGCTCTCATAGCCCACAGAAATATGTCAAAGATGTGCATTAAAAACAAACAAATGAAGAAAAAAAGTCAAAAGGTAAAAACAAATTGTGCCTTCTTATGAAAAGCAAAATTACAGAATGTAAAAATATTTGTTCACAACAATACTACTAAAAGATTTGTTGAATGGCTGAAATCAACCTGTGTGTGTGTGTGTGTGTGTGTGTGTGTGTGTGTGTGTGTGTGTGTGTGTGTGTGCGTGCGTGCGTGCGTGCGTGCGTGCGTGCGTGCGTGCGTGCGTGCGTGCGTGCGTGCGTGTGTGTGTTCGTTCGTTCTTTAGTTTTACGTCTGTTCACCCTTAAGTGATATTAGACGGGAAAGGGGGGGGGGGGGGGGGGGGGGGGGGGGGAGGAAATAGGAGAAATAAAGGTATGAAAGAAGAGATTGTTTATGCA
>CM031605.1:23784904-23789904 GCA_018398815.1 Conus ventricosus
GACAGGAGAAAAAGAAAGACGTACGATTCTCTTCGTATTATTTGCATACACCGTGACTGAATCGTTCGCCTAGTCCCGGTCCCTAAGTCGAAGGCAGTCCACATAAGCTGAAGTTCGCAGCTTGCAACACCGACCCAGCAGATTCTCATACTTCATCTCCTCCTGGAGCCCTCATGCTGTTGCAGCACGTGACGACAGAGGTAGACATTGGCAGCGAGGTCATCGAGAGGTCGCAGACGTCGAAGGCTGAGTTTGTCCGCCATGTTGTGTAAGCGGTAAGAATGCTCTGAACTCGTGCATTGTTCTTCTCCAATACAGAAGAGTTCCAAACCTTCGCTGTGTTCTCCAGTGCACTCTAATTCTGACCGTATGGCGCCTTCTCAGCTGCACATGATTCTCAGAACATGTTTTGTTCTGTACTGTGCACATGCTTTTGAAATTAGGATTGTTCTTCGATGACCGCGCGTTCTGAAGGTAGCCTCTCTTTTCCATTGCAGAACTGTTCTGAAAGCCGTCCTGTGTCCTCCATGGTAAACGCTTTCTGAAAGTGTGTTGTGTCCTCCATGGTAAACGCTTTCTGAAAGTGTATTGTGTTCTCCATGGTAAACGTTTTCTGAAAGTGTCTTGTGTCCTCCATGGTAAACGCTTTCTGAAAGTGTGTTGTGTCCTCCATTGTAAACGTTTTCTGAAAGTGTGTTGTGTTCTCCATGGTAAACGTTTTCTGAAAGTGTCTTGTGTCCTCCATGGTAAACGTTTTCTGAAAATGTCTTGTGTTCTCCATGGTAAACGTTTTCTGAAAGTGTCTTGTGTCCTCCATGGTAAACGTTTTCTGAAAGTGTCTTGTGTCCTCCATGGTAAACGTTTTCTGAAAGTGTCTTGTGTTCTCCATGGTAAACGTTTTCTGAAAGTGTCTTGTGTCCTCCATGGTAAACGTTTTCTGAAAATGTGTTATGTTCTCCATGGTAAACGTTTTCTGAAAGTGTGTTGTGTCCTCCATGGTAAACGTTTTCTGAAAGTGTCTTGTGTCCTCCGTGGTAAACGTTTTCTGAAAGTGTATTGTGTCCTCCATGGTAAACGTTTTCTGAAAGTGTGTTGTGTCCTCCATGGTAAACGTTTTCTGAAAGTGTCTTGTGTCCTCCATGGTAAACGTTTTCTGAAGTGTGTTGTGTCCTCCATGGTAAACGTTTTCTGAAAGTGTGTTGTGTCCTCCATGGCAAACGTTTTCTGAAAGTGTGTTGTGTCCTCCATGGTAAACGTTTTCTGAAAGTGTGTTGTGTCCTCCATGGTAAACGTTTTCTGAAAGTGTGTTGTGTCCTCCATGGCAAACGTTTTCTGAAAGTGTGTTGTGTCCTCCATGGCAAACGTTTTCTGAAAGTGTGTTGTGTCCTCCATGGCAAACGTTTTCTGAAAGTGTGTTGTGTCCTCCATGGTAAACGTTTTCTGAAAGTGTGTTGTGTCCTCCATGGCAAACGTTTTCTGAAAGTGTGTTGTGTTTCTCCATAGCACAGGCTTTCTAAAAGTGGGCTGCATTTCCACTGCTCACGTTCTGAAAATAAGTATGCTATGTTCTCCATAGTTGACGTTTTCTGAAAGTGTGCTCTTCCTGGCACCGAAGATAGCACACAATGCAAACTGTGGGCTGGCATCCAAGGGCCGGCACTCCATGGGGACATTCAACCGTATAGGAATTCTTGTTTCTGTCCAGATGGGGGAGAAGGACGAGTGGGGGGGGGGGGGGGGGGGGAGGACTTGGTATGGTCCTAACTGCGGTGGTGACTTCTTGGACACGGTCCAGCTGACAGACAGGCAGACAGACAGACAGACAGAAAGAAAGAGAAATTCGTCAGGACGCCCTCCGGAGGGAGAGCTCACTCACGCCGGCTCTGCGACTAAGCAATTATTGTCGTCAGTAGGGGGCTTAGTAGGTGGTGTCCTGCGTATGTTAGATCAGAACAGGCGCCACTGAACACCACCGAAGTGACTCGGCAGCAGTGCAGTGTCTCCTCCGGTGGGTTGCCTCTTGACGACTTGACATTAACTGCTCCCTGTGGATTGCCGGTGCTGGGGGCTGCGGCGGGGCCGACCGGGCTGTGGCTGTGGACGGGGTGTTGGAATGAGCGGCGTGGGTGCACTGCCCCTGAGGTGGCGCAGAGGTTGGGACAGCAAAAAAAAAAAAAAAAAAAAAAAAAGAAATTCGTCAAGAAGACAGATACGTTGTCCGAGAAGACAAGGACGACCAACCCCCCTGTCCTCAGGCACTGACCATCAAGGCATGAAGCAGTGGACAGGGAGTAGTAGTAGCCAGGAGTGCAGAGACACTGTCCCTGGAAGCAGCCCGCGTTATTCTTCCCACAGTCAGAGTCGCTGGCACAGGAGCTGTTCAGCCATTGGGCGGCTGCCGTTGCTGCACACACAGAGCCAGTGTCACAAGAAAGGGGAATGAATCAACAAGAGATGGGTGTACCAGCCCAAAATGTCATTTCTGCCACGCAGGCGCAGTATGAAATACCAGCTGGACAGCACTTAAATGTACATGTTCACCTCTCCCTCTCTCTGGCCTTCATCTGTCCACGTGCACTCACTCACTCTCTCTCTCTCTCTCTCTCTCTCTCTCTCTCTCTCTCTCTCTCTCTCTCTCTCTCTCTCTCTCTCTCTCTGTCTGTCTGTCTGTATGTTTGTCTGTCATCCTACACACATTCACACACACACCGCACGCACACACGCACACACACACACACACACACACACACACACACACACACACACACACACACACACACACACACACTAATTCACTAAACACACACACAAACACGCTCACACACTCTCTCTCTCTCTCTCTCTCTCTCTTTCAACACACACACACACACACACACACACACACACACACACACACACACACACACACACACACACACACAAGGACGCACGCACGCACGCACGCACGCACATACACACACAGAGAAAAATTCGAAAGGTTTGCAAGCCATGCTTGGTCAATGGTGGAAATACTCGCTTAGGAAGGGAGAGAATCCTGGGTTTATTGTTCAGGTCTTCTGAGAGGCAGTTTGTCCCCCCCCCCCCCTCCCTTTCCGAGGGGGTGAGGGAAGGAGGATAATGTAACTGATACCAATATACATCAATGTCACCAGCGTTTCATGACACTACTGCCAGTGAAATATGTAAGAGTACATGATGACACGATATGCGGTACAGTGAAATATGTAAGAGTACATGATGACACGATATGCGGTACGAATAAAAGCTCAAAAGCATAATAAAGATCAAGATCTCGGACTCGAGTTAAGATTTAAGAAATATACACAATTAGTTACCCGTTCTGATTTATATAAATCTAAGGTAAAGCAGGTCGTTGTGCACTAAAAAAAAAAAAAAGTAATCACTCCAAGAAAAAAGCTTTGTCCAACTAGTTAGCTTGTTAAATTGATGATAATGATAACAATAATAATATATTAATGATAATAGTAATAATAATGATGATGACGACGATACTATATTAATAATAATAATAATGATGATGATAATAACAATAACAACAACAACAACAATAATAATAATAATAATAATAATAATAATAATAATAATAATAATAATAATAATAATAATAATAATGAATATTATAATTATTATATTGATCACAACGATTTATATAGCACGCTATTCCGAAAACTGTTCCAGGTGCTCCACAATAATAACAATGAAGATTATGCTGCTGCTGCTGCTAATGATAATAATAATAATAGTAAAAATAATAATAATGATGATGATGATGATGATGATGATGATGATGATGCTGCTGATGATATTAATAATAATAACAATCATTTTCTCTACATACACAAACGCACACGTAAACATTTTGCACACCTTATATCAATGATATACAAAATACATTCAGCAAACTATACATATGAAAACACATTTACAAACATGCCAGAAAATGCATTTCTCTACAGTAGCGCATACTTAGGTACATGCAAATTTACATAATTAAACATTTTACACATGCGCAGAAGAACATACTGTTTAGAAAAAAAATGCACGACAGCCAGACCTCTTGATAAGAGAGAAGATGTAAGGCCAGACTTCAAAAGAGGCCAGAGAATCAGAGTACCGGAGGTTGTTAGGGGGTCTGTTTAGTTGCTGGGGCTTGGATAGAGAGAAAAAAAGATCTTTGTCCGTAAGTCTTAGTTCTGGTGTGGGGTTCTCTGAGAAGTCGAGTGTCAGAGGAGGAGGGGAGCTGGCGAGAGAGAGAGAGAGAGAGAGAGAAGAGAGAGAGAGAGAGAGAGAGAGAGAGAGAGAGAGAGAGAGAGAGAGAGAGGAGAGAGAGTGCAGAGATGGACAAAGTCAGAACGATGCTCTGGTCCAGGGCGATTGACTGCAGACCAATATAGAGCAGGTAGAACTTGTAGTCTATTGGATTGGACGCAAGCAACTGATGGAGAGTTACTTTCAAAGCGAGGTGACAGCAGGCGCAAATTGAAACCAACTTAAAATAAAATGACCATTCTACCGAACAACGTATAACCAACAAATCACAAGACAAAACACGACGCGTTTCGACCTCTTTGGTCTTCTTCAGGCAAGACAAACAACGTTCAGGACAATACAAACAAAACAACGAACACAATGAATAACGAAGAACAAACAATCACTCATATCCTCACACTGGGCGTTAACACCTCCATTTGGCGCCCCATCGGAGGAGAGAAGTGACCGCTCGTTCTTCGTGTTCATCGTCTTCACTGTTGTTTGTCTGGCCTGAAGAAGACCAAGGAGGTCGAAACGCGTCGTGTTTTGTCTTGTGATTCGTTTGATTATGTTTGGCGGACACAGTACTCAAACGTTTTAAGATGTATTTTACATAAGTATGGTTGTAATGGTGGAGTTGTAAAGAAAGCGTCTAACAATGATTATTGCACAATATTCGGAGATATATTGAACTGCCACTATCATGTTCTATTTATGGCACGTCCAAT
>CM031605.1:23797404-23799904 GCA_018398815.1 Conus ventricosus
TATATAGACACATTGTCTTTTCATCACTTTATGTGATATAAGACGCTTTGTGTTTTTTCATCACTTTATATAATATAGACCCACTGTTTTTTTTATCACTTTATGTACTTTAGACACATTGTTTTTTTTCCCATCACTTTATATGATACAGACACACTGTTTTTATCACTTTATACAACACAGACACATTGTTTTATCATCACTTTATGTGATTGTGACATTCATTCATAAGCCCGGTTCATTTTCATTAAGAAAATGACGCAATCGATACATGACGTCTATTCGCTCTGCGCTGGATTAATATTTCTATGTCCAAACGACAAAACTAATTGTTAGTTTTTGCTTTACGGCGGTACGTTTATAATTTCAAGCATCATGCAGACTTGCATTTGTATTAATAATAAAATGATTTACAATTGTAGGGCATCGAAAACCGTCGTACTGACCAATCACGACTGTCCAAGTGGCAGTAGTGTCTCTGTCCGCGCATGTGCGGTAGATAGTGGCCGTTGTATCTACCATCTTGGACAGCCAGTAGGTCGTGAAATTGGCTCCGTAGAAAAGGTCTGATTATCGGAAGAGCAAGTAACCTTTTGAAGACATCAGTCTAGGCCGGACTGAAGGGGGCACCACAGAGCATTCGACAGCACCCACAACTTTTTTCGGGGAAAGCTGAACGAGTCTCATCGTTCCGTGGGCGAGTCGAAAACTGTGGGCACTAACAGACTGTGTTGAGGTAAATAGGTCTAAATCATTTTTTTCGTATAGAGCAACAAAATCTATTTCAATATAATCGCATTAAGGCACATTTACCAGTTCAATAATATTTTGTGCGCGCGATCATTTAATATGCTCTGAATTAAATATTTCAGGTTTACCGGTCAACACGTATGATTGATCGTAGAGCTGTCATCTTCATCTGTTTGCTCTCATCATATCGTGTTGCCATGTACTAATCCATATTATGTAAATTCTATTTCAGCTCACCGTTGTATGCAACCATATTTAGAAGATGTGATATTTGTGTGAATGCAGATTTATTATTTAAAGAATCGTAAACGAGTTCAAGTTATGAACGAAGCATTTTCGTGGATCTAAGTGATCTGTATAATATGAAGATTAACGCCATTTGATTCAATCCATTCAAGGATTAAATATAATTGTAATTCATCAAGCACTAAGCCTTGGCGAATAACTCAGTCAAGGCAGATTGGAATATTCGTATACATTTTTCCTTCTTTGTTGATGAGCTTCATCGTAAAGCGATTTTTGAAGGAAATCAATTGTAAATGATAGAGCAAGCTAGTGCCATTGTAAAGTGTGTTTAGAACGTGTGATGGATGGAATAGTGATGTGCCACCATGGTGCAAGATCTAAGACAATTGTTATCTTGCAGGTCCTATCCGGTTCTGTTCTATATTCCTGTTCCTGTTCTACTACCACTCCTGCTATTCCACTTCATCCTTCTTCGGCACACATCTTTATCCCGCTACATCCTTCGTCGGGAGCAACGTGCTGGTGTGTCGACCTTGCCGGGATCTGGGAGAGAGCCGTGAACGTCAGCGGAATTCCGGAACGTTACGCGATTCCGTGAAGCTGAGTGGCAATTTCATAAACACATCCCTCCACATCAAAGCACGCCAGAACACACTCAGACATTTTTCTATACATATATTATATCTTGTGTATGACTATAACCTGTGTGTGTCCTCCGGAAGATATTTTTGTAGCACGAGCAGACAGTCTATATTCGTGCTACTGCAAGAAGTGAAGGGAAGAAGGACAGAGACTTTGTCGTTATTGGTGTATGTGCATGATTTATTTCTTTTATATGTAACTCATTTCATAGGCAACAAACGGACATCAAAATACAAAGCAACCATACGACATATTCACAGCAGATCATCATCATCTTTATTCATACTTAATTAAATTCAGTTGTTGAATCAAAGATCAAACCTCTTGATTACATCTGTGGAAAGAAAGTGAAGGGTGTGGACGAAAGCTTGACTTTCCTACTACGGTCTATCGTTCTTGCCTGAGCACTCAACCATCATTTATGAATGGGGTCTTAATAAAAACGTCACAGTGATATAGACACATTATCTTTCCATCACTGTATATATTGTGTACACTTTGTCTTTTCATCACTTTGTGTAATGTAGACACATTGTCTTTTTTACCGCTTTGCGTAATATAGATACATTGTCTTTCCATCACTGTATATATTGTGTACACGTTGTCTTTTCATCACTTTGTGTAATACAGACACGTTGTCTTTCCATCACTTTATATAACCAAGACACGTATTTTCCTCACTTTACATGATTTAAACACGTTGTCTTTTCATCACTTCACGCCATACAAACACATGATATAGACACATTGTCTTTTCATCCCTTTACATAATACAGACACATTGTCTTTTCATCACTTTACATAAAATACAGACACGTTTTCTTTTCATCACTTTACATAAAATACAGACACATTGTCTTTT
>CM031605.1:23804904-23817404 GCA_018398815.1 Conus ventricosus
TAATATTGTCAAAATGCTCCCGGATTTTTTTTTTTTTTTTTTTGGGGGGTGCATAATCTAATGCCAGAACCCTTGCTTATAAGAAAAATAAAATACACATTTGCATACTGTGCTACGAGTATCCAGCTTACCTTTGTTGCTCCGTACCCATTCTTTTTACCAGCTTTACATCATTCGGTTTTGATCTCCTGTCGAATCATCGTGATTTGCTAATGATTAATCCCTGTGCCCATGGATCCGGAACATTGTCTGGAAGAACACGAAATCGGACCGTTAAGCAGGAAATTTCATCGATTAGGAATGGGGCAAGGTAGATCGACAATGGGGCAAGGTAGGTGTACCACCAGACCTGTACGTCGTCCACGCTTGATTTGTCTCGCCGCTACAACGCTGCTGTGGCTCTGACCACACCGCTACATGTAATCCTGTGGATTGCCCAGTGATTCTGACTGATCGTCCCTGTGAACGGAACACACGACCCCCCGCTACACGTCCTGAGATGAGAGGACGTGGCGCCGGTCTAATCTGCCTGTTGTGGGTGTTGACATGTGCCAGACCACAGACGTTGGAGAGGGGGGGGGGGGGGGGGGGGGGGGGGAGGGCTCACAGTTTAGATAGTAAGACAGACAGACAGACAGACAGACAGATAGATAGATAGATAGATAGAGAGAGAGAGAGATAGAGAGATAGAGAGATAAGTAAATAGATAGATAGGTCGACAGACAGACAGGCAGGCAGGCAGACAGACAGACAGACAGGTAAGTAGATAGATAGATAGATAGATAGATAGATAGATAGATAGATAGATAGATAGATAGATAGATAGATAGATAAGCATACGAATACGAATCTTTTATTCAGATTAAGGCCAAAGCCGCAGACTGAAGGGGATTTATAAATGCATCATATAACATTCCTAATACCCAACAAAATGAAATGATGAAAAAGTGTAGACATGTTACAAAAGGCAAAAAGTACATCAAGACATCATTGCTCGAATTCACTCATTTGTTTCACACATGTACATGGCTAGATTCAAACAGTGTGTTCTCATTCCTTGTCGATACTAGGAGAATATGCCCGAAATGACATGGTTCGGTGCAATGATTGACATGTTGATGAGAGAGAGAGAGAGAGAGAGAGAGAGAGAGAGAGAGAGAGAGAGAGAGAGAGAGAGAGAGAGAGAGAGAGCAGATAGAGACACAGAGAGAGACAGAGACAGAGAGAGACAGAGACAGAAAGAGAGAGATATTCCTCTGTGATGGTAGCGATTTTACACAGATGTAGCGGAGGAAAATATGAAAGGGGGACAGGGAGGGTGCGGGAGGATATAAAGAAGAGGGCATTAGAATGTAGATATTAAAAAAAATATCGATAATGACAACCACGGCAGCCACTAAATTCACACACACACGCACGCACGCACGCACGCACGCACGCACGCACGCACGCACGCACGCACGCACGCACGCACGCACGCACCCACGCACGCACGTACGCACGCACGCACGCACGCGCGCACGCACGCACGCACGCACGCACGCACGCACACACGTACGCACGCACCCCCCCCCCCACACACACACATGTATAGATGCATACATATATGTATATATATATATATATATATATATAATATATATATATATGTATATATATATATATATATATAGAGAGAGAGAGAGAGAGAGAGAGAGAGAGAGAGAGAGAGGGAGAGAGACAAGCGCTCTTCCCCCTCAGCTCGCCTCCTCTGCCCCCCCCCCCCCCTTCTCCCCCTCCCTCATCAGACACAAACAAGCCGTACCCACTGACAATTAATTAATTATTTGTCGTTCAGTCATCGTGAATGAGCTGTCCCCCTCCAGAAGCGCGTCACAACGTCCACCCAATGACAATCCCCATCAACGTGCCACAGTACCCATCATGGTGACCTCCATTCACACCGAGACAATCCCCATCACCGTGCCACAATGCCCATCATGGTGACCTCCATTCACACCGAGACATGCACGTCAAGAGAACCGAGTCACCACGAGAGCGTGGAGTGATGGGCCGGTCGGTTTTGTTTTGTTTTGTTTTTTGTTTTCTCATGATGGTCCATTAATGCGGATGATGAAAATGATGCTACGGAGCTCCCACTGGGTCTTAGACAACAGAACAAGAGGCTGCGTCACTACGCTCCGCTTCTTCAGGCAGGATTATCCTGGTATCAACCAGTTTCGAGAGAAACAGGCACCTGCTGACTTTGAAAAATGTTCGCCTTAAGTAAATGATACACGACTGTGTGGTTACAGTCACGCCAGCTGTGAGTCCAGAGCACACTCAGCAGCACGGGTCAGGAATGGCCGGGAGCTAAGTTGAATTTACATTTGGATCTACGTCCACACCTAAAGGTTCTGCTATCAGACGCAGATGACCATCCTAGGAGAATGGGGGGTGGGGGGTGGTTGAGCGGTGAGGGTCGGCAGGGAGGAGGGAGGTTGCCTGACAGTACACTCGTACAAAAAGAAAAGAAAAAGAAAGAAAAACATACAAGAACGTGTTCAGACGGAAAACCCATGTCAAAATTTGAAGTTGAGCACGGGAATTTGATCTCTCCGTCTTCTGACATAACGTTGGATGCTCTATAACCACCGTAGCTTCTCAGGCGCTGAGGTTAGAAAAAAAACCCTCCAGGTAATAAGATGGTAGGGGGATGGGCAAGGGGAAGAGGGTCAGACCCTTCAACCTTGCAGCCTCAGCCCACGTCGTAAGTACCACGAAACTGTGGGTGGTCAAGCAATAGCCCAGCCAAACACTGTAGCTGTTGAGACGTTAAGCATATCGTGGCTGATACCATTAAACCCATGAGAAATGTCATACGTCGCACTTTTGGAATACCAAATGAAAGAAAAGATAATTCCGCTTCATATCTTTAACACCACTCACAGTGAGAGGATGGAGGGGTATAAGGGATTAGGAGAAGATGAGGAAAGGGGGAAACAATCAATACTGTTTATTCTGTTTAGTTTGTTTTCGAGAATAGCAAATTGTTTCAGTGATGCGTTTTTCAGAATGAGGCATAACCTTTTAAAAAAATTTTCTAGGTGAGTGGCTAGGTGAGTTGAACAACAGCTGAAGGGAAATTCTGTTGCTTGTATATGGAATTAGCTTCCTGAAACAAATAAGCTGACTTTCCGACATTTCCTTTGATGCCGTCTAGCTGTGTCGTGATTGTTGCTTAGATTGAGGACAAAGGACATTTAACGGGGATTAAAAGATTTCTGACTCATTAATCTTATCGCGTTAGCGAGGTTGTCCACTATTGGTTGTAGCAGTCTCACTATCACACTACTGCGTTGAACCGGTGGGATCTTTAATTATTGGATCGATTTGCTGTCATGGTGATCCGAAGGCCTGGGGAACTTCATGCCGGCGATGAAGCTGTTAATGTTCGCCAGAAAACGAACACAGCTAATGGAATAACACGTCATGTTGGTGTGGGCCTTTGAATCATCCACTGGCTGAGAGCGCAGTACTCAAACACTCAAACGAACTATGGACGTTTTCTGTTTGAACGGGATAAAAGGTTTCAGGTGTGCAAACGCTGCGACGTTTTGAGCTGTCTGAGAAGGATCCTGTTTCCAGTGTGTGTGTGTGTGTTTTTTTTTTTCTGTTTGAACGGGATAAAGGTTTCAGGTGTGCAAACGCTGCGACGTTTTGAGCTGTCTGAGAAGGATCATGTTTCCAGTGTGTGTGTGTGTGTGTGTGTGTGTGTGTGTGTGTGTGTGTGTGTGTGTGTGTGTGTGTGTGTGTGTGTGTAGGCGTGTGTGAGCGTGTATGTGTGTGTGTGTGTGTGTTGTGTGTGTGTGTGTGTGTGTGTGTGTGTGTGTGTGTGTGTGCGCGCGCGCGCGCGCGCGGTCGATGAGGTGTGTAATGCTTGAAAAAGTCGGTCAAATGTTGTTTGGACGTAACCTTCGTTAAAATGATGTTGTTTTGTAATATTGAATAACCTGATAATGGCTTACGAAGAGATTGACAGGAGGAGTTCTTATGTTCATAATTTTGTTTCTATCGATTATATTCAGGGTAAACGAAAAGTTACAAACAGCCATGTATGGATGCTGTATCCGGGCTAATATGTCTGGTATTCTTAAAGCAATATCTCAAAACTCAGTACTTTCCTACATTATCCCAGATTCCATGAGGATGGAAACTTTGCTAGCTGGGATAGACTACAGGGATGTAACCCTACCATTTATCTTTGGTAAGGTACATTGACAGATGATCCTAATCCGGAATAGGGTTTTCGCCGATGGCGAGTTGCATAAGAAGTAAGCAGGCTTCAGACCAAAGTGCTCCTAAACGGAACAAATCTTCACTTTCCGAGGCTTCATTGATTAGTGCCGAGAGTACGAAGTTCCTTTTGTGATACATTTCATTGATTTTAGCAAGGCTGTTGGTAGTAACCAAAGACTTCTGTCCTGTAGTATTCCCCAAGCAAACTTGTCAATGACATTGAGCAGATATACTTTAGTTCCTGCTACTATCTAGGAACTCTTGACAAATTCTATGGCTGGTTTCAGGTGCTCACGGGTGTGCAGCAGGGCTGCGTTCTTTCACTTATTCTTTTTTGCTATGGCAATTGATTGGGTCCTGAAATAGCAACTCCCAACAAAGGCATTGACGTTGCATTGAGAATACAAGCTGTCAGGCCTCGACTCTGCCAGTGACAATGCAGTGGTAACAGACAGTCCACAGAGTCTGCAAGACCTAGTGGATTCTAAGTAGGAAGCTGCAGGAGGGTCTGGTCTGGCCGTCAGAGAAAAATAAGACAAAGACAATGATGCCAGCTGACCACCATCACAAAGAAACATATTCATAAGACATAACAAGATGGATGTCCACTAGGATTTCACGCACCCGGAAAGCTCCATCAACAACCATGGTAATGTGACTGATGAGATGAAATCTAGAATAGGAAAATACTTCAGCAGCATTCAACCAACTCAACAAAACATGGCTGAAGAAGACTTTTCCACTGATGACTTTGCTAAGATTTTCATAATTCAAATGTGTCCCCACGTCAAGTCACAACAGTGCAGCTGCGAAACATGGCACATGAAATGTGTCCGAAAGGAGAAGAATGATGCTTTCAACGTGAGTTGCATCAGAAAAATCCTGAGCAGAAGGTGGAGCAATTTAATCGCCAACGAGAAAGTCAGAAATCACTTATTTTTAAACAGAAAAAGAAGAAGAAAAGAAAAGAAGAAAAAGAAAAAAAAGGAAGAAAAAAACAACAACAAGAACAACAAGAACAACAACAACAACAACAACACACACACACACACACACACACACACACACACACACACACACACACACACACACACACACACACACACACACACACACAATTCTACATTTCTCTCCATCACAAGCAAATGACACTTGAACTGGCTTGGCCAATTTGTACGTCCCCTCCCTTCAGTCTAGCTCTGCAAGTAGATCGGTGTAAACAAGGCCCCTAGGAGATGGGTGTAAACAAGGCCCCTAGGAGATGGGTGTAAACAAGGCCCCTAGGAGATGGGTGTAAACAAGGCCCCTAGGAGATGGGTGTAAACAAGGCCCCTAGGAGATGGGTGTAAACAAGGCCCCTAGGAAAACGAAGAGGACGGTCAAATCGTGACTACCAACAGACCAGACAGTGTGACCTCTAAACCACGCGCATGAACTTGAGCGATGTCAGAACAACTGACCACTGACCGATCCTGTTGGACAGGCATTGCCATCTCGTGCTCTTCGAATGACGAGGAGCTTCAAGGTCCTCCGGCATTTTGGCGATGAGGTGTTTGATTCTTGAGTTGCTGCGATGTGTCAAAAATGGGTTTTGACGCGGTTTACATCGTAGTGTTAGCCAAAATGATGCCATTTTCTGGCACGAAATAGCTCCAGGCTGGCTTCGGAACAAAATTCATTGGTGGTATTTGTAGGTTTACTGTTTTATTTGTATCAAATGGTTAAATTTAGGTTAGAATACGGCAAATACATAAGCGTTTATGTCAGGTAATATGTAACACGTTCTATTGAAATTCAACATTTCTTTGTAGATCATGTGCTGCACGTGTTCGAGTCATTTTTTTCAGTTATCGCATTGTTTCTGACATTCGTGTTCACAGTGAATTAGGCGGATTTCTTTCAATGAAGTGTGGCTTGTGTAGTTGACAGCAAGTCTATGAGCGAAAGATGGAAACAAAGAAGGGGAGGAGGCGGTAAAAAGGATAATGAGGAAAGGGTATGAGACAGAGTATGGGGGAAGGTATTTGGGATAGGAAATATAGGGATATACATATATGAAACGGATAGTAGAGATACGTATAAGATCTATAAACACCATCGTACCAAATACAAAACAAACAAACATAAAAACCTATACATCAGTGCTTATGGCTTATGTTCTGTACACTTCGGTGATCTTTTCTCTTATGTTGTAAACACTAACGTTACTCTGTGAGAACTCTAGCAAACATGCTTTAAACGGCTATCCGCGCACAATGCGCTGGTCCTCGATTTTCCACGGCAACGGCCCCACAGACTGTGCTTTGACTTTCCCAACTAAACTGGACAAATTAATTTTTAAAACATTAAAATCTGTACATGAAAGAAACATTTCCACGCGGATCTCTATCCATCTTTCGTTCTTTCTTTCTTTTCTCTTCTTTACTTTTCCGTTTTGGTTGTTTGTTTTTTTATAGTTGTTTCCGCAGGAGGGGCAAACTCAAGGGATAGTACTCCTAAATGATCTCTCCACTTTGCGGATATTGGATAAAATTATCCCCCCTTCTTGTACACTATCAACGTTTTCAGTGCTGGGGCGTTTCCAAGCGTGATGGGTGGTGGGGGGGGGGTGGGGGGGGGGGGGGGGGGAGGAGGTTGTCTGTTGCTCGAAGGCAGTGTGATGTATGTGGACTGGAGTGGCGTTGTAGTGTTTGTGTACGCTGTAAAGACAGCCATGCTGACGGCGCACCACAGTAGTTTTCAGAGCGTGATCTGCAGAACACCATGTTGCCAATGGCACTTCTCCCCCGTGTAGAGTAGTGACTGGCGTGTTACGCTGGGTCAGAACCTGACTGTTAGGAAAGGTCGTCTCGCACAAAGAGGTTTTGAACTGAAAGAGAGTACCGAGTGCTCGTTGCAAAAATAAATAAATAAATTTAAAGAAATAAATAAATAAAACGAAATAAAAAAAAGAGGAGGAGGAGGGGGGTGCCCTGAGTAAGAGAGGTTTGGAAAGGGTGGGGGCAGGAGAGAGAGAGGGGCGAGGAGGTGCATGGAATAATTCAAGGAGCGGGTAGATAGCTGAGGAAAAAAAAGAGACTGAGGGACAGTTTCAGTTTGTTGGTCAGTGCCGAAAGAGAAATGAACGGAAAGCCTGTGGTGTTGTTTTTTTTTTGTTTTTTTTTATACACTCAGAGAAGACACACACACACACACACACACACACACACACACACACACACACACACCACACACACACACACACACACAGTATGTATATGTATATATATATATATATATATATATATATATATATATATAGATTAATGTAGTTAGGGTTAGGGTTAGGGTTTATATATATATATATATATATATATATATATATATATATATATATATAAAATCAGAGTTAAAAAGACACTCAGAACGTTAAAATTGCTCAACCATGTAGGGAGCGACATACCAGTTTAAAATAGGATTTTAAAATGGAAAGATTAAAAACCTACATGCTTGTTTCAAGCTAAAAACGCTCTCCTCAGGGTCCTCTATCTATCTATCTATCTATCTATCTATCTATCTATCTATCTATCTATCTATCTATCCATCCATCCATCCATCTATCTATATGTGTATCTATCTATCCATCTATCTATCTATCATCCATCCATCCATCTCTCTATCTATCATCCATCCATTTATCCATCCATCCATCTCTCGATATATCCATCCATCTATCTGTCAATCTATGTATCTGTCCATCCCTCTTTCTATCTATCTATCTATCTATCTTATTATCTATCTATCTATCTATCTATCTATCTATCTATCTATCTATCCATTTATACATCTATCTATCTGTCTGTCCATTTTCCCCACCCCCACCCTTTATTCCCATCCTATCAACATAAACCCCCCTCCCCCCCCCCCCCCAGGTCATAGCCCTGAACATTCCTACCTGCCAACATTTTAAGATGACAGTACCGACAGGAAGTGAAACCATGGGAGCGGCTGACGCGCCGCGGCTGTTTCCATCTACTGGGCTTTTTCTTTCTTTCTCTCTTTTTTCCAGTCCCTCATTGTGGGATAATCAGGTATTACTTTGATGGCAGGGATCACTCGCTACAGGCCTCTCCCACCCCCTTGTCCCACCCTGACCCTCGGCACAGTCACAGTGTGCAGGCGATGGAAAGCACTGGCTTCGTGCGGGGCACGTGTGACACAAGAAAAGGGAAGTAATGCCAGTGGCCTGGGAATGAATGGGTGAGAAGCCATCTTGATGAGGTGAATGACTTTTCTCATCGTTGTTGTTGTTTGTTTGTTTGTTGTTGTTTTTTTCCACTGTACAATGCTGATTATCAATAACGACACCCCCTGCCCTCCCCTTCCCTCTCAATTACACCCCCCACACCCCACGTAAATAAATAAAGGATCATTTGAAAGAGGAAGGTTTTTGTTTTCTGTTGATAGGTAGGTTTATCAGGGAACAAAAATGTCATTAAACACTCTTCAAAATGAGACGATAAGTTCTTTCATTTGGAGGGTTTTTATTGAACACATCGAAATAGGAACATTAATTCGAGGGAGGATTAAACAGAACATTTGCTAGAGAATGAACGCGATGGTTGAAATATTCAATGTGGTTTCCTTTGGTAATATGAATAATAATACTAGTTTGCTACAATAACAGGTAGACGATTTCGTGTCCCCAGAGCTAAGCTGATGCGCACAAAAAGAGCTTCGTGTTCCAATCCATTGCGTTTTTAAACAAACGCAGCATGTAAGAAGCAGAGATGGTGGATCACCTGTGATATAATAAGCATGTGCGCGTGTGTGTATGTCTGTGAGCAAGCGGGAAAGTATAGATGCTGGAGTGTGTGTGTGTTATGTGTGCATGTCCTGGAGCAGAGAGGAATAGAAATGTCTAGAATATGTCTTATCTTAATGATTTTTAATGATGAATCACCTCTCTCTCTCTCTCTCTCTCTCTCTCTCTCTCTCTCTCTCTCTCTTTCTCATGCATGAGGGCACGCATGTATGTATATATAATTATGTGTGGCTGAGTGCATGCTTTATTTGCACTAACAAAAAAGGAGAAACACTGAGATTCCCATTTTTGTGATATATGCATGTTTTATTGTTTGAAAGTAATTTGAATTTTAGTGTCATGTTTGTAACTATAAATATGTATGTCTTAACTTTTAGGGCAGCGGTCACGAATGTAATTTCTCTTTTAACAAGAGATAATAAAATTGTCTGAAGTCTGAATGTCAGCCAAGGAACTGAACAAAACAAGGTTCTGAAGGTACTAAAGTGCCACGAGTCTTACTGGATGTTTGTAGCCTGGCCAACCATACGGAACCACAACAGCGCTGACGCTGTCAGGACAGGATTTGTTTTTTTTCTATTCTTTGAAAATCAGTGTAGCAGTTGTTTTTTTAGCGGAAGATATCAGTTTTTGTTGCTGACAAAACCGTTTTGTTTTGGAAATAAATAGCCTATGCTTATGATCACGCACTGCAATAATTACAGAGTCAATAACAATAACAATAACATCAACAAGGAGTCTGGGCCACACAGCAGAATCTGAGTGTTGCCATACAATGGGAAGTGTGCTTACTCCCATGGAAAGTTGAAGGAAATCACCAGGCGCAGCGGTCAATGTTGTGGGCTAAAGGCAGAGAGGTCGTGGGTTTGATTCCCACCAGACCCATTAATTCATTTGTTGTACATTTCGGCTCTGACCGTCTCCTACCCAGTATGAAGGTTGCTATAGGCTGAATGGGACAGATCTGGATGACACAGTCTAGTTTCATTCACTTGATGGTGAGAGAGCGTTGATCACGTTGCCTGACCACCACTGCTGGTGTCGGTATCTCTCGGGCCTGGTTGATGCCAAGATCTTTTATGAAAGTAAGCGTAATTACCGCCCTGTAATGCAGTCAGTCAAGAATGGAACTCTGTGGCATCATCTCCCTCATCCTCAATATAAAAAAAAACAAAACTCAAGTTTAGTCGTAGTTCTCCCTGCCCTGCTCTCATGGTGATCTTAGTTTGCGTTTCCTGTCCACGTCTGTGCATGTGGTGGGTAAGTCTGGAGGTTGCCGGTGTAGGTGAGTTCCTGGGGACCGTCGTTGGACAGACGTGCTGGCGCCCTCCAGAAGGGCACGCTCACTGACGCCGGCCCCGCGACAAAGCAATCATTGTGGTCAGTAGGGGAACTGGGTCAGTGGTATCCTGTGTATGCTGGATTGCAACGGGCACCTCAGAACACCACCTTAGTGACTCGGCAGCAGTGCAGTGCCTTCTCTGGTGGGTTGCTCCTTGGAAAAAAAAAGTTTATGAAAATGTGCAGCAAACATTGAAAATCAGGTGCAAACATTCATAGCAGGAAGACGTAATTGAGTACCTCAAGTTATGAACGCTTTCCCTTGAATACATTTCAAAGAACAATATCATATAAACAGTTTTCTAGACAATTATCGAATTATACATTTGTAGTGACCTATGATATAAGACATGAACGGTTGTGGAAACATTCTGATGTGGGAATCGTTAATTATAAAGGTCTTTGAATGATTAAATGTCTACAGTCTAAACTGAGAAGAAGACAAGATGTGTCTATATCATCGTAGCAACAAATCTGTTCATTATTTGTTTTCCATAACATAACATAACATAACATAACATAACATACGTAAAAAAAAGTATCACCTGAGGATTGCAAACTTGTAGACATGGGATGATCAGATTAGGCCGTTTTTACAACGTAAGAAGAAACTTCTATATTTCTTTTCGCTATTTGTTTCAATTTTACCCTTAAAGCATTTTTCACTTTGTAATTTCCTTTCTTCTTTGTTAGTCCTCCCCCCCCCCCCCCAATCGCACTCTTCCTTTTTCTTCCTCCCTTCCCTTATTATTATTAGTACTATTATCATCATTACTCTTATTGATCTTTTGAACATATTTTGTGTACCATTACTTAAAATTTTAGAGCTTCTATTACCATTACCGTTACTGTTGTTAGCATTATTACCTTTATTATCAATACTGGTGTTATCATTGATATTATCATCACCATCATCATCACCACTAACACTGTTGCCACGACAACCATGCTGTTTGACCATCTTCTAACCCTCCCGTTTCTCCCACACTACAACCGCTATTGTCATGTTGTCACTAAAAGTGCTAATAAGCCTCTCTTTATTATTTTTTCAATATTTTTGTCATCATCGTCATCATCATTATTATTGCTGTCGGTATTATTATTGCCATCATTACTATTTCAACTCGCATTGTCTCCTTCCCGACCGGCCGTCTCGTTTTCGTGTATCTCCCATCTGGCGCCGAATTCGGCAAAGATAAGTCATTGCTCGTTCTTCTTTTTCGTTGTCCTGGGTGTTATTTGTCTTGCCTGAGGAAGACCCGAGAGGTCGAAACGCGTCGTGTTTTGTCTTGTGATTCGTTTGTCCATGTTGCTCGGTGGAGTCAAAATAATTACTTTTAACATTTGTTTAGATCTCCGCCAGTAGTCGCCTTACTTTGCAACTATTTTTCTCTTTTTTTAACATTTCTAATAAAAGAAAACAAACAAACAAACAAAAACAAAAACGAAAAAAAAACCTAGTTGCAAGGTAAGGCGACCGCAGGCGGAAATCTAAACACATTTTAATTGTTAGTATTAGCGCACCGCCCAAAAACAACAACAAACAAACAAACAAACACCGTAGACAAACGAATCACAAGACAAAACACGACGCGTTTCGACCTCTCTTTTTTATCATCAGCACACCTTTCGTTACAACTTTATAAACTGTTGCAAATGTAATATTTACTACTCTCATTAATATAATTCTTCTTCTTCACAATATTTCTGACATTCCAGCTTACCCCTTTTTCAGCCTCTTATAGCATCACTATCATTACTATTATGGTTACAGTCATGATTGTTGTTAAAACTATTAGTATACATATTATGATTATTGATATACCTATTAGATTCCATCCTTCCCATAATCTCTACCTTCCTTCTCCTCTTTGTTCTTCCCGTCCTCCCCTCCCCCTCCTCCCTTTGTTCCCCTTCCCTGAGTATTAGTGCTAGTACTATTACTATCATTACTATTACTAATAGGTTTTAGTGTTAGTACTATTACTATCATTACTATTACTAATAGGTTTTTTTTTTTCTTTTTTTTGTTTTTTCCTCCCTTCCTTTTGTATTAGTGTTAGTAATATTATTATCA
>CM031605.1:23832404-23849904 GCA_018398815.1 Conus ventricosus
CAGAAAGGCGTTCAAATCCTTTCAACGGCTCCTTCCTTTATTGTCTGATCAGAAAGGTGTTCAAATCCCTCCAACGACTCCTTCCTTTATTGTCTGATCAGAAAGGCGTTCAAATCCTTTCAACAGCTCCTTCCTTTATTGTCTTATCAGAAAGGCGTTCAAATCCCTTCAAGTCAGAACCGGTCTGCGGGTCCTTCCTTTATTGTCTGATCAGAAAGGCGTTCAAATCCTTTCAACAGCTCCTTCCTTTATTGTCTGATCAGAAAGGCGTTCAAATCCCTTCAAGTCAGAACCGGTCTGCGGGTCCTTCCTTTATTGTCTGATCAGAAAGGCGTTCAAATCCTTTCAACAGCTCCTTCCTTTATTGTCTGATCAGAAAGGCGTTCAAATCCCTTCAAGTCAGAACCGGTCTGCGGGTCCTTCCTTTATTGTCTGATCAGAAAGGCGTTCAAATCCTTTCAACGGCTCCTTCCTTCATTGTCTGATCAGAAAGGCGTTCAAATCCCTCCAACGGTTCCTTCCTTTATTGTCTGATCAGAAAGGCGTTCAAATCCTTTCAACGGCTCCTTCCTTTGTCTGATCAGAAAGGCGTTCAAATCCCTCCAACGGTTCCTTCCTTTATTGTCTAATCAGAAAGGCGTTCAAATCCCTCCAACGGTTCCTTCCTTTATTGTCCGATTAGAAAGTCGTTCAAATCTCTTCAAGTCAGAACCGGTCTGCGGGTCCTTCCTTTATTGTCTGATCAGAAAGGCGTTCAAATCCCTCCAACGGTTCCTTCCTTTGTCTGATCAGAAAGGCGTTCAAATCCCTCCAACGGTTCCTTCCTTTGTCTGATCAGAAAGGCGTTCAAATCCCTCCAACGGTTCCTTCCTTTGTCTGATCAGAAAGGCGTTCAAATCCCTCCAACGGTTCCTTCCTTTGTCTGATCAGAAAGGCGTTCAAATCCTCTCAACGACTCCTTCCTTTATTGTCTAATCAGAAAGGCGTTCAAATCCTTTCAACGGCTCCTTCCTTTATTGTCTGATCAGAAAGTCGTTCAAATCCCTTCAAGTCAGAACCGGTCTGCGGAAGGAAATGAAGTCTATGTGCCCAGAAATAGGCCACACTTTTAGGTCCTCCAGACGATCCAACCGTAAAAAGTTTGCTATCGATTATTCGATTGTTCCTCAATACATAAATTGTTGTTAGCTGCAGCAGTCCTTGCGGACATTGGTCAGGATGTATGTTAATTAAACTTTAGACAAACAAATGTTTGGCTGCAAACGAATTTGCAATCAGAACACAGGAATTCAAGATTTCATCTGCTCTTGGAAATCTAAGAAATTGGATCAGTATAGTTCAGGAAACATATACCGTATTGTCATTCTTTAGTTGTTAGAGCAAGAAGGAAGATACTTGTAAAGACACACGGTACACACTGCTCGTCAATTAGAAAACTAGCAATACTCACATGGATGATTGTTGTGCTCTTCATGGGAAAACTGTATGGACCATTGTGGTATAGGTGCGTGGTAAAAGACACAATTTCAGTTGTAAACTGTACCTAAGGACCAGGGCACGGGAATTTGGCCACTTTGAATTTTCCGGCACATACAGGATGCTCAATTTGTGTTTTTATTTCTCCGGTTGACGAGGGTCATATGGCCCGCAGACTAAATGAACTGTAAATATCATTTTCATCGTTTTATTATCATTGTTATTATTATCACCATTATTAAGACTATGATTATGCCCCCATATCTCTCTCTCTCTCTCTCTCTCTCTGTGTGTGTGTGTGTGTGTGTGTGTGTGTGTGTGTGTGTGTGTGTGTGTGTGTGTGTGTGTGTTGAACAATCTAGTAGTGGGAGGAGGGGGTGTGGTGTGGTCGGAAGGGATCAAGAAAATGAAAAAGAAAAGTAGGGAAATAAAATATGAAATCTTTCACTAGCAGTCTATGGAGACCATCGTAACCTATATCGAAGACACAACTATTCATTTTAATAGTTCATAGGCCTCTCGTCCACTGGATCGGACTCATCAGGGAGACACGGCTGATCGTGTCTGTGCTTCCTAGGCATCAGATAGAGGTATACCACAGTCTACAATTCCATAGTATTCTCACCACAAGGCTTATAACGAAGTCGGATACAACGAATGTCGGATATAACGAATCAAAAAGGTTGGTCCCGACAAAATCCTTCTATACAGACTAAGAATACGTCGGATGCAAGGAATTCGGATGTAACGAAATGCCGCTTATAAGGAAATGGTTTTGGGGTCCCGAGCGGGCGATCACGCCGGTTATAACGAACCAGCTGCCTGTAGCGAATCATATGTTCGGCCCCGTGAAGAGTTTAAGCCGGATATAATGAAGTGGTTGCTTTTGTGTTTGGGAACCATTTCAAAATGTAGAGCAGTCTATGCGTTGCACTAAACAGAAACCACACGTTTATACATATGTTTGACTAGCTGCATAAGCTACGCTTCATTCATTTGCTTACACGTCTTCACATAGGTAGACTGAAAGTACGCACTATGTTTGTTGTATGGTACACGTCACCTCTGATAATAAAATCGTGTTCTAATGTCCCATTATGCGAGTGCCTATGATTGTCGAAGCAGAGCAGTCGACTCACTTGGGGTCAAGTTCAGCGACTGTAGACGGACAGACGCTGGAGGGACGAGGGTGGGGTGAAGGGGAAGGTGGGTGTCAGGGTGTCAGGGTCTCAGGGTGTCAGGGTGTCAGGGTGTCAGGCTTCGATATGATAGGCCATTTCATCATGGCGTCTGCACGTTGCAAAGTTCTGTCGCTAAACCAGTTATTGAAGTTATTTAGGAAGTTGAAAGAAATCCAGCAACACAGATGAAGAAAACGATGGAAGAATATGAAATTGTGCCATCGACACTGGCCACCATTCTGGCTTCCAGAGAGAAGTGTAACAGTCACTGTTTTGGGGGTGAAGACACTGCAGCACGCGAGAAATGTGAAGTATGTGTCGGAGAGAATCAAACGAGAAGTTGGACAGGACTGCTGCACGTACATGTACTTGGGTGCCTTGGACTGCCGAGTTACGAGGGTGAAAAAAAAGTATTTCTCTTTTTGAGATGTTTCTCTTCGCTGTTCATAGTTGTGTTTTGGCTTGTGATTCGTGTCTACGCTTTTCGGCAGAGCCTTATACACAATTTTTAGAATTTGTTTAGATTTCCGCCTGCGGTCGCCTCACTTTACAACTAGATCCGAGTTTTGATCGTTTGTTGTTTTTGTGTTTCGTCCAGTGTGGCAACAATCAGCCTTATTATGTTCTGTCAGAGTGTGTAACATTTGAAGGATTTTTCCCGTCCAGTGTGGCAACAATCAGCCTTATTATGTTCTGTCAGAGTGTGTAACATTTGAAGGATTTTTCCCGTCCAGTGTGGCAACAATCAGCTTATGTTCTGTTAGAGTGTGTAACATTTGAAGGATTTTTTTCCCGTCCAGTGTGGCAACAATCAGCCTTATGTTCTGTCAGAGTGTGTAACATTTGAAGGATTTTTTTCCCGTCCAGCTGTGGCAACAATCAACCTTATTATGTTCTGTCAAAGTGTGTAACATTTGAAGGATTTTTTTCCCCGTCCAGTGTGGCAACAGTCATCCTTTTCTGTTGTTTCACAGAATGTGAGAATGTGAGGGATTTTTTCCGTCCAGTGTAGCAATAATCATCCTTTTCTGTTTTTTCACACAGAATGTGAGGGATTTATTTTTCGTTCAATGTGGCACAATCATCCTTTTCTGTCGTTTCATATTGTGTGAACATTCATTTATCAGACATTATAACTGCCAATTAAGTAGTGGGGGAAAACAAGTGCAGGTTTAACAATTAATTATAATAAACATTATAACTGCCATTCCATTAACTGTCTATGAGTGACCTAGTGTGTACTGCTAATAATAAAGAACTATATGCTGATGGATTCTCCCGTCGTGTCCGACGGATGAGTAGGCAGGCAGGTCATCTGCTGATGTGGGTCTTCATGTGGGAATGATGACCAATTCCTGAGGCACAAGGTCGTCCACAGACGTTGCATGGAATGGAGTCCTGCAACGATGGGGGCCCGTTTTCTTCGATCCCTCTTTTCCTGGGTGGCGGCTGCTCTGTTGCGCTCCAATGTCTTTGGGCCCTGGGTACACTGTTGCTTCCACTGTGTTTTGTCAAAGGCGACATCTTCCCAGGAAGCAGTGTCGTCGATCTTGCAGCTTCTGAGTTTGGCCTTCAAGGTGTCTGCACCTCTCGAGAGGCCTTCTGTGGTCACGTTGCCCTTCTTTCAGTTGTCCATAGAGCAACATCTTTGGATTTCTGAATCCTTAATACGGACAACGTGTCCTGTCCATTGGAGCTGGCCGTTGATAAGAATACAGTCAATTCTGGGTAGGCCACACCTCTTCTGGACCTGGACCAACTGTCTTGCCATTTGATGCGGCAGATCTTGTGCAAGCATCGTTGATGGAACGGTTTCGAGTTATTGGATGTATTCTCGGGACGTGGTCCAAGTCTCACAACAGTAGAGTAGAGCTCTTAGAACCACAGCTCTGTACACAGCAATCTTTGTGGCAAGACCATGGCATCAAATTTCGCGCAGACTCTTTCAGAGTCTGCCAAAGGCAGAGCTGGCCTTGGCAATGAGCAAGATCTCTTCTGCATCGAGAGATCCGTTGTTTTCACAGTGTTGCTCAAACAGCAAAATGTGTCCACATTTGTATCGCTGTGGTGTTGATGAGACAGGTGGTGATGGTGCACTGCCAGCTCCGGGCAGTGAATGCTGGAATGCTCGGTCTCACCAAGACTGATTGTAAATCCAAAACGTTGACAGGCCCTTATAAAACGATCTGTGGTGAACTGGATGTCTTCATGGGAGTGCGCGGCCAGTGCACAGTCATCAGCAAAGAGGAACTTTTTTTTTCCTTTTCTTTCTGTGTACGCAGGCTGATACTCCTGCGGACACTGTCTGTATAGACAGGCAGTGGAGTTTTGTGTGTATGACTTTTTTTTTTTTACCCCGCCATTAAGGCAGCTATACTATATCTTCGGGAAGGTGCATGCTATGTGTAACGTGTCATCCATACCAACGGCCAACTGGCCTTCTCTTCCGAAAGTTGGTGATGGGATTTTACGTATGTGCAAGATGCTATGCGTGCGTTCACATACGAAACCTCGGTTGATAGTCTCATTCGAAGGACTGTATGGGGAATGGAGTCAGAACCAATGTTAACTCCGAGGGAAAAATCCCCCTGTACCGAAATTCGAACCCGCAAGCCCACACGAGCCCGGCGCTCTACCAACTGAGCTATTCCGGCCCCCAAAGAAGAACTTATTCAGCATCAAATAGTTTACTCTTAGCCTGAAGTCGTCGAAGGTTAAAGAGGTTGCCATCTGAACGAAACTGGATGTATACCCATTTGTCGCAGTACCGGAATGCATCAATCAGCTTTGAAGCAAACAACGAAAAAGAGGGTGGGAGCTAAAACGCATCCCTGTTTTACTCCGTTTTTCATTGGGAATGGGCCAGAGGAATCTCCATTTTCTTGCACCCTCGTCTGCAGGCCATCATGGAATGAAACAATCAGCGAGATTAAAGTTTCTAGGCAACCAAACTTGTGAAGGATCTTCCACAAGTCAGTCTGATTAACGGTGTCGAAGGCCTTGGTGTGATCAACCAACACCACGTGGAGCTCCTGATTCCTGCTCACGACACTTCTGTAGCTGGCGAACAGCAAATACCATGTCCCTTGTGCCCCTCTCTGCACTGTGATTCATGGACGATGGAGTTTGATCTGTGGGTAATGAGTCTGTACAAGATGACCCTGGCAAGAATCTTTCCACCGATACACAAGAGGGAAATCCCACGATGATTGTCACAGCACGCTTTATCACCCTTCCTCTTGTAGATATGAACAATAGAGGCGTCTCCGAGGTCTTTGGCCACTTCTCCCTTTTCCCATATGGACTGGAAAAGGTAAGTCAGCTTTTCCAGGAGTACCTCGCCTCCACTCTTGTACATGTCAGCTGGAAGCCCATCTGCTCCTAGTGCTTTCCCGAACGTGGTCTGCTTCAGAACCTTCGCAGTATCTGCACCGGTGGGTGGGTCTGCCAGAGATTTTCTTCACTGGCAGTTGGGTGAGCGGTGAGATTGCTTCTTCAGATACTGACGAGTCTCTGTTCAAGACAGCATTGAAGTGCTCAGCCCAGCAAGGACTGGTGATCTCTGTAGGTCTTGTGGTCTATGAGCTCGTTGATCTCTGCTAATAATAAAGAACGCTTGATTGTATACACCAACAAATAATAGCACATCTGTGACTTTCGTTGCTATGGACAAAAGTAAACTTCAAGAGCTTATTGAGACACATCGTTCTTGGTTATTGCGATTTCTTGTCAAGTTGTGACAAGCACAAACAATTTTTCTCCAGTATGGCAGAGTGCATGGATTTTAAAATCAATTTCTTAATTTAAGTAACATCACAGGGCACATTCCAATGACCTGACATTGTGAAACGGTCAACGAACAGTGTACAAACTCCCCTTCCCCCTCCCACTTTCAAATCGTGGTACTGTGTTATTTCTTCTGAAAATCTATTCTTCTGAAGTCTTCAGAATAATACAGTCATTCTTTTTATTCGTCCGTTTTATTTCTGATCGATTTGTAGGCCTTTAAATTGCAATATAGGCTTTTGTGATCTGTTTACATTAATTCATAGCTATATTTTGGACACAAAAGAAATGTTATTTTTTTAAAAAGTATACTGTCAAAAAAAAACCCACGCACATTTTTAATATCTTCACTGTGGATTCCAAAGCACTGGTAGGATGTAACCAACCAATGGACAATGTTTGTTTACGTCTGTGCTTCACGTGTGCTCACGCCTTTAGCGCCAGTCGGATTGCACGTGCACAAATGGCCACTTGGACAATTTTTCATTTTTTGGTCGTGCTTTGCGCATGAGTGAAGAACGTTCATACACGTTTTGGTGAATGAATGCTCAAAGGAAGGTAAATAAACCATACACACAGTGAGTCGTTCTGAAGAAAACCAGGCATCAACTCCAGCTCAAGACCGCTACATTCGGGTCAGCCACCTGCGAAATCGCTTTCGGTCAGTCTCACTAACCACCCAGCAATTACCTGGAGGTCAAAGAATCTCTGACCTGACTGTACGGAATCGCCTGCATGCTGCAGAGCTATGGGCTTGGAGACCTGTCAGAGGAACTGTCCTCACACGGCGTCATCGTGGGAACAGGCTGCAGTGGGCAATTCAGCATCGTCCCTGGACCCTCAGAAACAAGATCTGGTTTTCAAATGGGTCTTTCTCCCTGCTCCAGCGCCATGACAGGAGGAGGGAGTACCGCAGACACGGCGAGCGCTTTGCCTAGAACTGCGTGGTTGAGGCACCAACCTATGGTGGTGGGGCGTCATGGTTTGGGGGCCATCCACTATGCTGGCAGGAGTCCTCTGGTGCGAGTCCGAGGGACGCTGAACGCCCAGCGGTATGTGGCCGAAATTCTCCAGCCTCATGTCCTGCCTCTTACGGCTGGGCCTCCCACGCTGTTCCAACAGGACAACGCCTGGCCTCATACTGCACGACTAGCAATGCAAACCCTCGCCAGCAACAACAACGTTCATCCTTGGCCCTCAATGTCGCCAGATCTCAACCCCATTGAGCACATATGGGATGGGCTGGACAGACGAATCCGGGCGCGAGTGCACGCTCCTGACAACGTCAACGAGTTGTTCACCGCCCTCCAGGAGGACTGGGACACCATGCCAGCAGAGGTGATCCGCAATGTGATCCGCTCCATGCCAGCCAGGTGCCAGGCCGTTGTTGCTGCAGGTGGCGGACATACTACCCCTTACCGAGTCCTCGTTGCCTGGAACAGTGTGTATTGGTGACGTGAACTGTACAGACACTGAAAATGAAACTGTTATGAAATGATTTCAATCGAACTTTTGCTATATTAATGAAAATTTAAATAAATTCTTTTCGACAAAAGTATGCGTTTCTGTTTTTTGAACGGTATACATAACAGCCTAGGAAACGAGCTTGATTATTGCCCATGTATGCGGGCACACACGTGTGTGTGCGTGTGCGTGTGCGTGCGAGATAGAGAGAGGGAGAGAGAGTGTGTGCGTGCGAGTGTGTGTTTGTGTGTGTGCGTGCGCACGGGCACACGTGCGTGCATGTGTTTGGTCGAGTGGTTGGGTACGTGTGTGTGAGCGAGTGAGTGAGTGAGTGAGTGAGAGAGAGAGAGAGAGAGAGAGAAACACGTCACGCCGAATACAACGGAAGAAACAGATAGAAATTCTTTATAACTGGCGCGTCGGTTGTAAGGAATGCCGAATATAACGCAACAATTCTAAATGTCAACGGCGATTCGTTATATGCGGCTTCGACCAAAAATGAGAGGGAGGGAGGGAGGGAGTGAGCGTGTGTGTGTGTGTGTGTGTGTGTGTGTGTGTGTGTGTGTGTGTGTGTGTGTGCGTGCGTGTGCGTGCGAGTGTGCGTGCTTTCATGCTAGTGTTGGTATGTTGCCTATGCGATTGTGCGCATGTGGAGGCATTTGTGTGTGTGTGTGTGTGCGCGCGTGCGCGAGTGTGCGTGCGTGCATTCATGTGCACTCAAGCATACTTATGAATACACACATGCATACAGAGAGAGAGAGAGAGAGAGAGAGAGAGAGAGAGAGAGAGAGAGAGAGAGAGAGAGAGAGAGAGAGAGAGAGACGCACAAACACACAAATGCCTCCACATCCGCACAATCACATGCGTACAGTCACATGTACAAAACCAAAACTAAACTTTATTTCTAAGGAAATATAGGCAAACACACCGACACAAAGTTGCGCATGTTCTCTTCAAAATATAGTATGTTGCTGTAATATTTGCAACAGCGTACCAAAGGTAGGCCATTGCAAAGACTGGACAGCAGCATGACGCATTTATGTCTATATCTATAGAGTATAACACTGTATCTGGCAGTAAAGATGTCAAGAAACACGACTACACAATGTCGGTGATAGTAGTAACACCATCATACACATTCCCAAAACACTGGTTTTGATTTCATCAAAATTTCTTCAAGCAAAATAAAATTCAGAATATTGTAAGTCATGAGAAAGATTTTTAAAAGAGTTCAACACATTTCAATAGAGAAAACAAAAATATTGATCAGCTGTCCTCTCCATCCCCCCTCCTAAAAAATAAAACGGTAGTCAAACCAACTCCACTCACCCGGCCTTCACACACCTCTCTCAGACACGCCCACCATTCCGTCCGAATTGTCCATCACCCCCATTTCCATGAGGGAAGAAAAGATGAAAAAGTGTGAAGACAGCTGAATGGACCAGAAAGGCAGGAAAACAATGGACGATAGTAAGGAATAAGAATAAAATGTAGAAATTAAATTACAGGAGCAAGTAAAGGCAGTCATAGAGAAACACAGTAAAGAAGAAATTACTAGCACAGAATTTTCAGCAGATAAAGAGTGAAATACCCCATCCCCACCCCCACCACATGCACAAGCGAACATATACACACTCTCGCACACACAGAATCCCTACACATGCGCATAGTCACAATTACACACACAGAACCAACACAAAGCCAATTTCTAAAAGCATATTGGCAAAAAGTATTACAAACAATTTGCTTATGCACTCTTCACAATATGGTATGTTGCTGTAATATTTGCAACAGCGTACCAAAAGCAGGCCATTGCAAAGATTGGACAGCAGCATGACGCATTTATTTGTATAAAGTATAACACCATATTTGACACTCAGTATAAAGATGTCAAGAAATAAGAATACACAGTGACAGTAATAACACCATCATACATATTCCCCAAAACATTGGTTTTGTTTTCTTCAACATTTCATGGAGTGAAATACAACACTGGATACTAAGTCATAAGAAAGGTAAAGACATTCTCACACACACACATATCCAGAAACACATTATATAGAAGACAAAAATATTGATCACCTGCCTTCTGTTTACGCCCCCCTCCCCTTCCCCCTACACACCCTCTAAAAATTAAAATAGGCAAACTGCACACTCACCAAGCCTTCACACATCTCTCTCAGACACACACACACACACACACACACACACACACACACACACACACACCGACCGATTTCTCCATCACCACCAGGGAAGAAAAGATGAAAAAGTGTGAAGGCAGCTGAATGGACCAGAAAGGCAGGAAAACAATGGACGATAGTAAGGAATAAGAATGAAATGTAAAAATGAAATCACAGGAACAAGTAAAGGCAGAGTCACAGAGAAGCACAGAAAAGAGTAAAATATTAGCACAGAATTTCCAGATGTAGAAGAGTGAAATACCCCATCCCTACCAAACAATCCCTACACATGCGCATAGTCACACTTACACACACAGAACCAACACAAAAGTCAATTTCTAAAAGCATCTAGGCAGAAACATTAAAAAAAGTTGCTTATGTACTCTTCACAATATGGTATGTTGCTGTAATGTTTGCAACAGCGTACCAAAGGTTGCAAAGATTGGACAGCAGCATGACATTTGTATTTCCAGCAAGTATAACACTGTATCTGGCAGTAAAGATGTCATGAAATGAGAATATATAATGCTACTGATAGCAATAGCACCATCATACACATTCCCAAAACGTTGGGGGGGGGGGGGGGGGGGGGGGGGGGGGGGGGGGGGGGGGGTTAAAATCAATATTTCATGAAATGAATACAACACTGGATACTGTATGTCATACGAAAGGTTAAAACAAAATCACCGAGAGACACACACCTCCAGAAACATTTCAATATGGAAGACAAAAATATTGATACCTGGCCTCCCTTCCTCTCAAAAATAAAACACACTGCACACTCAGTAGGTCTCGACACTTCTCTCTCAAACACACCGTTCGGCCGATTTCCCCATCATCCCTATTTCCATGAGGGAAAAAAAGATCAGAGTGTGAAGAGAGCCGAATGGACAGAAAGGCAGAAAAAACAATGGACGATAGTAAGGAATAAAAATAAAATGAAAGGAACAAGAAACGATAGCATATAATTTCCAGGAGATGTTGAAGACTGAAATGCCCCATCCCCACCACATGCAAAGACATGTGCAAGTGACATACACACACACACACACACACACACACACACACACACACACACACACACACACACACACACACACACACACAAATTCCTACAAATGCGCATAGTCATATGTACACACACAAACAGAGCCAACACAAAAGCGAATTTCTAAAAGCATACATGCAAATTTTCTTTAAAAAACTTTATGCACTCTTCACTATATCGCATGTTCCTGTAATATTTGCAATGTTGCTGTAATATTTGCAACAGCATACCAAAGGTAGGCCATTGCAAAGACTGGACAGCAGCATGACGCTTATATTTCAATAAAGTATAATACTGCATCTGGAACTAAAGATGGCTAGAAATAATATACAATGTCAGTGATAGTAACAACACCACAGTTCCCAAAGTCTTGATTTAGTTTTCATCAAAATTTCATTAAGTGAAATACAACACTGGATACTGTAAGTCATAACACATGTAAACACACACACACACACACACACACACACACACACACACACACACACACACACGTATTTCAATATAGAGACAACAATATTGATCATCAGTCCACCCTTTACCCCCTCCCCCCCAAATAAAACAAGCAAACTTCACACTCACCATGCCTCCACACACCTCTCTTGGACACACACACCGTTCAGTCCGAATTGTCCATCATCACCATTTCCACGAGGGAAGAAAAGATGAAAAAGTGTGAAGACAGCTGAATGGACCAGAAAAGCAGATAAACAATGGACGATAGCAAGGAATAAGAATAAAATGTAGAAACAAACTCACAGGAACAAGTAAAGGCAGAGTCACAGAGAAGCGCAGAAAAGAGGAAATTACTGGCACAGAATTTCCAGACGTTGTACAACAGTGAAAAACTCCACCACCACCAAATACAAACGCGTGTGCAGGGGAACACACACACAAATGCCTCCACACGCGAACAGTGACATAGATATGTATACATGTGCACTGTCACATGTACACGCCTAAAATCAACACAATGGTTCATTTCTAGGAAAACACAAAGCAAACACACCCACACAAACATAAAAAATTGCTCATGCACTCTTCACAGTATGACATTTTGTTGTAATATTTGCAACAGCGTACCAAAGGTAGGCCATTGCAAAGATTGGACAGCACGAATTTATTTGTATAAAGTATCACTGTATCTGGTAGGAAAGATGTCAAAAATGAGAATAGACAATACCAGTGATAGTAGCAACACCATCGTACACATTCCCCCAAACACTGGTTTTGTTTTCATGAACATTTCATCCAGTGAAATACAACACCGGAAACTAAGTCAAAAGGTAAATAAAATTCTCTCACACACACAATCCATAAACATATTTTGATATGGAAGACAAAAATATTGATCAGCTATCCTCTATTTACCCCTCCCCCCAAACACACACCCTCTAATAATTAAAATAGATAAACTGCACACTCACCAGGCCTTCACACACCTTCAGACACACACACCATACCGTCCGAGTTCTCTATCATCCCCATTTCCATGAGGGAAGAAAAGATGAAAAAGTGTGAAGACAGCTGAATGGACCAGAAAGGCAGGAAAACAATGGACGACACTAAGAAATAATAACATGTAAAAATGAAATTACAGGAACAAGTAAAGGCAGCGTCACAGAGAAACACAGAAAAGTACAACACTGTATCTGGCAGTAAAGATATTAACAAATAATAATACACAATGTCAGTGATAGTAATAACACCATCAAACACAGTTCACAAAGCCTTGTTTTGGTTTTCATCAACATTTCATCAAGCAAAATAGAACACTGGATATTTAAGTCACAGGTAAAAAAAAAATTTACACACCACACCACAAAGTTTAAATATAGACAACAATATTGATCAGCATTCCTCCTTTACCCCCACCCCCCAAACAATGAAATAGGCAAACAAACTGCACACTCACCAGGCCTCCACACACCTCTTTCAGACATACACACCATACCGACCGATTTCTCCATCATCACCGTTTCCATGAGGGAAGAAAAGATGAAAAAATGTGAAGACAGCTGAATGGACCAGAAAGGCAGGAAAACAATGGACGATAGTAAGGAATAAGAATAAAATGTAAAAATAAAATTACAGGAACAAGAAAAGGCAGTCACAGAGAAGAGGAAATTACTAGCATACAATTTCCAGACGGTGTGGAACAGTGGAAAACTCCAACACCACCAAATACAAACGCGTGCACAGGCGAACACACACACACACACACACACACACACACACACACACACACACACACCTCCACACGCGAAGTCAGATATATATGTATGCATGTGCACCGTCACATTTACACGCCTAAAATCAACACAATGGTTCATTTCTAAGAAAACAAAGCAAACACACCCACACACAACATAAATTGCAATGGTCTACTTTCGGTACGCAGTTGCAAATATTACAGCAACATACCATGTTGTGAAGAGTACAACATGGTATGTTGCTGTAATATTTGCAACTGCGTACCAAAAGTAGGTCATTGCAAAGACTGGACAGCAGCATGAATTTATTGTATAAAGTATCACTGTATCTGGTAGGAAATATGTCAAAAAATAATAGACAATACCAGTGATAGTAGCAACACCATCATAGATATTCCCCAATATATCCGTTTTGTTTTTATGAACATTCATCAAGTGAAATACAACACTGGATACTGTAAGTCATAACAAAGTTAAAAAAAACTCACGCGCGCACACACAGAGAGAGAGAGAGAGAGAGAGAAGAAGAGGAGAGAGAGAGAGAGAGAGAGAGAGATTTCAATATAAAAGACAAAAATATTGATCAGCTGTCGTCCCTTTACCCCCACCCCCCCCCCCCCCAAAAAAAAAGCCATAAACAAATAAATGAGTGAAAGAACCCCATCCCCACACACAGATGCATGTGTAACGAAACACACCCATGCACACACACACAACACACGCACCACCCGCCTCCCCCCCCCCCCCCCCACACACACACACAATGCCTGCACATGCGCACAGTCACAGGTACACACACAAAACCATCACAAACGCTGATTTTTTTTTTTTAACACACAGGCAAACACATTAACACTGTATCTTGCAGTAAAGATATCAAGAAATAAGAATGCACGATGTCAGTGATAGCAATAACACCATCACAGACATTCCCCAAAGCCTTGTTTTGGTTTTCATCCAAATTTCATCAAGCGAAATAAAACATTGGATACTGTAAGTCATAAGGCAAAAAAAAAAAAAACCCAATCGTCTCACGCACGCACGCGCGCACACACACAACACACTTTCAATATAGGGGACAATATTGATGACATCTCCACCTTTACCCCCCCCCCCCCCCCCCCCCCCCCCCCTCCCCGAGAAAAAAAACAATCAAACGAACTGCACATTCACCAGGCCTCCACACACCTCTCTGACACACACACACACTCCGTCCAAATTGTCCATCATCACCGTTTCCATGATACACACACCATTCGGACCGATTTCTCCATCATCCATTTCCATGAGGGAAGAAAAGATGAAAAAGTGTGAAGACAGCTGAATGGACCAGAAAGGCAGGAAAACAATGGACGATAGTTAGGAATAATAAAATGTAAAAATAAAATTTCAGGAACAAGTAAAGGCAGACTTGCAGAGAAGCACAGAAATGAGGAAATTACTAGCATACAATTTCCAGACGGTATGGAACAGTGGAAAACGGGGTCATGCTGCTGTTCCCCAGGTTCTTTGTTCCCCAGTCTCTATATTCCCCAGTCCCGGTGTTCCCCCTCAAGAAAAAATCGAAATTCAGTCCCTAAGTTCCCCAGTTTCGTTGTTCCCCCCTGTGGCGATCCCGCTGTTCCCCATTCCCGCAAATCCCCGGTCCCGGTTGTTCCCCAGGCCTGCTGTTCCCCACGCCCGCTGTTCCAAGTTTTTGCCGTTGGTGGTGTTGGGTTTTGCCGACTTAAACGTTACTGTTGTTTTCATTGCTATAGGCGAGGCAGTGGGAGGGCGGGGTGGGAGGGTCGGGGTATTGGGGGTGGAGCGGGAGGGCCGTAGAAGAGGGGTTTCATGCCGACTGGACAGCGCTGGAACCAGCAGGTCAGCACATGCATGACCCCATCAGGTCTGTGTAAACAGTCTAAAAGTAAATGGCCCGTTGCGAAAGAAAAGGTGTAGCTCACGCAAAGTGTGATATAAAGGGATAGGAGTTCAAAGCGTAAAAAGAAGCACATCACTGTCAAAACCCTTTTCTGGCGTCACAAATTCATGCTTCCCGTTCTAGAATCATACACGATCGAAATATTCCGTTTTCTTACCGATTTGACCAAGCAACTCACAGCGAATGGTAAAACAAATCACAAGAATGGTAAAACAAATCCACAAACACATACCACTTCAGCTTCCAAATAATGATCAGCTGTTCTCCCTTTGCCCTCACTAAAATACAAAATATGCAAACAAACTGCACACTCACCAGGCCTCCACACACACCATTCAAACCGATTTCTCCATCATCCCCATTTCCATGAGGGAAGAAAAGATGAAAAAGTGTGAAGACAGCTGAATGGACCAGAAAGGCAGGAAAACAATGGACGATAGTAAGGACTAAGAATAAAATGTAAAAATGAAATTACAGGAACAAGTCAAGGCAGAGCCACAGAGAAGCACAGAAAAGAATAGATTACACAGAATTTTCAGGTGTAGAACAATGAAAGACCCACCCCCACACATAAAAACGCGTGCACAGGCGCGCGCGCACACACACGTCACAGACACACAATGCCTCAACATGCGAACAGTCAAATGTACATGTACACATGCGTACAGTCAAGTACACGCACAATACAAAAAACAAAACTAAGAACATAGGCAAACACACTGACACAAAAACTTATTGCTTATGTACTCTTCGCAATATGGTATGTTGCTGTAATGTTTGCAACAGCGCACCAGAGGCAGGCCATTGTGAAGATTGGACAGCAACATGACGCTTATATTTTTATACAGTATAACACTGTATCTGGCAGTAAAGACGTCAAGAAATGAGAATACGTAATGTCAGTGATAGTAATATCATAGATATTCCCCAAATCATTGGTTTTCTCATCAAAATTTCATCAAGTGAAATACAACACTGGATGCTGCAAGTCATAAGGTAAAAAAAAAACCACCAATTGTCTCTCTCTCTCTCTCTCTCTCAATATTGAAAACAATATTGATCAGCTGTCCTCCCTTTACTCACTCCCCGTCCCCATAGAAAATATTATCGGCAAACAAACTGCACACTCAGGTCTTCACAGACCTCTGATACACACACCATTCGGACCGATTTCTCCATCATCCCCATTTCCATGAGGGAAGAAAAGATGAAAAAGTGTGAAGACAGCTGAATGGACCAGAAAGCCAGGAAAACAATGGACGACAGTAAAGAATAAGACGTAAAAATATAATCAAAAGAACAAATAAAAGCAAAGTCTCAGACAAGCACAGAAAAGAGGAAATTACTAGCACGTCAATTTCAGGAGGTGTAGAAGAGTGAAAGACCCGCGCCCACCCCCCTCCCTCCTCTTCATAGAAACGCGTGCGTAGGCGAACACACCCACACAAACACGCGAGCGCACACATACACACACAAAAAAAATGCCCCCGCATGCGCACAGTCACATGTACACATACAAAACACAAAAGCTAACTTTTAAGAACATATGGGCAAACACACCGGCAAAAACATAAAATTATGTACTCTTCACAATATGGAATGTTGCTGTAATATTTGCAACAGCGTACCAAAGGTAGGCCACTGCAAAGATTGGACAGCAGCATGACGCTTATATTTCTCTCAAGTATAACACTGTATCTGACAGCAAAGATATCAAGAAACAAGAATACATAATGTCAGTGATAGCAAGAACACCATCATACATTCACCAAAACATTGGTTTTGATCAAAATTGCATCAAATGAAATGCAACACCGGAGACTGCAAGTCACAAGTATGGTAAAACAAATCCAAAAACAGATACCACTTCAGCTTCCAAATATTGATCAGCTGTTCCTTTGCCCCTCTCTAAAGTACAAAACAATAAGCAAACAAACTGCACATTCACCAGGTCTCCACACACCTCTCTCGGACACACACCATTCAAACCGATTTCTCCATCACCACCAGGGAAGAAAAGATGAAGTGTGAAGACAGCTGAATGGACCAGAAAGGCAGGACAACAATGGACGATAGTAAGGAATAAGAATAAAATGTAAAAATGAAATTAAAGGAAGTAAAGGCAGAGTCACAGAAAAGAGGAAATTAGACATTCCAAGTGTAGAACAGTGAAAGACCCACCCCCACCACATACAAACGCGTGTACAGGCGCGCGCGCACACAAC
>CM031605.1:23854904-23894904 GCA_018398815.1 Conus ventricosus
TGGTATGTTGCTGTAATATTTGCAACAGCGTACCAAAGGTAGGCCATTGCAAAGATTGGACATCAGCATGACGCTTATATTTCTATAAAGTATAACACTGTGGCAGTAAAGACGTCAAGAAATAATAAGCGATGTCAGTGATAGTAACAATATCATCATACATATTCCCCAAAGCATTGGTTTTCTGTGCATCAAAATTTCATCAAGTCAAATACAACACTGGATACTGCAAGTGTTAAGAAAGTTAAATTTTTTTTTTATCTCTCTCTCTCTGTGTCTCACACACACACACTTTAATATAGAAGAAAACAATACTGATCAGCTGTTCTCCCTTTACTCACTCCCTGTCCCCATAGAAAATAAAGTCGGCAAACAAACTGCACTCTCACCAGGTCTTCACACACCTCTCTGACACACACCATTCGGACCGATTTCTCCATCATCACCACTGCCATGAGGGAAGAAAAAATGAAAAAGTGTGAAGACACCTGAATGGACCAGAAAGGCAGGCAAACAATGAACGATGGTAACGAATAAGAAGAAAACGTAAAACCATCATGGAACAAATAAAAGCAAGGTCTCAGAGAAGCGCAGAAAAGAGGAAATTACTAGCACAAA
Organism: Conus ventricosus; assembly: GCA_018398815.1. Classification (NCBI taxonomy): domain Eukaryota; kingdom Metazoa; phylum Mollusca; class Gastropoda; order Neogastropoda; family Conidae; genus Conus; species Conus ventricosus. The sequence goes on from CM031605.1 coordinate 23,855,523, forward strand.
CATTCCAGGAGGTGTAGAAGAGTGAAGACCCTCGCCCACCCACCCACCCACCAATTTATACAAACGCGTGCGTAGGCAAACACACCCACACAAAGACGCGCGCGCGCACACACACACACACACACACACACACACACACACACACACACACACACATAATGCCTCCGCATGCGCACAGTCACATGTACACATACAAAACCAACATAAAAGCTAACGTTTAACACATGGGCAAACACACCGGCAAAAACATGAAAAAACATTGCTCATGTACTCTTCACAATATGGTATGTTGCTGTAACGTTTGCAACAGCGTACCAAAGGTAGGCCATTGCAAAGATTAGACAGCAGCATGACGCTTATATTTCTATCAAGTATAACACTGTATCTGACAGTAAAGATATCAAGAAACAAGAATACACAATGTCGGCGATAGTAAGAACACTATCATACACATTCCAAAAACATTGGTTTTCATCAAAATTGCATCAAATGAAATGCAACACTGAAGACTGCAAGTCATAAGAATGGTAAAACAATTCTACAAACACATACCACTTCAGCTTCTAAATAATGATCAGATGTTCTCCCTTTGCCCCTCCCTAAAACACAAAACAAGCAAACAAACTGCACATTCCCCAGGCTCCACACACCTCTCTCGGACACACACACCATTCAAAGCGATTTCTCCATGAACATTTCCATGAGAAAAAAAATGAAAAAGTGTGAACACAGCTGAATGGACCAGAAAGGCACAAAAACAATGGATGATAGTAAGAAATAAGAATAAAATGTAAAAAATGAAATTACAGGAACAAGTAAAGGCAGAGTCACAGAGAAGCACAGAAAAGAGGAAATTACTAGCAAAGAAATTCCAGGAGTAGAACAGTGAAAACCCCACCCGCACACCCACCACATAAAAACGCGTGCACTTGCGCGCGCACGCACGCCACTCACACTCACACACACACCCTGCCTCAACATGCATGCAGTCACATGTACATGTACACATGCGTACTGTCACAAATACACGCACAAAACAAAAACAAAACTTAATTTCTAAGAAATCATGGGCAAACACACTGACACAAACATAAAAAAAATTGCGATGTACTCTTCACAATATGGAATGTTGCTGTAATATTTGCAACAACGTTACCAAAGGTAGGCCATTGCAAAGATTGGACAGCAGTATTATGCATTTATTTGAATAAGGAAAAAACTATCTGGCAGATAAAAATGTAAAGAAATAAGAACACACAGCGTCAGTGACAGTAATAACACAATCATACACACTCCCCAAAGCATTTTGTTGTTTTCATCAACATTTCATCAAGTCAAATACAGCACTGGATTATCTCAGACACACACACACACCATACTGACCGATTTCTCCATCACCACCATTTCCATGGGGAAGGAAAGATGAAAAAGTGTGAAGACAGCTGAATGGACCACAAAGGCAGGGAAACAATGGACAATAGTAAGGAATAAGAACATGTAAAAAATGAAATTACAGGAACAAGTAAAGGCAGAGTCACAGAGAAGCAAAGAAAAGTACAACACTGTATCTGGCAGTAAAGATATCCAAAAATAATACACAATGTCAGTGATAGTAATAACACCATCATACAGTTCACAAAGCCTTGTTTTGGTTCTCATCAACATTTCATCAAGCGAAATACACTGGATGTTGTAAGTCACATGTGAAAAAACAATTTACACACACCACACAAGTATTTAAATATAGAAGACAACAATATTGATCAGCATTCCTCCTTTACCCCCACCACCCAAAAAAAAAAGAATATGAAAACAAACTGCACACTCACCAGACCTCAACACAGCTCTCCCAGACACACACCATTCCGTCCGATTTCTCCATCATTTCCATGAGGGAAGAAAAGATGAAAAAGTGTGAAGACAGCTGAATGGACCAGAAAGGCAGAAAAACAATGGACGATAGTAAGGAATAAAAATAAAATGTAAAAATAAAGTTACAGGAACAAGTAAAGGCAGTCACAGAAAAGAGTTAACTACTAGAACAGAATTTCCAGACGTTGTACAACAGTGAAAAACTCCACCACCACCAAATACAAACGCATGTGCAGGGGAACACACACAAATGCCTCCACACGCGAACAGTGACATAGATATGTATACATGTGCACTGTCACATGTACACGCCTAAAATCAACACAATGGCTCATTTCTAAGAAACCACAAAGCAAACACACCTACACAAACATAAACAAATTGCTCATGTACTCTTCACAATGTCGTATGTTGCTGTAATATTTGCAACAGCGTACCAAAAGTAGGCCATTGCAAAGATTGGACAGCAGCATGACGAATTTATTTGTATGAAGTATCACTGTATCTGGTAGGAAAGATGTCAAAAAGTGAGAACATACAATGCCAGTGATAGTAATAACACCATCATACACATTCCCGCTAAACATTGGTTTTGTTTTCATGAACATTTCATCAAGTGAAAGACAACACTGGACACTGCAAGTCATAACAAAAGTAAACAAAAATTCAGAGAGAGAGAGAGAGAGAGAGAGAGAGAGAGAGAGAGAGAAGAGAGAGAGAGAGAGAGAGGGGGGGGGGGACAGAGACAAACATTTCCATACAGAAGACAAAACTACTGATCAGCTGTCCTGCCTTTACCACCACCCCCTAAAAAAAAAGAGTGAAAGACCCCCACCCCCACCTACAAACGCATGTGCAAGCGAACACGCCCACCCACACACATACACTGCACAGACACCCCCCCCCCCCCCCAAAACACACACACACACGCATACACAAATACACACAAACACAATGCCTGCACATGCGCACAGTCACATGTACACACAAAAGCTAATTTTAAGAACACATAAGCAAACACACTAACAAAAAGAGAAAAAATACTTCTGTACTCTTCACAATATGGTATGTTGCTGTAATATTTGCAACAGCGTACCAGAGGCAGGCCATTGCAAAGATTAGACAGCAGCATGACGCTTATATTTCTATAAAGTATAACACTGTATCTGGCAGTAAAGACGTCAAGAAATAGGAATAAGCAATGTCAGTGAGAGTAGCATCATCATCATACATATTCCCCAAAGCATTGGTTTTCTCTTCATCAAAATTTCATCAAGTGAAATACAACATTGGATACTGCAAGTGATAAGAAAGGTAAATCTCTCTCTCTCTCTCTCTCTCTCTCTCTCTCTCTCTCTCTCTCTCTCTCTCTCTCTCTCTCTCTCTCTCTCATATAGAAGAAAATATTGATCAGCTGTTCTTTTACTCACTCCCTGTCCCCATAGAAAATAAAATCAGCAAACAAACTGCACACTCACCAGTCTTCACACACCTCTCTGACACACACCATTCGGACCGATTTCTCCATCATCACCATTTCCAAGTGCGAAGAAAAGATGAAAAAGTGTGAAGACAGCTGAATGGACCAGAAAGGCAGAAAAACAATGGACGATAGTAAGGAATAAGAATAAAATGTAAAAAGATAATGGAACAAATAAAAGCAAGGTCTCAGAGAAGCGCAGAAAAGAGGAAATTACTAGCACAAACATTCCAGGAGGTGTAGAAGAGTGGAAGACCCTCGCCCACCCACCACGACTTTATACAAACGCGTGCGGGGGCAAACACCCACACAAACACGCGCGCACACGTGCACAAACACACACATAATGCCTCCGCATCGGCACAGGCACATGAACACATACAAATCCAACATAAAAGCTAACTTTTATGAACACATGGGCAAACACACTGGCAAAAACATGAAAACAATTGCTCATGTACTCTAATATACGTATGAGTAGAAAGAATCTCTTCTGAGGACTCTCTGCTGCCACGTTCTCAACGAGTTTCTTTCTACTCTTGACAATATGGTATGTTGCTGTGATATTTGCAACAACGTTACCAAAGGTAGGCCATTGCAAAGATTGGACAGCAGTATTACGCATTTATTTGTATAATGTAAAAACTATCTGGCAGTAAAAATGTAAAGAAATAAGAACACACAGCGTCAGTGATAGTAATAACACAATCATACACACTCCCCAAAGCATTTTGTTGTTTTCATCAACATTTCATCAAGTGAAATACAGCACTGGATTATCTCTGACACACACACACACCATACCGACCGATTTCTCCATCACCACCATTTCCATGGGGGAAGAAAAGATGAAAAAGTGTGAAGACAGCTGAACGGACCACAAAGGCAGGAAAACAATGGACGATAGTAAGGAATAAGAAAATGTAAAAAATGAAATTACGGGAACACGTAAAGGCAGAGTCACAGAGAAGCACAGAAAAGTACAACACTGTATCTGGCAGTAAAGATATCCAAACATAAGAATACCAATCTCAGTGATAGTAATAACATCATACAGTTCAAAGCCTTGTTTTGGTTTTCATCGAAATTTCATCAAGCGAAATACACTGGATATTGTAAGTCACAGGTTAAAAAATTTTACAGACCACACCAGTATTTAAATACAGAAGACAATATTGATATTCCTCCTTTACACCCCCTCCCCCCAAAAAAAATGAAATAAGCAGACAAACTGCACACTCACGAGGCCTCCACACACCTCTCCAAGTCACACCATTCCGACCGATTTCTCCATCACTTCCATGAGGGAAGAAAAGATGAAAAAGTATGTGAAGACAGCTGAATGGACAGAACGGCAAGAAAACAATGGACGATAGTAAGGAATAAGAATAAAATGTAGAAATGAAATCACAGGAACAAGTAAAGACAGTCACAGAAAAGAGGAAATTACTGGCACACAATTTCCAGACGTTGTACAACAGTGAAAAACTCCACCACCACCAAATACAAACGCATGTGCAGGGGAACACACACAAATGCCTCCACACGCGAACAGTGACATAGATATGTATACATGTGCACTGTCACATGTACACGCCTAAAATCAACACGATTCATTTCTATGAAAACACAAACGCACCCACACAAACATAAAAAGAATTGCTCATGTACTCTTCAGTGTGGTATGTTGCTGTAATATTTGCAACAGCGTACCAAAGGTAGGCCATTGCAAAGATTGGACAGCAACATGACGAATATAGGCCTATATGTATAAACTGTATCACTGTATCTGGTAGGAAAGATGTCAAAAAATGAGAATAGACAATACCAGTGTTAGTAGCAACACCACCATACACATTCCCGCTAAACATTGGTTTTGTTTTCATGAACATTTCATCAAGTGAAATACAACACTGGATACTCTTGGTCATAAAAGTAAAAAAAAAAAATCACAGAGAGGGGGAGGAGAGAGAGGGGAGAGAGAGAGAGAGAGAGAGAGAGAGAGAGAGAGGAGAGAGGAGAGAGAGAGAGGAGAGATGGAGAGAGAGAGAGAGAAGAGAGACAGAGAGAGATTTCAGTACAAAACAAAAACATTGATCAGCTGTCCTCTCTTTACCACCTCCCCCCCCCCCCCCCTAAATAATAAGTGAAAGACTCCCAACCCCACATACAAACGCATGTGCAAGCGAACACATCCACCGCACACACACAATGGAAACAAACACCACACACAAACACTACCCGCCCCCCCCCCCCCCCACCCCCCCCCCCCCCCCCCCCCCCACCACACACCGCGCGCGAGCGCGCACACGCGCAATGCCTCCACATCTGCACAGTCACAGGTGCACACACAAAACCAACATAAAAGCTAATTTTTAAGAACCATAGGCAAATACACTAACAAGAAAAAAAAATACTTATGTACTCTTCATAATCAGGTATGGTGCTGTAATATTTGCAACAAGGTAGGCCCAACTGCAAAGTATCTGGCAGTAAAGACGTCAAGAAATAATAAGCAATGTCAGTGATAGTAATATCATACATATTCCCCAAATCAATGGTTTTCTCTATCAAAATTTCATCAAGTGAAATACAACACTGTATACTGTAAGTCATAAGAAAGGTGAAAAAAAACCCACACCAATTGTCTCTTTCCCTCACACACTTCAATATAGAAAACAATATTGATCAGCTGTCCTCTCTTTACTCACTCCCCGTCCCCATAAATATAAAATCAGCAAACAAACTGCACACTCAGGTCTTCACAGACCTCTGATACAGACCATTCGGACCGATTTCTCCATCACCATTTCCATGAGGGAAGAAAAGATGAAAAAGCGTGAAGACAGCTGAATGGACCAGAAAGGCAAAAAAACAATGGACGATAGTAAGGAATAAGAATGAAATTACAGGAACAAGTAAAGGCAGAGCCACAGAGAAGCACAGAAAAGAATTACAAACCCAGAATTTCCAGGTGTAGAACAGTGAAAGATTCATCCCCACCACATAAAACGCGTGCACAGGCGCGCGCGCGCGCGCACACACACACACACAACGCCTGAACATGCGCACAGACAAATGTACATGTACACATGCGTACAGTCACAAGTACATGCACAATACAAAAAACAAAACATTTCTAAGAACATAGGCAAACACACTGAAAAAAAAATTGCTAATGTACTCTTCACAATATGGAATGTTGCTGTAATATTTGCAACAGCATACCAAAGGTAGGCCATTGCAAAGATTGGACAACAGTATTACGCATTTATTTGTAGAAAGTTAACTATCTGGTAGTAAAAATGTAAAGAAATAAGAACACACAACTTCAGTGATAGTAATAATCATACACTCCCCAAAGCATTTTGTTGTTTTCATCAACATTTCAAATGAAATGCAACACTGGATTGTATGAATCAAAGGAAAGTTAAACAAAATTCACAAGCATACAGATAGACAGAGAGAGAGAGAGAGAGAGAGGAGAAGGAGAGAGAGAGAGAGAGAGAGAGAGAGAGATTCAATATAGAAGATAAAAATATTGATCAGCTGCCCCTCTTACCTCCTCCGCCCCCCCCCCCCACCCCCCTTAAAAATGAAATAGGCAAACAAACTGCACGCTCACCCAAGCCTCCACACACCTCTCTCAGACACTCCATACAGACCGATTTGTCCATCATCCCCATTGCCATGAGGGAAGAAAAGATGAAAAAGTGTGAAGACAGCTGAATGGACCAGAAAGGCAGGAAAACAATGGGCGATAGTAAGGAATAAGAATGAAATGTAAAAATAAAATTACAGGAACAAGTAAAGGCAGAGTCACAGAGAAGCACAGAGAAGCATTGATTACAAGGACAGAATTTCCAAGTGCAGAAGAGTGAAAAATCCCTCTACCACCAAAACACACAAACGTGTGCGCAAGCGCGCGGACACAGACACACAATGCCTCCACACGGGCACAGTCATATGTACACACACAAAACCAACACACAAGCCAATTTTTACGAACACATAGGCAAACACAGACAAAAAAAATCCTTATGTACTCTTCAAAATATGGTATGTTGCTGTAATATTTGTAACAGCGTATCAAACGTAGGCCATTGCAAAGATTGGACAGCAGCACGACGCTTGTATTTCTTTCAAGTATAACACTGTATTTTGCAGTCAAGATGTCAAGAAATAATACAATGTCAGTGATAGTAATGACAGCTTCATACACATTCCCTAAAACATTGGTTTGGTTTTCATCCTAATTTCATCAAGTGAAATACAACACTGGATACTGAAAGTCAAAACAAAGGTAAAAGAACGTTCACCACATTTCAATATAGAAGATGAAAATATTGGCTATCCTCCCTCCTCCCTCCCCCTCCCCTTAAAAATATAAAAAGGCAACCAAACTGCACACTCACCAGGCCTCCACACACCTCTCAGACACACCATTCCGTCCGAACCGTCCATCACCATTTCCATGAGGGAAGAAAAGATGAAAAAGTGTGAAGACAGCTGAATGGACCAGAAAGGCAGGCAAACAATGGACGATACTAAGGAATAAAAATAAAACGTAAAAATAAAATTACAGGAGCAAGTAAAGGCAGAGTCACACACAAGCACAGAATAGAGGAAATTACCAGCACAAAATTTCTAGAAGAGTGAAAGACCCCACCACTATATACAAACGCTTGTGCAGGCGAACACATACACACGCGCGCGCGCGCTTCGACATGCGCACAATCACATGACATGTACACATGCGCACAGTCATAGTTATACAAAGCCAAAACAAAATACTTCTAACATATAGCCAAACACACCTACACAAACATAAAAATATTGCTCATGTACTCTTCAGTATGGTATGTTGCTGTAATATTTGCAACAGCGTACCAAAGGTAGGCCATTGCAAAGATTAGACAGCAGCACGACGCTTATATTTCTATAAAGCATAACACTGTATCTGGCAGTAAAGATGTCTAGAAACAAGAAGAGACAATGTCAGTGATAGTAATATCATCATACACACTCCACAAAACACTGGTTTGGTTTTCATCAACATTTCATCAAGTAAACACTGAATACTGTAAGTCATAACAGAGGTAAAAAATAAAGTTCTCTCACAATATACATGCGCGCGCGCGCGCTCTTACACACTTCAAAATGAGTCATTAAGTATTCCAGTTATGCATACCTCACAATCGGGCATGATACTGTAATACTGGCGATGGCGCACCAAGGAATAGGCCATAGCAGGATAGACGGCACCAGTGCTGTGGGCGATACTGTGTGAGAAATTCAACACACGTCTGTCGACCTCTTACGCTAACAGCTGACCGTAAAACTAACAGCAAGGCACACTCCCTTGCGGACGTAACCTTTTTTTTTTTCCTCACAGCCTCGCGCATGGCACGTGCTGTTCATCACACCAGCCAGCGCGCGCCTTCAGCAAAATTCCCCCACACTGCAAGATACTGTTTGTTACTGGCACGTGAGCTGGAGCTCTCCCGTTCTCTGACGGTGACCAGGGCTAGTGCGGACAGTGGCTGGGCACTGACCCCGGTCTCTCACTGAACGCGCGGAAAGCAGACAATACTATGGTACGCATTCTTTCATCAGGCGGGGGGCAGAGAGAGATGCGTGGAGGAGTCTTCACTACTGCGTTTCATTACACAAATCGTGTTTTCTAAAACATTAATGACAGTACACACATTTGTGATTAAGCGACAAAGTGACAATCAACGCAAAATGCTCTCTTCAGGACTGCTGCGAGGATACGGTACTGCTGGTAGCGTAGGGGGTCCCCCCCACACGTGTTCTGACTCAACTGCGAGTGAGCAGAGGCGAATTGCGTGTGAATACGAATTTTGGTCAGAGGAACGAAAGTCGCGGGAGGTAATACACACATTTAGTGGATCTCTGTGTGTGTGCGTGTGTGTGTGTGTGTGTGCGTGCGTGCGTGCGTGCGTGCGTGTGCGTTTCCTCCATAAAGAGCTGCCATGTTCCTCCGTCCCCCTATTGTTAACGATCTTTTGCTTTCGTCTAAGTTTCCATCTTCAGTATCTTTATATTTTTCTAGGTTCTATACAGAAATAAACTAGTACACTTGCCTTTTTCGGTGTAGCCTACTTTTCGTAAAGTAATGCAGTTTTCCTCTAGCGCAAAGCCTTGTATAAAATGTTTTCCTCGCTTGCGTTACATTGAACATAGCAGTGCACAGTTTTCTGTAATGCCACAGTGAATACAGCAGTGCATATTTGTCCTCTGTAGTACAGACTTATATAAACTGGTGCAATTGTCCTCTACAACATACTGTACACATTAAGTAGAGCATACCTGTCTGTTGTTAACGTATCACAGTTGTGCGTTGTGTAACCATGAACATGTGTGCACAGGTGTTCTGTCGTGTAACTTTGAAAATGAAGTGGTGTGCATGTGTCCTATGCCACGTAACCTTGAATTAAATGATGCACAGTTGTCCTCTGCCATGTAACCTTGAATTAAATGATGCACAGTTGTCCTCTGCCATGCAACCTTGAATTAAATGATGCACAGTTGTCCTCTGCCATGCAACCTTGAATTAAATGATGCAGTTGTCCTCTGCCATGTAACCTTGAATTAAACGATGCAGTTGTCCTGTAACCTTGAATTAAATGATGCAGTTGTCCTCTGCCATGTAACCTTGAATTAAATGATGCACCGTTGTCCTCTGCCAGGTAACTTGAATAAAACGGTGCAGTGTTCCGCCACGTAACGATGAACAAAATACTGCACAGGTGTTCTCTGGTGTGTAACTTTAAACATAAAATGGTGCACACGTGTCCTCCGCCATGTAATCTTGAACAACATGTGAACAACTGCCTTCTGCCATGTGACCTTGAATAAAATGGTACGTGTTCCGTTGTGCAGCCTTCAATGAAACGTGGCATAGTTCTCTGCCGTGTACACTCTATAACACCGATTCTGACAAAACAAAATTAGGCTCAGTTCACATCTTGACAAAGCAAGAATTATTAAAATTAAACACCAGTTTTTGTAAAGTGGCACACATGCCACTTAAAACGATACACGAAATCCTAACAAAGAACACACAAAAACCAAGAGTAAGAAGACACAAAAATCCGAGAGAAATGCCTAGGAAAGAAGACCCTCAGCGCTAAGGAACAGACGCTAACCCCTGTGAACGAGGACATTTTTTTTTCGCTATGAAAGGATCTACATGTTGACTCTGGTCACCACGTCAGGCTTTCTGAGGGAGAAGGGATGCTCGCATCAGGAGGTACCAGGAGATCACAAGGAAATCCTTCATGGACAGGATCAAAGACTTCCTCACCAGCTCTGCAGCTCAGCCCCAAAGGATCTGAAAACATGCGTCCACGTTCCAGACCTCCGAGGCATCAGATATGCTGCATCACTGGAGGGAATCTTTGCCTTTCCTGAACCATTCCCTCTGGCACCGCCCGTTCTGCACCTTTCTTCAACAGAAAACTAGCCTAGGAAGTTAGTTAGTTAGTTAGTGTTTATAGGGTCCAGCGGACTACTAGGAGCCAAATCAGGACCTCAGCTATCATATCCGAGTCTCTTGATACAGATACCCACACTAGTATTAACACATCACTTAAAATTTATGACTAGCCTAGGAAACCAGAGCTGCCATGTTGATCATATGGAAGACTCTTCATCCTGGGAAAGAACGAGACTTTAAGACACGTGGGAAAAAAAGACCTCTCTAAACCCTGGGAAAGACAAGATACTAAACCATGAAGGAAAGGCACCAAATCGTGAGAAAACATATGAGAGTGAAGAATACTCTAAACCCTGGGAAAGAAGACTTAAACTCTGTAGCAGAAGACGACCCTCAACACAGGAGTAAAAAAACATGGCATTTAATCGTGGGAAAGAAGATACTAAACTCTGGCAAAACGACAAACCTTCTGAATGAAGACGCTAAACCATGGCAAGAAAACGCTAAAATCTCTGAACAGAGAAGACGCTACGCCCTGGAAGAGAAGAAGGCACTAAACACGGGGAAAGAAAACATCTGTAAATTTAGAAGGTACTGAACAGCAGGCAAGAAGACGCTAAAACTCGTCTAAGGACAACACACAGTTTGAGCCGTTAGAATGCATCCTATGAATGCAGAGCAAAACCCTTTGAATAAAAAAAAGTACGCAACCCTGTCAACGACGACGGTGTCAGTCAATCCCTTTCAAACGGTACCAAATCATAACAGAAAATGTTGAACCGTAGTGATAATGTGAAATACAGGGAGAGGATGCGGAAGACAGAAGAGGAGAAAATAGAACAAAAATACTGCCCCAGTAAAAAAGCTTCGTGGAACAGTCAGTTGTGGAGATGCAGCGCCTGCTGTGGCTGAAGAGTCCAATCCCTGAGCGGCAGACTCTGTTGTAGTTGCTGCAGGTGAAGTCTCGGTCACGAGTGTCTGTTGGTGCCGACGCAATTCTTTGCCATCTGCGGTACTTTCGTTCTTCCCACTGGGCCTCTCCTCTCTGATCTGCAAGTTTGATGCCGGCTTTGATGGTGTACCGCCAGCTGACCCGGTCTGAAGCTGTCTCCAGGTCTGCTGGGTCGAAGCTGCCTGCCCTCGGGTCCGCTTGCATACATCCTTGTAGCGTTGGGCGTGCCGTCATGTGGGTCTGGAGCCTGTAGTCAGCTCGCCGTACAGCATGTCCTTTGGGATGCGACCGTCGTCTGTGCGGCTGACGTGGTCAAGACAGTGTAGGCGTCTCTGCGTCAGCGTGGCGAACATGCTAGGCATCCTTGCCTGGGCCAGGACGTCCTTGATGATGCGATCCTGCCAAGTGATGCCCAGAAGTCTTGAGGCAGCGCAGGTGGAAGGCGTTCAGTCTGTCGTTCTTGTCTCGAGTACAGGGTCCATGCTTCACTTCTGTAGAGAAGACTGCTCAGCACGCAGACTTGGCACACTGCCATCTTAGTTTGATGTTAGCATGGTGTTGTGCCAGATTCTCTTCGCTACACGGGCTATCGCTGTTGCTCGTTCAGCTCGGCGTCCAGAGAGAGAGGTTGCTGGAGATGGAGCCCAGGCAAGTGAAGTCGTCGACCACTTCGAGGGTGTGATCGCCGATGGAGATGCGGGAGTGCTGATTACGTCTTGGCCCATGATTTTCTTCAGGCCGACAGTGTGGCCAAACTCGTTGCAGGTATCAGCGAAGCAGGTGATGAGCCGTTGTAGCGCTTCGTCAGTGTGGGTAGCGAGAGCGGCATCGTCTGCGAAGAGCATCTCCTTGACGACCTGACGAGGACTTTCCCTATAAAAAAAAGAAAAAAAGAAAAAGCTGCACATGACCTGGTCTCCGTTGTCTCTGATCTGATGTCAGTTTCTTGTCCCGATGACACAACACATTGACAGTTTTAACATGAAGGGTTCATGAAGAAAGGATGTCGATTCTATTATTTTAGTATTCAGGCAAATACCGATGTATTTTGAAATGAGGAAAAAAAACTCGAATCGTCCAAGTCCTCTCTGAACAGCATGCCAATCGCCTTCTCTTGCCTTTTTCCCGTTCCTCTTCGTGTGTCCCGATATTAGTTCTAATGATTTCGGAAGAGAAGGCCCGTTTGGCCGTTGGTACGGATAACACATTACACATAGCATGCGCCTTACACGAAGTTGGAGTATGGCTGCCTTAATGGCGGGATAAAAAAGCGGTCATACACACAAAACTCACTCCGTCATATTTCTGTGCCCCATGTGGGTATTAAATAAAATAATTGCCTAATTGCCTTTGTTGGGTAGATGGGATTAATCCTTGCCTGTCTATGCAGGGAGTGTCCGCAGAAAGAAAAAAAAGAATCCACAGGGAAAGCAATGAAACTACGGGTCGTGTCGCAAAGTCTGCGTCAGTGATTATCTACAAAGTACGCACACTGATCTAGTGACAAAGAATCGACGTGACTAGCTCCTTCACCAACTCTGCCATCTCCTCCCTGAAGAATAAAACACGACAATGCCCTGAAGAATACAAACGCCCACTTCACCGCCATTTGTCCTGTACTACACGGTTGTTGCAACTGTTTCCTGTATTGATCTGCCCAACTCCATCTCTTCATACATTCTTGCATTATTTCATCATGAGAATGTCATTGTCCCGAGTTAACCTCTTTGGGTTTACTGGCCCAGTAGAGGTGGTACCTTTTCTCTGGTCTGCAGTTCAATGGTCTTCTGGTACACTGGCACTGCTTCCGGATGTGTGGTCACCATTTTCCATCCTGCCACAAAAAAGGCCTAGGCTCAGTTCACATCTTGACAAAGGAAGAGTCATTTAACACCATTCCTGTCAAGTACTCATTAACGACAAAACCCTTACAAAGAATGCACAAAACCAAGAGTAAGACGTCACTTAAATCCCAGAGAAAAGCCTACTTCAACCCTAAGGAACAGACTACACCCTGTGAACGAGAACATTTTTCCCATTTAAGGATCTATATGTTAACTCCCGAGTACCACGTCAGGCTTTCTGTGGACATCAGCCTGCTAATCCAGTTTAACATGACAGGATTGCGCACTGCTGAGAGAGAGAGAGAGAGAGAGAGAGAGAGAGAGAGAGAGAGAGAGAGAGAGAGAGAGAGAGAAAGAGAGAGAGCACACGCACGCGCGCGCGCGTATGTGTGTGACAAACTTAACATCGGTTAGCAATACTGTTACCCGAAAAGGGCGGGCAGGAACATGTGTGGATCTCATATATGCCTTCTCTCCTGCATGAAAAAACTGCCTTAAAAGGTATCGCCATGTAACTTCAAAAGTTATGCATTTAATCTGTGCATTATTGAACTGCTGCCTTTCTTTTCACTTAAATCATAACCATTCAGGATTACGTTTTATTTTATTTAGTTAGATATCAGTAATCACACACACCCACGCACGCACATGCACGCGCACACACACGCACACACACGTCTCACCTGCACTTCCGAAAGGGATTCTCTCGTGTTGTCAGCCCTGCCTCGGGTGGTGGTCACCCTGTAAGCCGTCCTTCAGGCTCCTTCTGGTCTCTCTGTCAGCAGTCCTCTGGTCCTGCTGGGGGTCTCCCTACTGATCCTGATGCTGGTCTCCCTCATCACCTGACCCTGTGCCAGGCTGTGGCTCATTCCCTGGGACTGCATCCAGTGTCTACAGCTGATCGCTCCTCGTTCCGTCTGAAATGAAACCCTTCAATGATTTTTCTTCACCACATTTCATTATCAAAGCAGAACACACACACACACAATGTTTTCATCAGTGGGCAGAAACGAAGGGAGACATTACCGTATGAGTAAAACACACTCGAAAGATGAAATGCTTAGAATTAAATCTATAATGCAAGACATGGGAATGTACCATTTTTACTTCTTTTTTTTTTTTTTTTTTTTTGGGGGGGGGGGGGGGGGGGTCGATTGTTCAAGGCCTTTTTATTTATTAGTTTATTTTTCCGAATGATACTACCAAGTCTGGTGCAAGTAACCAGCCGCCCTGGTGCGATGGTTGCCATTGCTAACTGCAGGCCACAACCAACTTTTTTACCTATAGCTAAATCTTCAATAAAAACAGTGAATTGACAGCAATACTACACCAGGTCAATTATCTACGTCACAAGCGTAAACATTTTTTTTTTCTATTTGCAAGTAACTTTATTATTCAACTGTTTGGTTACTTTGGTTCCTCTTAATTTTTTGTTGTTTAATAATTTTTTTTACGCTTTTATTTGCTTGTAAAGAAATTTACAAATGGAAATCTCGAAAAAACAAACAAAAAAGAAAAAACACAAACAACAAAAACAGCACTACAAAAAACAAAAATGACAGATCTTATCTTACATAAATACATTACAAAGCTGCAGAAAGTTCGCGAAAAGAACAGCGATTCCTATTTAAGATATACATATTACAAATGAGCACAACATTGTGTCTACACGGTCAGTGTCACACATTAAGCTTACTATTTTGGAGCGTTTTCCGTTTTTTCAAAATCAGTAGAGTCATTAGACCTGCCACATCACTGAGGTCATCATTTGATACCCTCCTGAGCCATCCCTTCCAGCACCGCCTGTTCTGTACCCTTCTCCGGCAGAAACCTGGCACGGGAAACCAGAGCTGTCATGTTGGTTATAGGAAAGGACACCCAAATCCTGGGAAAGAATAAGACTCAAATCCCTGGGAAAGAAGGCACGAAACCATGGAAGGAAGCAAGCATAAAACTGAAGGAGAGAAGACAAATATGTGAATGAGTAAGACAGTTAACTCTGGGAAAGACGCTAAATCCTGGGAAGAAAACGCTAAACTCTGCGAGTGAAGACACTAAACCCTGGAAAGAAAACGCTTACGTTTAAATGAAAAAGACACTAAACCCTGAGATAGAAGAACGCCCTGTCTTAAGAAGACAGACCTTGGAACATAAAAGTCAATAAATGAAGTTAGAAATACACACTGAGAAAGAACATCCTAAAAACCTGTGAAGGAAAGTCGACAATCACATCAAACCCTTTGAAAGAAGGTACACAATCCGTGAAAAAAGGGGCATTAGTAAACCTCCATCAAAAGGGCACTGAATGTAAAAGAAAAAGTTGAATCCCTCGACAAAAACCTCTGCAACTTAGAAGACGACGCAGGAGAGAGAGAGAGAGAGAGAGAGAGAGAGAGAGAGAGAGAGAGAGAGAGAGAGAGAGAGAGGGAGGAAGAAGAAAAATACTCTCCATATATTCATTCTCGAAAATACTCTCCATATATTCATTCTCCGAGTTCACGTGACCTGGCCTCCGTTTCCTGTGACCGTTGTTGCCACAGTTTATTGGCCCTGTTGACGCAAAAAACAACCAAAAAACAAAAAAAAAAAAAAATAAAAACAAACAAATCCGATCAACTTTCTATACCTGAACAAATTTAGTTCAACAGTAAGTAAATTGTTTTCCTGCCATCTAACAAGATCACTATTTCCATACTGTATTGTGAACTGCATATTGGCCATCTTATGCCCTTCGTGACGCTGAAGAAAAAAATCTCCCACCTCGCTCTCCATTTCGAACCTTAAAATAACTGTCGAAAAATTGTTACTCTGCATTTTCAGTGCAGAAAATTAACAAGGTATGCGGTCAGTGATGTAACAAAGGTGCTTTCTATCACTCGCAACGTCCTGACATTCTCGCGTATTCTTTTTACACGTGAGGCACCTTGCCGCCCCCGCACCGACTCCAGTCTGTTGCCGACTGTCATTAACGTAGTCATTGGTTCGGTGTAGATTTCCAACACACACATGGAAGGCTACCATGATAGCACTGGTCCATTAAGAATAAAGTATTGCAGACCAAAGCGAGAATTCAAGATATTCAAGATTACAAGTCAATGAATTAACGAAGAAAAATCATGCTTCGCATTGTTCAAACACGCAGACAGCATATACACAGAGATCAAGAACCAATATAAGCAATGCATATACTTAAAATGGGGATGCAAAGGGGGCCAAAACCCAAGAGAACAGAGTAAAAAGACGTTAAATTGAAGCGACGCCCGCGCGCGCACACACACACACTTAAAGTGAGCCTCAAAACAGCAGTGCACAAACTGGGATGGAGGGGACGCGGGTGGGGGAGGGGGGACATGCTTGGTAGGTAGTCTACAGATTAGCAGTTTAAACAGCGGAGGCGGAGAACTTGTTTAGCCGGCTTGTGCACTTCACATCGCGGTCCCTTCTGCTAGAATGAAAAAGATGGAACAAAAGTTGGATGTGTGTAGAAGGCTAGGATGGATCTAGCATTCCAACTGGTGTGCATATCATAAATAGTCTAGAGGTATCAGCTCATGATCTGAGTTTTCTGAAGCGGTCCGAAACTACCCATAATGATTCAAATGATGGAATAAACGAGCATGAAGCCGACCGCCATATCTGCAGTATCAACTGTTGGGACCGCTTTGTGTCAAAGTGACTAAACCCCGTCACGTTTTTCGAAATGCAGTATCTGCTGCTCTCACGGCGTCCATATTGGAATCGACTGATCTATGGTAAACGAGTTACCCCTCTACTTTCATGACTTGGAACCGAAATCGTCATGTCGGCCTATCACTGAACGCGACTGTGTATGGTGCAAATACTGGCTGTGCGCTATTGGATAAGGTTTCCATTCAAGTTACTTGAATTTTTTTTTAACGTAAGTTCAGTGGAATTTTGACAAATTATGTGGAATTGAAACAGAAGCCAGCACAGACTACGCAGTTTGAAAGCGAGTTTTTCATTTTTCCCCTTAAGCTCTGGCACACGCAGTTCACTTAAATGGAGTCAAAACAGATAGCGTAAATCCACTGACGTTTTGGGATTCATAACACATACAGAGAAAGACAGTAGGCGGCGTGTGTGGACAATATGCGTATCTCATGTATCCCCTCACCAAAAAATCAAACATTTCTGATGAGGGGAGGGAGGTACCAGACACATACACGTGTTCCGAGACTCACCTGCACCTCCGTACGGGGACCTCTTTGTGTTGTCGCCCTGTCCCTGGTGGTGGCAGTCTCTCCAGTGGGCTGTCCTCCCTGTCCCTGGTGGTGATAGTCTCTCCAGTGGGCTGTCCTCCCTGTCCCTGGTGGTGGTAGTCTCTCCATTGAGCTGTCCTCCCTGTCCCTGGTGGTGATAGTCTCTCCAGTGGGCTGTCCTCCCCGTTCCTGGTGGTGGCAGTCTCTCCATTGAGCTGTCCTCCCTGTTCCTGATGGTGGTAGTCTCTCCATTGAGCTGTCCCTGTCCCTGATGGTGGTAGTCTCTCCATTGAGCTGTCCTCCCTGTCCCTGATGGTGGTAGTCTCTCCATTGAGCTGTCCTCCCTGTCCCTGATGGTGGTAGTCTCTCCATTGAGCTGTCCTCCCTGTCCCTGATGGTGGTAGTCTCTCCATTGAGCTGTCCCTGTCCCTGGTGGTGGTAGTCTCTCCATTGAGCTGTCCTCCCGTTCCTGGTGGTGGCAGTCTCTCCATTGAGCTGTCCCTGTTCCTGGTGGTGGTAGTCTGTCCATTGAGCTGTCCATTGAGCTGTCCTCCCCGTTCCTGGTGGTGGTAGTCTCTCCATTGAGCTGTCCTCCCTGTCCCTGATGGTGGTAGTCTCTCCATTGAGCTGTCCTCCCTGTTCCTGGTGGTGGTAGTCTCTCCATTGAGCTGTCCTCCCTGTCCCTGATGGTGGTAGTCTCTCCATTGAGCTGTCCTCCCTGTCCCTGATGGTTGTAGTCTCTCCATTGAGCTGTCCTCCCTGTTCCTGGTGGTGGTAGTCTCTCCATTGAGCTGTCCTCCCTGTCTCTGATGGTGGCAGTCTCTCCATTGAGCTGTCCTCCCTGTTCCTGGTGGTGGTAGTCTCTCCATTGAGCTGTCCTCCCTGCCCTGGTGGTGGTAGTCTCTCCATTGAGCTGTCCTCCCTGTTCCTGGTGGTGGCAGTCTCTCCAGTGGGCTGTCCTGTCCCTGGTGGTGGCAGTCTCTCCAGTGGACTGTCCTCCCTGTTCCTGGTGGTGGCAGTCTCTCCAGTGGGCTGTCCCTGGTGGTGGCAGTCTCTCCAGTGGGCTGTCCTCCCTGTCCCTGATGGTGGTAGTCTCTCCAGTGGGCTGTCCTGTTCCTAATGGTGGCAGTCTCTCCAGTGGGCTGTCCCTGGTGGTGGCAGTCTCTCCAGTGGGCTGTCCCTGGTGGTGGTAGTCTCTCCAGTGGGCTGTCCTGTCCCTGGTGGTGGCAGTCTCTCCAGTGGGCTGTCCTGTCCCTGGTGGGGGCAGTCTCTCCAGTGGGCTGTCCTGGTGGTGGCAGTCTCTCCAGTGGGCTGTCCTGTCCCTGGTGGTGGCAGTCTCTCCAGTGGGCTATCCCTGGTGGTGGCAGTCTCTCCAGTGGGCTGTCCCTGGTGGTGGTAGTCTCTCCAGTGGGCTGTCCTCCCTGTTCCTGGTGGTGGCAGTCTCTCCAGTGGGCTGTCCTCCCTGTTCCTGGTGGTGGCAGTCTCTCCAGTGGGCTGTACCTGGTGGTGGTAGTCTCTCCAGTGGGCTGTCCTCCCTGTCCCTGGTGGTGGCAGTCTCTCCAGTGGGCTGTCCTGTCCCTGGTGGTGGCAGTCTCTCCAGTGGGCTGTCCCTGCTCCTGGTGGTGGCAGTCTCTCCAGTGGGCTGTCCTCCCTGTCCCTGGTGGTGGCAGTCTCTCCAGTGGGCTGTCCTGTCCCTGGTGGTGGCAGTCTCTCCAGTGGGCTGTCCCTGCTCCTGGTGGTGGCAGTCTCTCCAGTGGCTGTCCTCCCTGTCCCTGGTGGTGGCAGTCTCTCCAGTGGGCTGTCCCTGTCCCTGGTGGTGGCAGTCTCCAGTGGGCTGTCCTGTCCCTGGTGGTGGCAGTCTCTCCAGTGGGCTGTCCTGTCCCTGGTGGTGGCAGTCTCTCCAGTGGGCTGTCCTCCCTGTCCCTGGTGGTGGTAGTCTCTCCAGTGGGCTGTCCTCCCTGTCCCTGGTGGTGGTAGTCTCTCCAGTGGGCTGTCCTCCCTGTCCCTGGTGGTGGTAGTCTCTCCAGTGGGCTGTCCTCCCTGTCCCTGGTGGTGGCAGTCTCTCCAGTGGGCTGTCCTGTCCCTGGTGGTGGTAGTCTCTCCAGTGGGCTGTCCTGTCCCTGGTGGTGGTAGTCTCTCCAGTGGGCTGTCCTGTCCCTGGTGGTGGCAGTCTCTCCAGTGGGCTGTCCTGTCCCTGGTGGTGGCAGTCTCTCCAGTGGGCTGTCCTGTCCCTGGTGGTGGCAGTCTCTCCAGTGGGCTGTCCTGTCCCTGTGGTGGCAGTCTCTCCAGTGGGCTGTCCTGTCCCTGGTGGTGGCAGTCTCTCCAGTGGGCTGTCCTGTCCCTGGTGGTGGCAGTCTCTCCAGTGGCTGTCCTGTCCCTGGTGGTGGTAGTCTCTCCAGTGGGCTGTCCTGTCCCTGGTGGTGGTAGTCTCTCCAGTGGGCTGTCCCTGTCCCTGGTGGTGGCAGTCTCTCCAGTGGGCTGTCCTCCCTGTCCCTGGTGGTGGTAGTCTCTCCAGTGGGCTGTCCCTGTCCCTGTCCCTGGTGGTGGTAGTCTCTCCAGTGGGCTGTCCCTGTCCCTGGTGGTGGCAGTCTCTCCAGTGGGCTGTCCTGTCCCTGGTGGTGGTAGTCTCTCCAGTGGGCTGTCCCTGTCCCTGGTGGTGGCAGTCTCTCCAGTGGGCTGTCCTGTCCCTGGTGGTGGTAGTCTCTCCAGTGGGCTGTCCTCCTGTCCCTGGTGGTGGTAGTCTCTCCAGTGGGCTGTCCTCCCTGTCCCTGGTGGTGGCAGTCTCTCCAGTGGGCTGTCCCTGTCCCTGATGGTGGCAGTCTCTCCAGTGGGCTGTCCTGTCCCTGGTGGTTGCAGTCTCCAGTGGGCTGTCCTGTCTCTGGTGGTGGCAGTCTCTCCAGTGGGCTGTCCTCCCTGTTCCTGGTGGTGGCAGTCTCTCCAGTGGGCTGTCCTGTCCCTGGTGGTGGCAGTCTCTCCAGTGGGCTGTCCTCCCTGTCCCTGGTGGTGGTAGTCTCTCCAGTGGGCTGTCCTCCCTGTCCCTGGTGGTGGCAGTCTCTCCAGTGGGCTGTCCTCCCTGTCCCTGGTGGTGGTAGTCTCTCCAGTGGGCTGTCCTGTCCCTGGTGGTGGCAGTCTCTCCAGTGGGCTGTCCTGTCCCTGGTGGTGGCAGTCTCTCCAGTGGGCTGTCCTGTCCCTGGGGGTGGCAGTCTCTCCAGTGGGCTGTCCTTTCCCTGGTGGTGGCAATCTCTCCAGTGGGCTGTCCCTGGTGGTGGTAGTCTCTCCAGTGGGCTGAACCTGCTCCTGGTGGTGGCAGTCTCTCCAGTGGGCTGTCCTTGTCCCTGGTGGTGGTAGTCTCTCCAGTGGGCTGTCCCTGCTCCTGGTGGTGGCAGTCTCTCCAGTGGGCTGTCCTGTCCCTGGTGGTGGCAGTCTCTCCAGTGGGCTGTCCCCCATGTCCCTGGTAGTGGCAGTCTCTCCAGTGGGCTGTCCCCCCTGTCCCTGGTGGTGGCAGTCTCTCCAGTGGGCTGTCCCTGTTTCTGGTGGTGGCAGTCTCTCCAGTGGGCTGTCCTCCCTGTCGCTGGCAGTCTCTCCAGTGGGCTGTCCTCCCTGTCCCTGGTGGTGGCAGTCTCTCCAGTGGGCTGTCCCTGTCCCTGGTGTTGACAGTCTCTCCAGTGGGCTGTCCTCCCTGTCCCTGGTGGTGGCTGTCTCTCCAGTGGGCTGTCCTGTCCCTGGTGGTGGCAGTCTCTCCAGTGGGCTGTCCTCCCTGTTCCTGGTGGTGGCTGTCCTGTCTGTTCCTGGTGGTGGCAGTCTCTCCAGTGGGCTGTCCTCCCTGTTTCCTGGTGGTGGCAGTCTCTCCAGTGGGCTGTCCTGTCCCTGTTTGTGGCAGTCTCTCCAGTGGGCTGTCCCTGTCCCTGGTGGTGGCAGTCTCTCCAGTGGGCTGTGTCACGCACTAGAGGGAAGAATTTGTGTTGGGGTTAGTTTTGTTCAAGGTAACCTTAAGCAGAGTGTCATGTGTCTTAAAAAAAAACAACTTAGTTTTACTTTACCTTTTAAACTCTCTGCAACCCACCTTCCATCCTGCATTGTCATGTGTTTTTCCGTGTGGACTCGGGTTGCACGGGGGTTAAAGTAGGCTGAGTGAGCTTCCTCTCACCTGCCAATCAGGTTTTTTTTTTTAAGCCAACCGGAGCAGTCGAGGTTGGGATGGGAGAGTGGGAGTAAGGATAACGTGTCGTGCAAGCCTTATGCTTGCAGTCTTTTCTGTAACTGTATTTTTGCGAGGGATCCTATCCCTCGGGGAGCCACCACCGTTTCGCCTTTGAGGAAACTGCGTTGCATTTTTTTTTTTTTTTGAGATCCATATCTCCCGGCTCTCGGCATCAGGTTTTACCTTTGGGTTGAACCAAACCGTAGTACTCCATACGAGTGCTGTCATCTTGTCCCGTTACCCTTTTTGTTGTATTCCTGTGATCAGTATCACAGTCGTGAATCCCCGTATTCACTTAGAGGCAGAAGCCCGTTTTTCTAAATTTTTAGGCCCTGACCAAGGTTCAGATACGAGCCGTGCAGGGCTTGCTATTCCAGCTCCTCGGGGAGTCCCGTTCACACAAGTCTGGCTGGCGAGTACATTGCGTAGTTAGTTCATATATATTTTTCTTTTATTATTTATTTATTTTCCAAATCTATTTTAAAGAATTGGTTTTCCTCCCAGCTATTACTTTAATTCTTTCATTATTTATTTTGTTGTTTGAGCATTATTTTCGTTTATCATTTTATTACCATTTCTTTTTATACCAACTTTTATTCATTTACTTCTAGGCCTTTTTTTTTTTTTACATTTACAGCAGTAGGGCGTGTTATTCAATTTTCCCCTCCAAATATGTAGTGTTGTGTTCTGTGTGTTGTCGCGTGCCTGTACCACATCCGGGTCATGTCTTTCCACACGTGTTTTGTGTGTTAGTGGTCGTTACTTGTTAATGCGCTTGTTCAGGACTTGGGCTTTTTCTTTCCCATTTTTG
Source organism: Conus ventricosus (assembly GCA_018398815.1). Taxonomy (NCBI): domain Eukaryota; kingdom Metazoa; phylum Mollusca; class Gastropoda; order Neogastropoda; family Conidae; genus Conus; species Conus ventricosus. Next base: position 23,878,365 of record CM031605.1, read on the forward strand.
TGGTCATTCTTGTAAATATTTAGGGCGCCCATAAGTTTATGTGGCGCTGTTAATGCTTCCGGCTTTTGTTTCCGGAAAAGAGTTGTCCCGAGGGAGATGATTCGGTTTTTTTTTAGCTCAAGAGAGCCAACCCCGGGGTGTTTGACAAAACGGTTGTGAACGTTTATTGGGTATGTGTATGTAGGCAAAGTGTCTGAATCGGGGAAATGTATTAATACTATTTGAGAACCGAAATTAGCCAGCGCTCTGCCAGTGCGTTCTGTGCCTGTCCTTGTTACTCTCTGTAATGGATGTCTGCTTACGGTTTTTTGCTTTGCACCTGTTTATATGGGAAACCATCTTTTGTGCGTTTTCCAGGACTTCTTCTTCCTCTTGGTTTTTTCCTCCTTTCCCTCACCAGTGGCCGACTTACCTGTGTGCCGCTGCTGCTGCCGCCGACCTTGCATCTGTGGACGGGGCTCGCCGCCTTTCCAGTTTCTGCTGTTGCCGCCATCGGTACCGCAGCTGCTGCTGCGACCGCGGCTTGACCCCGCTGCCTCCTTCGTCGCCCACATCATCCCTCCCCTGTACTCTCCCAGTCTTCAGCCCTTTCTTCTCCTCGCCCCTCTCCCGGGAATCCGCAAGGACTCCTCGCCCCGGGGTCGGAACGAGGACGCACCAGTCCGCCGTGCACCATCTTTGGAGAGAGGACCTTCATCCTGATCTCATCTTGTGTTGCGCCGGCGACCCAACTCTCTTCCCTACAGCATCGTGGGTCGCTGGTGCCCCTGCTCTACCTGCCGCATACAGGTGTTGGACGGCCGCCACACCTGTGTGCCTGGATTGAGTGCATCTCACCTTCACCCTCGAACCTTCGTGTCCTCGTTGTGTGTAACTATCTCCTTGGAAGGAGAAAGGACGCTATCCTGTCTGCGACGTGGTGTGTATCCGACGGGCGGACGCGCTCTCCCTTCGCCGGACCCGCGCGAGGACTGTCTAACGGTTGAGGCTTTGGGGGGTCGGTCCGTAAGTCTGGCATCCACGTTAATTATTGCAGAGATAAAGGACAGGCATTAAATCAGTTTTGTCAGCAGAGCTTTTTATAATTCTATTATTGTTATGTTTGCCTAATATGAATGTTTTGCTTTGCATTTCCACATATACTTGCTTTCCAGGTTGTCGCCGCTGTATGGTGCGTTTTTTTTATGTGCAGGATTCTAGTTTATCTATCTTGCCAAGTTTAACCATGCACTGTTTATCAATCTTTCTGTGATGAACTGTTCCTTCGTCGTTTAGCGTTAAAAAGAGTGAAATATAATGTTGGATGTTTAGTTACAGTCCTTAGCCAGTTGAACTTCCCCAGTATACTACCCCATTCTAAGGGTATTGCCCAAGACGCTCCCCTTTGTTTTGGCCTTTCTTATTTAATGATCCAGTACTAAAATTTTCTCCCTTTTGAACCGTAATCCCGTCTCATCCCACAGGCTGTTGTCTTCGATTTGCATCTTGGCAATCCTGATCATCCCTATTTTAATTTTTGAGGGATCAGATTTTGGCAAGCATTCCTGTTTTTAAAAAAAAATCTTCCTTGACCCTTTGATTGCATTCCGACTCTACCTTACCTTCTGGCCCACCCAGAATCCGGCCGGACGTGAATGTTAGTGGAGAGAGATTCGATTATTTTTGTGTGTGTGCGTGTGCGTGTGCGTGTGTGTGTGCGTGTGTCCCATTTATTTACAGCCCTTTTGGAGTTATAAATGTATACCCGTCCTTATATATGTATGTAAACATGGTGTGAACATCTATGTTTTTTGTGACAGTAAAGTTTTTGTACTCGTATTTCCGTGTTTGGATTTGATGTTTGTGTGGTTAGCGCGATTGAGTTGGGATTGATCATAGTGTTTCCTTGAACAATTACCACGTGACTTCACCCACGTGACAGGCTGTCCTCCCTGTCCCTGGTGGTGGCAGTCTCTCCAGTGGGCTGTCCTCCCTGTCCCTGGTGGTGGCAGTCTCTCCAGTGGGCTGTCCTGTTCCTGGTGGTGGTAGTCTCTCCAGTGGCTGTCCTCCCTGTCCCTGGTGGTGGCAGTCTCTCCAGTGGGCCTCCTGTTTCCTGATGGTGGTAGTCTCTCCAGTGGGCTGTCCTCCCTGTAGTGACCTCTCGCTGTGGGCGGTCACCCCTGTAGTGACCTCTCGCTGTGGGCTGTCCTTGTAGTGACCTCTCGCTGTGGGCTGTCCCTGTAGTGACCTCTCGCTGTGGGCGGTCACCCCTGTAGTGACCTCTCGCTGTGGGCTGTCACTCCTGTAGTGACCTCTCGCTGTGGGCTGTCCCTCCTGTAGTGACCTCTCGCTGTGGGCTGTCCCTGTAGTGACCTCTCGCTGTGGGCGGTCACCCCTGTAGTGACCTCTCGCTGTGGGCGGTCACCCCTGTAGTGACCTCTCGCTGTGTGCTGTCACCCCTGTAGTGACCTCTCGCTGTGGGCTGTCACCCCTGTAGTGGCCTCTCGCTGTGGGCGGTCACCCCTGTAGTGACCTCTCGCTGTGGGCGGTCACCCCTGTAGTGACCTCTCGCTGTGGGCTGTCCCCCCTGTAGTGACCTCTCGCTGTGGGCGGTCACCCCTGTAGTGGCCTCTCGCTGTGGGCTGTCCCTGTAGTGACCTCTGGCTGTGGGCGGTCATCCCTGTAGTGACCTCTCGCTGTGGGCTGTCCCTGTAGTGACCTCTTGCTGTGGGCTGTCCTCCCTGTAGTGACCTCTTGCTGTGGGCTGACATCCCTGTATTGGCCTCTCGCTGTGGGCTGTCCCTGTAGTGACCTCTGGCTGTGGGCGGTCATCCCTGTAGTGACCTCTCGCTGTGGGCTGTCCTCCCTGTAGCGACCTCTTGCTGTGGGCTGTCCTCCCTGTAGTGACCTCTCGCTGTGGGCGGTACTCCCTGTAGTGACCTCTCGCTGTGGGCTGTCCTCCCTGTAGTGACCTCTGGCTGTGGGCTGTCCCTGTAGTGGCCTCTCGCTGTGGGCCGTCATCCCTGTAGTGACCTATCGTTGTGGTCTGTCCTCCCCGTTGTGACCTCTCGCTGTGGGCTGTCCCTGTAGTGACCTCTCGCTGTGGGCGGTCCTCCCTGTAGTGACCTCTCGCTGTGGGCGGTCATCCCTGTAGTGACCTCTCGCTGTGGGCGGTCATCCCTGTAGTGACCTCTCGCTGTGGGCGGTCATCCCTGTAGTGACCTCTGGCTGTGGGCGGTCATCCCTGTAGTGACCTCTGGCTGTGGGCGGTCATCCCTGTAGTGACCTCTGGCTGTGGGCGGTCATCCCTGTAGTGACCTCTCGCTGTGGGCTGTCATCCCTGCTGTGGGCTGTCATCCCTGTAGTGACCTCTCGCTGTGGGCTGTCCTCCATGTAGTGGCCTCTGGCTGTGGGCTGTCATCCCTGTAATGACCTCTCGCTGTGGGCTGTCCCTGTAGTGACCTCTCGCTGTGGGCGGTCATCCCTGTAGCGACCTCTCTCCTGGGATATCGTCTGGTGTGTGTGGTAGTGACCGCTTCTCTTGCCCGTCATCCTTGTTCCCTGTCAAGTGAAATCCTTGCACGATGTTTTCTGCTTATATTTCATTGTCCGAGCAGTTCTTAATACGTACACAACCTCTGTCACTTTAGAGGCGAAGCGATATGTACACATCGTATGTCGTCCCTTAGTGAACAAAGCCAGCCCAACATAAAAATCTGTTGTCCCAAGGGCAGGAGAAGAGACCCGTTTCGTAAAACAATTTCAAAATGATTTAACACTTTTTTCCCGTTCGTTTGTTGGAGGCTGCATTCTTTCTGGAACGCGTTGTTTACCAGTTTATTTTTCAGAACAATCTGCTTTCAGAAGTGTTGAGATATGGACATGCGGAGGTGACAAATATCCCTTCGCCTCTTGAAATTTCCCTTTGGTAAAACTGCTCTTCTGGTAAATTAAAAAAAACAAACTCAAATGGTTCAAAAAGAAAATCGTTTATAGAATTCTGGTCGATTAGGCTTAATCTTGGTCGAGGACTGTCCTTTTTATACTGATGAGCAAGATTCCATTTACCATTATCTTGAAAACCACAACTTTAAACATTTTTAGATGGAATTAGAAAAATAAAGAAAGATGACTTTTTTAAAACTCTGACCAGAGCATGTGGGAAATGCACAGTTCAATTGATCATCAATCTGTATTAATTTCACACCAAGGTGTGAGATAAGTCTTTGTGACTGTCGCTGAAAGTTTCACACTGAAGATTTTTCATATCTGATCGAATCGCATATTGACTGTCTTACCTTCAAAGTCGTCCCATGAGATTTCAGGGTGGGGGTGGGAGATGGGTCCTGCCTCCAGACGTCTGCTCCTTTCCTTGCTGGTGTTCTGAACAATCACAGCCATTGTGTATGAGATACTGAACAACCACAGCCATTGTGTATAAGATACTGAACAATCACAGCCATTGTGTACGAGATACTGAACAATCACAGCCATTGTGTATGAGATACTGAACAATCACAGCCATTGTGTATGAGATGCTGAACAGTCGCAGCCATTGTTCTCGAGATACTGAACAATCACAGCCCTTGTGTATGAGATACTGAACATACTTCATTCTTAGGTAGAAGCAAGGTGTTTAAAAAGTATCGCAATACACAAAACGTCAATATTCATTCACCTCCAGTCTTTCCACCATTCAGTGAATTCGAAACCTACTACTAGAACCTGCACCATAAGGATTGTTTGTCTGCCCCTGCCGGCTCCTTCCCAAAGAGGAGTGCGCTTCATGTTCCGGTGAAACGACTGGAATCACACAGTGGCGTTGCCTCCCTTTGGCTGACGCCGTTAAAAAGCTATGAAAAGCGAAAAATACAAAGCGCTGTACTAGCGTTTCAGACAAAAATGGAACACCATCGCATTATCTTGGCCAACCTGGATATTACTGATCACCCTAAACACACACACCGTTTCTGGGTCCTCTCGAGCCTTGCTGTCGTGGTGACCTCGGGTCCCGCTTCATCTCCCCGGTCAGCCCGTGGCGTCTTCAGGTCAAACGTTGTGGACGTTGACAGGTTCCTAAGAACTGGGGCTGGGTGGACTGACGTTGACAGGTTCCTAAGAACTGGGGCTGGGTGGACTGACGTTGACAGGTTCCTAAGAACTGGGGCTGGTTGGACTGACGTTGACAGGTTCCTAAGAACTGGGGCTGGGTAGACTGACGTTGACAGGTTCCTAAGAACTGGGGCTGGGTGGACTGACGTTGACAGGTTCCTAAGAACTGGGGCTGGGTGGATTGACGTTGACAGGTTCCTAAGAACTGGGGCTGGGTGGACTGACGTTGGCAGTTTCCTAAGAACTGGGGCTGTGTGGACTGACGTTGACAGGTTCCTAAGAACTGGGGCTGTGTGGACTGACGTTGACAGGTTCCTAAGAACTGGGGCTGGGTGGACTGACGTTGACAGGTTCCTAAGAACTGGGGCTGGGTGGACTGACGTTGACAGGTTCCTAAGAACTGGGGCTGGGTGGACTGACGTTGACAGGTTCCTAAGAACTGGGGCTGGGTGGACTGACGTTGACAGGTTCCTAAGAACTGGGGCTGTGTGGACTGACGTTGACAGGTTCCTAAGAACTGGGGCTGTGTGGACTGACGTTGACAGGTTCCTAAGAACTGGGGCTGGGTGGACTGACGTTGACAGGTTCCTAAGAACTGGGGCTGGGTGGACTGACGTTGACAGGTTCCTAAGAACTGGGGCTGGGTGGACTGACGTTGACAGGTTCCTAAGAACTGGGGCTGTGTGGACTGACGTTGACAGGTTCCTAAGAACTGGGGCTGGGTGGACTGACGTTGACAGGTTCCTAAGAACTGGGGCTGGGTGGACTGACGTTGACAGGTTCCTAAGAACTGGGGCTGGGTGGACTGACGTTGACAGGTTCCTAAGAACTGGGGCTGTGTGGACTGACGTTGACAGGTTCCTAAGAACTGGGGCTGGGTGGACTGACGTTGACAGGTTCCTAAGAACTGGGGCTGTGTGGACTGACGTTGACAGGTTCCTAAGAACTGGGGCTGTGTGGACTGACGTTGACAGGTTCCTAAGAACTGGGCTGGGTGGACTGACGTTGACAGGTTCCTAAGAACTGGGGCTGGGTGGACTGACGTTGACAGGTTCCTAAGAACTGGGGCTGTGTGGACTGACGTTGACAGGTTCCTAAGAACTGGGGCTGGGTGGACTGACGTTGACAGGTTCCTAAGAACTGGGGCTGGGTGGACTGACGTTGACAGGTTCCTAAGAACTGGGGCTGTGTGGACTGACGTTGACAGGTTCCTAAGAACTGGGGCTGTGTGGACTGACGTTGACAGGTTCCTAAGAACTGGGGCTGTGTGGACTGACGTTGACAGGTTCCTAAGAACTGGGGCTGTGTGGACTGACGTTGACAGGTTCCTAAGAACTGGGGCTGGGTGGACTGACGTTGACAGGTTCCTAAGAACTGGGGCTGTGTGGACTGACGTTGACAGGTTCCTAAGAACTGGGGCTGGGTGGACTGACGTTGACAGGTTCCTAAGAACTGGGGCTGTGTGGACTGACGTTGACAGGTTCCTAAGAACTGGGGCTGGGTGGACTGACGTTGACAGGTTCCTAAGAACTGGGGCTGGGTGGACTTACGTTGACAGGTTCCCAAGAACTGGGGCTGGGTGGACTTACGTTGACAGGTTCCTAAGAACTGGGGCTGTGTGGACTGACGTTGACAGATTCCTAAGAACTGGGGCTGTGTGGACTGACGTTGACAGGTTCCTAAGAACTGGGGCTGTGTGGACTGACGTTGACAGGTTCCTAAGAACTGGGGCTAGGTGAACTGACGTTGACAGGTTCCTAAGAACTGGGGCTGTGTGGACTGACGTTGACAGGTTCCTAAGAACTGGGGCTGGGTGGACTGACGTTGACAGGTTCCTAAGAACTGGGGCTGTGTGGACTGACGTTGACAGGTTCCTAAGAACTGGGCTGGGTGGACTGACGTTGACAGGTTCCTAAGAACTGTGGATGTGTGGACTGACGTTGACAGGTTCCTAAGAACTGGGGCTGGGTGGACTGACGTTGACAGGTTCCTAAGAACTGGGGCTGTGTGGACTGACGTTGACAGGTTCCTAAGAACAGGGGCTGTGTGGACTGACGTTGACAGGTTCCTAAGAACTGGGGCTTGGTGGACTGACGTTGACAGGTTCCTAAGAACTGGGGCTGTGTGGACTGACGTTGACAGGTTCCTAAGAACTGGGGCTGGGTAGACTGACGTTGACAGGTTCCTAAGAACTGGGGCTGTGTGGACTGACGTTGACAGGTTCCTAAGAACTGGGGCTGGGTAGACTGACGTTGACAGGTTCCTAAGAACTGGGGCTGGGTGGACTGACGTTGACAGGTTCCTAAGAACTGGGGCTGTGTGGACTGACGTTGACAGGTTCCTAAGAACTGGGGCTGGGTAGACTGACGTTGACAGGTTCCTAAGAACTGGGGCTGTGTGGACTGACGTTGACAGGTTCCTAAGAACTGGGGCTGGGTAGACTGACGTTGACAGTTTCCTAAGAACTGGGGCTGGGTAGACTGACGTTGACGTTGACAGGTTCCTAAGAACTGGGGCTGTGTGGACTGACGTTGACAGGTTCCTAAGAACTGGGGCTGGTTAGACTGACGTTGGCAGGTTCCTAAGAACTGGGGCTGGGTGGACTGACGTTGGCAGGTTCCTAAGAACTGGGGCTGGGTGGACTGGGTGGCACCATTGGCGTGGCCAGGACTGAGAGCTCCGGAAAGAGCACCGTGGGATCAGTGCCTTCGACAGGGAACGGAACAAGAGATGCTAAACTAAAATGGAATAAAGACATGGGATATCTGGTGATACAAATTACGTTAAAACATGTCTGGTGATAGAAATAAAGTTTAAGGAAAAAAGACATGGATATCTGACAACTGAAATTATGTTTAAGAAAAAAAAAAGAAAAAAGCAAGGGTGCTGGAGATGGAAATGACATTTTAAACAATCATTGATGTCTGTCTAGAAGCAAAAATCAGATTTAAGAAAAAGCATGGGCGTCTGGTGATGGAAATTAACTTTAAATGACATGGGCGTCTGGTGATGGACATAACGTTAAATGACATGGACGTCTGATAACAGAACTTACTTAAAGACATGATCTCTGGCGATAGATATTACATTTTTAAAAATGAGCCATTGATGCCCGAGACAAATTACTTTAAAAAAATATCGTTATAGACATTAGCAGATGAAGGTCTTGACAAACTGCATTAAAACAAGCCGTGTCTGGTAACTGGTAATAGACATTACGTTAAAGACGACATCGATGTCTATCTTGTGGCAGAAATTACTTTGAAGACATGCATGTCTGGTAACAGATATTACGTTATAAAAGAAGACTGGTAATAGAAAGTACATTTAAAAACAGGACGTCGATGTCAGTAGAATTACATTAAAAATGACACTGATGTCAGGCGACAGAAAATACTTTAAAAAAGATTTAACAGTGGTCTAAAACACCCCGTCATGCGAGATGTGTACCGTGTTGTGTGAAAGTAGATGCACTTGTCAGGATTGATCTGCATGTGAACGCCATGACTTTAATAACAATTCGGATCAACAAGTATTTTCAAGCACCGTTTTCTCTTTCTTCTTCTTACGGTACGTGATCGTTAAATTAGAGCATTAAAGAAAAAAACCCACTTCATCTCAATGGCTGAACACTTCAAAGGATAACAGCATTTCACATACCTGGCCATGATCTCAATGGCTGAACACTTCAAAGGATAACAGCATTTCACATACCTGGCCATGATCTCAATGGCAGAACACTTCAAAGGATAACAGCATTTCACATACCTGGCCATGATCTCAATGGCTGAACACTTCACACGATAACAGCATTTCACATACCTGGCCATGATCTCAATGGCAGAACACTTCAAAGGATAACAGCATTTCACATACCTGGCCATGATCTCAATGGCAGAACACTTCAAAGGAACAGCATTTCACATACCTGGCCATGATCTCAATGGCAGAACACTTCAAAGGATAACAGCATTTCACATACCTGGCCATGACACACTGCAGGTCACAGGGCTCCCGTATGTATCTCCCTGGCAACGTGGTCCCTGGGCATTCTCGGCGACAGCAGTTCCAGTTCCTTCAGGTATTTCTTTGCCAAAATGACAGGCCATAGTACGACACAGTGGTGAACATTTTCAACCATCTGACATCCATCACAAAGTACACCGCTGTCACGACCTCAGCATTTCCCCAGCGTATTCTTCAGAACCTATTTCAGCCGTGTTCCCCAAAGGATCTGGACTAGGAAATGCATCCAGAATACAGACCTCAGGGCTCACTTTGACATGCAACGTCTCAACGAAAGGAATGACGTTGGAAAGAACCGATCCTTGAGGAACTTCCCGGCCAGAACGAAAGCGCTAAAGCTTACTATTCTTGTTCAAATGGCTGCACTCCCGACACACGAGCAGCCAGATCACCGCGTGGCCGACGGCCGGTTGACTGATGCTTGCCATTCTTTTGTCTCACAATCTGTCGTGGAACGAGAAAGATCCCTTGCAGACTGGTCCCGGGGTACACAGCAACTCCCTCAACTGCATCCATCAGTGCGACACAACAGAAGACAACCAGCTACTCTGACAGTCCAGGAATTGTCAACTCGACTGATGAATCATTAGAAAAGGGGATCGGGTCCAGAGCGCGTGGCAATGGTAACGCTAGAGACAAAGCTTAATTTATCTACCTATGTGTTAAATATCTACCTACCTATCTGTAACTATCTTTCTATCTAATTACCTATCTAAATATCTACCTTATTTATCTAATCTCTTATCTATTTATCTATCTATCTATCCAGGCCTTTAGGTGCCTCTCAGCTCATTAACTGATCCAACGCATCATCCAGCCACTAACAAAACTAATGACACGCAGTGGCGTTGTTGAATGATCCGTGTGGAAGAGAAAACAGATCTGTGGTAGCAAGTACTGCCACACATCAGGGGTGACACTTGGAATTCCTTGACAAAAGCCACGACAGTGGAAACCGTTCCACAGGGCGTCCTGCATTAGCCACCAGCTGATCTGATCACCAGGTCAACAAAGGACACTCAAAAAGTACCAGGTGATCACAAGAAAACACTTCAGGAATGGCATGCCTGTCCTGAAGCATCTCCTCTGGTACCGCTGTTCTGTACCTTTGTTCCAAGGACACCTGTCACTGAAAACCAGAACAGCCACGCGTCACAAGGAAGGCCAGTGACTTTGTGCTGCCTGCATCACAGCTTGGACAGCTCAAGCGTCCACCCCTAAACAGCACCCACGAGCAGGAGCTCGTGAAGCTGGTCCACCGTAGAACAGATCTCTTGGGGAAAACCATACATGTCCGTTCAATCGTTTGATGTGATACACCGGAGACATACCTCTCTCGAGATATGCATCTCCGACTACGCAGGACCAGAGTTCCTCATCCACGCAGAACTGCAACAACACAGCACCCTGCACATCTTCAGCCTTGCCAGCAGCCAGATAATGCATTCGACCAGAATATGAACCCTCAAGCACCTAAAGACCAACCAGCGCCACCACTCCATGCAAGACCTCCTGTCCTAACAACCCACCATCCGAGATGAGCCACCTGGGCGTCGAAGATGCTGAACACCCCCTGCTGTATCCCACAGACAGATGTAGTCAAACAAGACACTGCACACCATGATCCCTGCTTACAGAAGACCACCATTCCACGACAGACTGTGAGACGAAAGAATTCAAAGACCTCAGTAAGACGTGCCAGTGACTAGCGGTAAATCTGACTTCACACATCAAAAGAATGCGACTACTGCCAGAGATCCCCCACACACCCTCTCCCCATCTCCCCAAGACAGACTTCCCAAAGACTTCAGCACTGGCATCAAGAAGCTGCAGTCAACAGTAAAACCTCAGGTCTGAACGGCCAGACATACCGGTCAGTTCAGACCTCAACGAACACGGCCAGACTGGCACAAAGGCCATAGGGAAAATCACCAGAGCCCTCAAACACTCCTGTGACGAGATATTAAATCCCTGAAGAATTACACCCACTGTCCAAACCGACTGACCAGCCATTTGGAAGGAATAAATAACCTGGTGGAACTTCACAGAACTGCTGGATTCGCCGAGAATGTGCCGCGCTGCAATACAAATGTACATTTATGTTGGTGCATGTTTAGACTCCATTTTCAATATAGTATTCATCCTAAAATTTCGCATAAAGTGACCTGTTTTTGAACGTGTAAGAAGCTCACAGAGAAGCACCCACGCGAATATTGCCGATTGGAATTGCTGAATCAAGTCACTTCATAGACTGAACATGTTCAACGGTCAAAGTGCGCGGTGTGGTGGACAGGGTGAGAGAGAGAGAGAGAGAGAGAGAGAGAGAGAGAGAGAGAGAGAGAGAGAGAGAGAGAGAGAGAGAGAGAGAGAGTGCGTGTGCGCGCTTGTGCGTATGTTTGTTTTTCTGACTCAGATACCACGGTAGGTAAAGCAAAGGGTCGACCAGTCGTTATGCTACTGGATGAAAAGTATGAAGTAAAAACACACCAGTTTTGAGGGGGGCAGGGGAGGAGAGGAGCAGGCGTGGGTATGGAAATAAACTTTATTTTTGTAAGTCAATCACTTTCTGCAGATGCAGACAAGCACACACACAGAGAGAGAGAGAGAGAGAGAGAGAGAGAGAGAGAGAGAGAGAGAGAGAGAGGGAGGAGGGAGAAGAGCATTAAATGAAAGGAGTGCGGCAGGGAAAGGAAGGCATTTCCATTCGGACCCCCTTCGCGCTTTGCAATGAAATTAAAGGCCACAACACATGAAAATGAAATTAAGTTCATCTCGGAACAAACCAAAGGTTAACAGAAATAATCCGTGCTCAGTTTTATATCCTAAATTGAATTCACCCCTTCCTCCTCCTTCGCCCCCCTCCCCCCCCCCCCCCCCCCCCCCCCTCCTCCTCCCCAAATCCTAATCACAAAAGATGTGGGATGTTTTCAGGATCCCATCCCCTCTCCCTCCACTCTCTCTCTCTGTGGCCCAAATAAAAATTCAAAAACCAAGGTCAGCTAACCCCTCCCAATCTCCGCCAAAAAAGGACATTACAATGTTCTTTTAATGCATCCCTCCCCCCCCCCCTCTCTCTCTCTCTCTCTCTGCTAGAAAAAACAAATCAAACGCGAGCGCATGTGCGCGCGCGCACACACACAGAGAACCTTCATAGAAATTAATTCGAAGTAGTATGCGCGCTTAAGGCCACAGGCGGGAGAAAAAAAAAGGGGTGGTGGTGGATTTCTTTCGCACTCCCCCCCCCCCCCCCCCCACACAACACACACCCTATAAGAGCTCCATAACCGTCTAAACATTTATGGACTCTGTCACGAGTTTGGCACGAGGCCTATGACGATTGACCCATCTAGGGTGGTGGAATTATTCATTTATTTATTGCCGTTGTTGTTGTCGTGTATCCGTCCCTTAATGTGGCTTGTGGTGTGGTTGCACCTTAATGTAGCTCAGCTCAGGTTAGGTTTACTTTCTCTCTCTCTCTAATTTCACTGCCCGTGCCATTCATCCTGCAGGTTCACGGGTGGCTGGTATCTTTTTCTTGTACTGGCTGTCTCTATCGGCCTCTCACCTGTCTTTTCACCTGCCGCACGTGCAGAATTCCTCTTAGGCTTGAGGTATTCTCACTGTGACGTAGGGTGGCATGTTGGCCGCCATCGGTTAGGCAGGTTTTCTCTTCACTCGAGCGGAAGATGTCCCTGGGAGCGCCTGCTCCGGTTCTGGTTCTCAACCACTTCGTCGAAGGTACGGTCAGTACCTTCATTCCTACAGTCGGCCTGTAGGGGAGGGACATCATCTCTTTTCCGCATCTGCTCTGCTGGTCCTCTCGACTGGACAGAGGGCAGAGAGTCGCTTGACCCACCACTTCTGGGTCACCCACGGGTAGCTGGTAAGCATCAGTTTCGTGGTTGGTTTGTTTGTTTTTTTTTGTTAGCCGGCTAATTCTTCTCTTTTGCGCAATTTCTTTTGGTTTTCAAAATTATAAAAGAAATATTGTTTGAGACCACTTTTCTCTGGTTAATTCAATCTTTAACCTGGCCAGTCAAAATTATATCCAAAAGTCTTTTCTTCTTTTTATGCATCTGGTGATGCGGTAGTCGGTGGGGATGGGAGAGAACCTGGTGATTCAGGGTTGGAACTTGCTTGGTCTCGCTCGTCCGCCCCTGTCACAATCACCGGTCTCTTGTTCTTCGGCCACCGTCTGTTTGTGGGTGCAAGGAGAACGAGTTTTATGTTTGCGAGCGTGCGTACGCATGATTAGTCGTTTGGATGCGTGGTTGGAGAATTGCGTCGTTTTGAAATGTTGCTATAAAATGTGGTGATAATTGTGCCATTGAATTATTTGCAAATGTGGTGGCAGTTATAAAGCGATGGTTGCTGTATTAGTTCAGCTCCTAAGAAAGGAAAATGTTGAACGTGAATGAGGGAAGGATGAATATACAATTTTCTATCCATGTGTTTAGCCTGTGAATGTAATCTCTTACCCGCTTCGTGTGAGGAAACCTTTAGCGAACATTCCTCAGTTGGTTTACTGTGTTATGCTCAGGCCTGTGTTGAGCTGGTGCTATTAATGTATTCAGCAAACCTCCCCTCGCCCATCATGCGAGTGGCTGTTAGGATTTAACAGCATGTGTCAGACCGTACTGACTGCGGGGTTCCAGTACCCTTTCTTCTTTCCTCCCAGTTCCGTTTTCCCTCCTCCCGGGGGCTTCACCGGAGCCTGCACTGGTTGGGGCCGTGCACTGGTTGGGGCCGCGCGCTGGTGGAGAAGCACGTGGGCTTTGCCGGACGGTCCTGATCCCTGTCCGGGACCTCCAGCGACACCTCGTCCCACGGGATGCGCTCTCCACCGTCCTCGCACTTCAAACAGCCCATGTGACCGGTGTGGTAGCTCTGTGGCGTGCGATTTGGGCGTATGTTGTGTGTGTCAGTGGTGTCGGCATCGAAGGACACTCCGTTCAAGAACCGACCCGGTTTGGGGCACCTGGTGCGTCAGGGTGCTCCCAGTGGACTTTGGAGAGGCAGGGGTGTGGGGGAACTACATGAGACACGGAAAGGGATGTGTGCTGGAAATGCATATTTATAATCATGGTTATATTGTGGGTGCTGGAAATGCTTATTTATAATCATGGTTACGTTGTGTGTGCTGGAAATGCTTATTTATGATTAAGGTTATGTCGTGTGTATTGAAAATGCTTAATTGTGTGTATGTCGTGTGTGTTGAAATGCTTGATTGTGATTGTGCATGTGGTGTGTGTTGGAATGCTTAATTGTGTGTGCGTCGTGTGTGTTTGAAATGCTTGATTGTGATTGTGCATGTTGAGTGTGTTGGAATGCTTATTTGTGACTATGTGTGTGTTGGTGTGAATAAATGGGGTGTTGTATCGTAATCTTTCTTGTGTGGTCTCTTGCGGGGCGTGTGAGGTCAGTCATTCCCTTCACTCCCATCTAGACCGATCCTGTCAGGGCAGACCTCCAGGGGTCGGTCGTGACAGACTCAATGACTTTGTATATGTCCTCGCCATATTTGAACGCTCTAAATGAATTCTGCTACCATACTGTCTTTGACGGTTGACGGAAGACGCGCGTTTGTACCGGACCGGGGAGGGGAGAAGGGGTATGGAACGACATCTCAGGAAGATTACTTAGTACATATTGTTGCTTTATTTAAAAAAAGAAGGGAGGGGGGGGGGGGGGGGGGGGAAGATTAAAGACATCAGATGACAAGGTCACTTCAAGCACATTCAGAAATGGCGGTCCATTTTGAAAGCTTCCTTTTCGGCTTTGAGTGGGAATTAAGGAGTAGAGGTAGTAGCAGCGGCAGTAGTAGCAGCAGGGGCTGGCTTCCGTGAGGCTTGGTTCGCGTCCGTTCATACATTGATTTGAAATTGGGGTCTGGTCATAGTATTATCGCCAAACATAACGGCGGAAAATCATTTTTGAAAACTTCAAATTTTCGAATTCTGTCCAGCAGATTCTTGAAACCGTTAACATCTTGTTAAAGCTTTGACGTTAGCATTAAGTTCTTTCCAGTACTTAGCGCCGGCTCAAATGTGAGAAAAAGAACATTTTCTTTTGCGAGACTGTGAGAAAAAGAACATTTTGTCGTCAAGGTCAATGTAGTTTTGCGAGATTTAAAAAAAAATCAAAGTGAAATGCAACTGAAATAAAAACAGGTCTCTAATTTTTGGTCTTCAGTTTTCATTATGCTTACTGGTCAAGGACTCCCACTGACCAAAGGCAGACAAAACACACTCTCTCTCACTCACCAGTCAGAACCAGGCTATCGTGTTCTCAGCGAGGTGGACTCAGCGACGCTTTGCAGAAGAGTGAGAGGAAACAGCGCGCGCCCTCTCCTGACTGGACACGGGGAAATCACGTGATGACACACACAGCCTCCCACCACTGTTTTCACGTGCAATGGAAAATATCACTAGGTGAGCTTTGTGATCTCTCTCTCTCTCGAATGCGAATGCTTTAATGCGTTAGGCTTTGTGCCCATTCACATGGGGAGAATGAGGGAAGGGGTGAATTAAGGGAAGATAATCAAACAATATCACTGTATACAATGGGTGTCGGCATCATGACATGGAATCCAAATCAAGGTAAAGCAGTTCAGTACGTGGTTAATGTGCTGACCACAGTAGAACAACTCTGCAGTCATTGGTTCCAAAAGGTTTCGGCACAGTAATAAGCATTCGCATTCGCATTCTCTCTCTCTCTCTCTCTCTCTCTCTCTCTCTCTCTCTCTCTCTCTCTGTGGGTGTGGGTGTGGGTGTGGGTGCATTCACGCACAGGCGCGCGTGCGCCTTTGAATGTTTGTGTTTGTGTGCGTGCACTCGCGTACGTGTATATCTTTGTGAGTGTATGAGTATACATGCGCGCGCATGCTTAAGTGTGTGCGCATGCGTGTGTGCATGTGTGTGAGTACGTGCGTGTTAGCATGTGCACTTTCGCGCATTTGTGTGTGCGTGCGTGTGTGTGTCTGTCTGTCTGTCTGTCTCTGTGTGTGCGTCTGTGTCTGTGACTGTGTGTCTGTGTGTGCGTAAATGCTGACGGGCGCGCGAGCAGGCCCGCGTGCGTAAGTGTGTGTGTGTGTGTGTGTGTGTGTGTGTGTGTGTGTGTGTGTGTGTGTGTGTGTGTGTGTGAGTGTGTGTGTGTGGACGCGCGTGTGCGTGTGTGTTTGTTTAAGTATGCATGTGTGTGTCGTATATGTGCGTGTGTGTATGTGTGTGTGTGTGTGTGTGTGTGTGTGTGTGTGTGTGTGTGTGTGTGTGTGTGTGTGTGTGTGTGTGTATGTGTATATTTGATTTTGTTGATAAACAACCACGAATTATCACTCTTTCGCGTGTTTATGTAGGTGTTTGCCTTTTTCTTGCGCGATTGGAGGTATCTGTGAGGAAGCCTGTCTCTCTAAGATTCTGTGAAA
>CM031605.1:23899904-23902404 GCA_018398815.1 Conus ventricosus
CAGGTTAACGTTTCAGCAAAGGACAAGGTAAAAAGACCAGTCATGCATGTAGGTCGGGTGTCTAGATTTGGGACTTGTAAACAATGTACATGCCTCATCATTCGTAAACACAGTCGGCCGATTCATTTCTCGGAAGCAGAATGACAAGCTACCGTGTGTGCAGTCTGATTTAATTGACATTTCTATGGTGTAAACAGTGGGAATTCGTGGTAGCTGGACGTAGGTGTGAGCTGTTGTGATGTGATGCAAAATGTGTCAAGGTAGCAATACACAGACAATTGTTACAATGCAATATAATCCATGCAAAACAATGTTACAATATAATAACATCCACGCAAAATAAACATGATCTATCACAGCAATATCCATGCAAAATGTAACAATGCACTATGTCTATGCAAAATGTAAAGATGCACCAATATCCATGCAAAATGTAGCAATGCAGCAAACTCCATTTTTAAAATGTAAACAACGCAGCAATGTCCAAGCATACCTTTACAATGCTGCAATGTCCAAGCAAAATTTTACAATGCAGCAATGTACAAGCAGAATGCAACAATGCAGTAATATCCATGCAAAATTTACCAGTGCAGCAGTATCCATGCACAATGTACTGATGCAGCAATATCCATGCAAAATGTACTGATGCAGCAATGAACAATTCAGCAGTACACGTGCAAAAATGTAACAAAGCAGCTGTCTGAACGATGAAATCTCAATTATTTCAATGTCCAAGCGGAACATTCGGACAACTCAACAATATTTACATCTGTCGTCAGCAAATCATGCTTTCTTCAACTCTTTGACAGAACTGGCATAACGCATCGTGATCACATTTTACGTTGGTCCACGGCGGTCTCTCTTGATTCATATTTCTCTCTCTAAGCCTAAAGCACGGTTAAGGTCGATATCGTTGTTGAAAAAAAACAGCTAGGAATAGATGATTGTCTCAAGAACAATGTAGACATCCTACTGTCCATCAAACATTAGCCCCATACTTTAGATATCAGTCCGTCACAAAATAAATGTTTGGGTTCCTTTGTAGTATGCGATTGTCAAACTGGACACTTCCACTGAACAGTAATCGGAAAAGGACAAGGTTAACAGCCTATATTTGGTTAATATGTGACCCAGCCTGCTAGGAACTCATTTTACCTTGCATTCTCTCAGGGAATCGAACAGCTATTAAGAATGATTATTATTAAGTAGGCATGAAGATTACGAAAGTATACACTAAGATTTCTACAAAAGGCATCTTTTTATGGTGTCCATTCTCACACAGAGTGAAGATGATTCATTCCATTCCTTATAACAGGTGTCATTTGTTCATTTTATGTACCAGTCGCAAACGACTTTGCAGGGGTCGGCCAATATATCATATATCTATTCTCAGAAAATCCCAAGCGAAAACAGGGGACACCCGCTCCACAAGCTTGAAGAGCTGACAGGCTGAGGCAGAACATGCACAAACAGAAGTGGGCCCAAATTCCTCTAAAACCAGATAAGGGGAGGAGCAATAATCAAAATCTGTCCCTTTTGAATCACTTCACTTTAAAGACAGGCTTCCGTTTAAAGTGGAGGGGGGGGGGGGGGGGTTGAGAAGAAGGACTGCTCTGAACAAGTTAGATGTGCAGACTAACGTATAATCAAACCCGGTGGTTGGCTCAGCGGATGAAGCATTGCTCTTTTCATCCAAAGATCCTGGGTTCAGTACCCACCTCCTCCAAATCCTTCGGATCAGGCTTTCAAACTGACGTCCGATGTGTGAATGCACGCAAAAATGAAATGAAATAACAACAACAACAACAACAACAACAACAGCAGCAGCAGCAACAGCAGCCGCAGCAGCACCAACAACAACGACAACAAGAACGGTTACTTAAATCTCATTCCATCCCTCGTAGACGAGTAGACCGTCGTGTGACGGTGGGGTAGAGAACAAAAAGGTTCTTACTGTTCTTGTCTCCTGACATTATCCCAGATAATGGAAGGGGCCTACTGGCACGGTGGAATCAACGACAGTCACATACATTCAAACTTTGACCAGAGGTGAAGTTTGCAACGAAGAACAAATACGTAAAGACAACCAGGATTGCCATCATCGGTCATTGTTAGCGATGAAAAACAAGCGTTTTCACATAAACGTTAGATTGTTTTCCTAATACCGGATATAATACAATTAAAAGCAAAGTTGCTGTACGAAAGAAAAACAAAAACAAAACAAATGACAAAACAAACACAACGCGTTTCGACCTCTTTGGTCTTCTTCAGGCAAAACGAACAAATAAGTCAATGAAAACGAAGCACGAACAGACAGCCGCTTATCTTCTCTACCAGGGCGCAAATGGATGTAGAATGGAAACGAGGCTGATAGGGGATACATGCCGAGTTGCGTTATCTCCTGAAAGGGACCATCATAAAACCTTGAAAAGAACAATGTTCAAAGTTGTTTTTTTTAAGTCTTTGTACCACAAGCCATTTTTTTAATGAAAATCAAGCT
>CM031605.1:23922404-23937404 GCA_018398815.1 Conus ventricosus
TAAAGATAATGGAAAATATTGCTGCAGTGCACACGATTTTTTGACCCTTTGGTGTCAATCCCTGCCTTTCGACAATTTACTTGCGCATTAACTCGTTTGGAAAATCTTTAAAAGTTTAAGTACTACAACCACTAAACATGAACAAACGAAACACAAAACAAAACACGGCGCGTTTCGACCTCTTAGGTCTTCTTCACGCAATGTAAACAACACTCAGGACAACGAAATGAAGAACGAGCAATCACTTAACTCTCTTGCCAAATTCGGCGCAAGATTCAACCAAGACCACTGGAATGGCTGACCTTTTACAGCGACGTTTCACAGTAGCCTAACTATTTTGGTCGGTACGAGCAGAAAAAAAGGCAGAAACAAGCAGAGAAGGTAAATATGTTTGTTCAAGACCACCCATCTTATTTTGCACGAAAACCCCCTTTTTCACTACAAATCACGTCCTTCTCATGATGATTTTTGCCAAAATCAACACTGTTTTACACTAAGATTAACACGCAAAAACAGCAAAAATCGACGTAATCGTCAATTTAAAATGGGGGTTTCCGTGCAAAATAGGATTTGGTGATCGTGAACAAACATATTTACCTTCTCTCCAGGGACATAAAAAATTAAGGGTTTACAGTACGCTCTTCTACTTCCAGCACTATTAATAAATTAGAACAAACAACGGCTTTTCATCTTGATTAGTTATTTTACATCTAATGAATTTATAGGTCCATCAATTAATTCTTTAAATTGACTGTTTCCGTCAAACTTATATAACTGATAATCGCAAAACCCTGCCTTAATTGACGGTGCAGTGCTCGTAGAACAGTAGATGGCTGGCCATTAAACAAATTAGTATTTGTTTTTAACTGTTGTAAATGGACATACAACATTGGGTTCACGAGAAAATCGGCTGGTCTACTGCCTACATACTCATAAAGACCGCTTTTAAGTGCATATGTGTTTTAATATGATATGTTTCACCACTGTCATAAAAGCCTAAATTGAGCAAGGCTTCTAAGAAAAACGTGCTCCCTTTTTCCTTCAGTTCTGGAAAATTCCTAGTAATTATAAGATTTGCCTCATTAATTTTAACTTAATGCAAAATTGCTAAATTACTTCTCTTAAAGAACAAAGCTGTAGTAGCCATCGGGTATTTTTAAATGTTTTAATAGATTGCCTTGTTCGTCCTTAACATCCACCCAGTTATTCTTAGCTCTTTCAAATATGTTAATCCATTTTTACTTCAAAACCAATTTCTCTAAGGGCAATCCTACAACTCCCGCGCCAATTGACAATTGGATACGTTTAAGAACACACGCTTGTTTTGTTGGGTTATATAGATGTACATCTTTTTTATAACTATTTTAAAAACTATTTAAAAAATGGAACCTTTTAAATATAACGAAAGTGCCACTTACAATGTAGGAGCGTTTTATAATCCCAAATCTTTGGACTTCAGTTTACTAAACCATTGCAGTAGACGAATCATATGGCTTTCAAGTCAGACTTGTAAACCCACTAACTAAATATTTAAATCCGCCAATAAAGAGTGATAGAGTGCCATCAGCATGGTCATTTCGCCCTATGACGTTTTACCAGAATCAGTTAAATTTTGCCGTTTACTGCGCAACTACTGGCTGCGGTGTTTTCATATGCAAACCATTTAAACCACCCCAATCTTTTAGTAGGTCAGTATATAACTTCATGTTTATTACCAGTACAGACGAATACTAACTGAACTACAAGTGCCCCTTCCCAGCGACAATGCGTTTAATCCATTTAAAAGCCCAATGGACAATAATGCATATGAAAGAATCTGCAACGAATTTAATATTAATCCTTCAACTGACTTTAGACAAAAGTTAGACCGCAATCATGGGTTAGGCACATTGTATTTGTGGGGTGCAAAAAGAGAATATAATTATGACTACTGGCCTGGCCACACCTCTTTTCAACCAGACAAACAAGTTCGATTAGGGTCAATTGAACAAAAACATCCTAATGCTTGGGCACATTTATCTTAGATGAAGTAAAGGCCTAACAATGCCAGGAGTGCAAAGACTTAATGACTCCATTCGAACATACGTTTGGTGTTTATTAGGAGCACAAGCACAGACCAAGTCTAGCATAGTAGATCAATCTACAGGGTTTGACGCCAGAAAACAATTTCTAGCCAATTTAGAAGTCTATAACTCTGCTGTTGATTTGCCTGCCAGCATACAAAGTATCAAAACGTTCTTAACCATGCTAGGTCAAAGGTTGACTTTGTTGTAGGCCATGGATTATACATGCTACCCTCTGACCTTAGACTGCAGATTGGTATGATACAGAATTATAACAATGAAATCCTCATAGCTGGAGACGACCAAAACTTAGGACAACAGTCAAGGCTTAAACACAAGGCCCGCTCCATCCATTTTAAAGAAAGTACCTAGCCCTGAAGAAAGCGATCCAGTTTATAAGCGCCCCACAGCCAGAAAGCAGCCCAGAAAGCACGCCACCTCTTAATGTGCCTCACACTGACAGTCATACTAGCGAAAAGACAGCCCTTGTTGTGTTTTTAACTTTTACTGGATTAGCCATACTTTATTTCACTAAAATTAATCCAGCAGCTAGCACTCCTAACGTCCACAGATGGTCAGCCATATAACCAGCAACTTTGCCTATAGTAGACAAAACCCAACTAACAGCACTACCTATTATGCCAGGCAGAGCATCAAGCGCTTTGGCAGCTAACTTCTTTAATAGGTTTGCTAGATGATGCAATTGTTTTCTAATCCAACTTTTACCAGGCTGAGGGTCGGAGGCGCTACTGACCCTGTTGGGGCACTGCTGTTAAAGCATAAACGAGTGTAGAGATAGCAAACCCAACGGCTGTTAATTACTAACTATTGTAATCCCTGTTCCTGAACAGAGTCCTTATTCTTTCTGCTAGTGTAGTGTTTTCATAAAGTATTCTGTTTATAGTTTCTCTTATTCTGCTTGTTTGTGATGCTAGCTGCGCTCTGTTAGTAGACAGCGCTTCTAACCTGGCTTTCCTTAGCAACCTAAATCTTGTATTTTCTGCTGTATTCTAGCCTTTTCTTCTCACCCTAAATTGTTGTCATCTGCATCAGCGAGTTTATTTTTTTCTTCTTCTATCTCTCTCTCTAGCTCACCAAGTTTGTGCCCAAATTGTTTTCTAGTTCGCCCCTTATTGACTTTAGACGATCATTAAGCCCCAGGATTTCACGCATAGGCAATGGAGAATCTTCAATTGTTTTTAAATGTGTCTCCTCACTTAAACTCGTTTCAATTTCTGCTATTAGTTCATCTGCTTCTTGAGTAAATCTTGAAGAGGTATGTTTTGTATTTTAGATTGTGTTGGCAACTCTTGCCCCAAGTTCTGTAAAAGACTAACAGCCTCAGACCTTAAATTGTCAATAAAGTTTAATTGCTTTTGGTCAACAGTAGGGAGGATCTCTAAGAATTGTGCCCTGCTTAAAAACTGGGTTTGGGTCTGGTTTTGCAGTAAGCCGTACACTCTTTCCTTTACTGGTTCTTACATACAAATGATTATTTTTATCTGTTGAAAAATCAGAAACCCTAGGTGCTTCTGGCTGCTCTCGCCCCATATGGCTATATAATGATTCAATTCTAATCTAGCAATCGTATTTGGCTTAATCCTACTCCTTGGCCTGCTGCTCCTTCAAGCTCTTCTTGCAATGAAGGGCCTAGTTCTTCATCTTCTTCTTCTCCACCAACAGGATCAATTGCGTCAAAATCTTCAGCCATATTTTTTATTTATATTCTTTTTGTTTTATAAAAAATGAACTCATATGGTTGTGACCTCGATCCATACAGAAAGAGAAGGAACCCATGGCGTAAAGGTATAAGGCAGACTGTAATTAGTGTAAATACTCCATCAACAGTTCAGCCTGGACAAACTTTAATAGTCAAGTTCCCCTGATCTTGGCGCCGGCGATGTTATAATGCCAGGCACTGCTAACTATCTTTCAAAATAGATATTACATCGACAGATCCTAATGCTACTGTTGTTGCTAATTTGGGTAGGGCTATCGTTAAACATATGGCAATCAAACTGGCGGGCAGAGAAGTCTTTGTACTAGGCGAGGCAGACATTTTTGCCTCTATTCTGACCTATGGCTACCTAAAAAAGAAGAAAGAGAAAGTTTATCAGGGAATACAAAGCCCAAACGGTCTCAAGCACAGGCTTAAAGCGGGGGATGCAAAGGGCGATGTTAAAGATGAGGCAGTAGCAGAAGCATTTGGCAACAGATTCTGCATCCCTCTAGATTTTGAGCTGTTAAAGACGCATATGCCATATTACCAAGGTGCACTAAAAGAAAAACTTACTTATGAACTGACATTTAATCCTAGCGATTCTGTTGTTCTGTCTGAAGACCCTTTAGCCAAATGCACAGTTAGCGACATTTCTCTTGAGTTTGATGTTGTTACTAACCCCGAACTGGCCAGAACAATCTTAACCAGTATAAAAATAAAACAGTTATTTATTATGAAAGATTTTATACACTCCATACAGAAAATAGAAACAAGCGAGACACTCTCTGGAACATACATCTAAATCAGTCTCTGAAGTCTTTAAAAGGAATTTTGTTCTTGTTTACTGAAGAAACAACTCCTTTTCATAGACAATCAGAAGCGTTTTATAATCCAAAAATTGAGAAGGTTGACTGTGCAATAAGGGCAAGTCTGATCAGTTGTATTCAGGTCGTGGATTTTTACCTCACCAACACTTTGATGAAATAAGAAAGTTGTTCGCTGGAGGGAGGCAAAGAGATCCTGCAGTGATCGCGTATGTAAAAACTTTGCCTTTATGATGTAAGACCCCGAAGACTACTTAATAACCAAATAGGGCTGGGGCTGGATTTTAGATCCACATTTGACAACAGATTGTTTGGAAGTGGAGAAAGGGTAGGGCAAGATGGTATAAAAATAAATATTCACAAGAAAGCAGACGGAAACGCCCCAATAAAAATGCATGTTTTTATGGTTTGTGATGCTCAGTTAAACATTGAAGAAAACAGGCTAAAAGACGTGGCTTATTAAAATGCAGAAGAAATATTCTAATAAAAACAGATGGATAGCTTGAAGTTTCTTCCTAAAGATCCGCACTGTTCTCTTATCTGCGGGATTACTGGGTGTTGGAAAACTGTCTTCGTACTTGATTTGTTACAAACAATATACAGGTTTCATTACGAGCACATTATTATATTCTGCACAACCATTAAACACAACAAGTCTTACAAAGAAAGGAAGTTTATTTGGACAGACGAGAATATATTTCTAGTTGATCCTAGCGATAAACTGAGCGACTGTTTAGAACATTACTACAGACTATTTGAGGGAACTGAAACACTGTTTATTATTGATGACTGTTCAGCTGAACGAGACATTGTTTAAAAAAAAAGAAAAGCTCTGTCAAAGCTAGCCTTTAGTGGTCGCCACGCCTTACTTTCTGTGTGGCTCTTAACTCAAAAATACAATGCTGTCTTAAAAGACTTTCGATCGCAGTTAAAAATCGGTCGTATTTTTTACACTAAGGACAAAGATAGTTTTGAAGAATGTTTAAGTGAAAATTATATAATAAGGGACAAGATGAGTTAAAAACAATAAAAGAGCAGTTAGAAAAATCTAAGCACGCTAAGCTATGCTTGCGGACTGACCCCCCAGTTCAATACGTTTGTTTATTATAATTTTAATATTAAAAAGAATGTCTCGAGGGCCAGAATCAAAAGCGCAGCTAGCTCCTAAATGCGTTGCAGTAGAGCTAAAAGACCTAGCAGACACAACCGAGTTTGATCTGATAGGGGTGATAGGAAATGTTTATGGATTTGAATACACAGATGATGGGGTTTACAAACGAACAGAAATTGAAGACAAAAAACGACAGCAATATCCTAAACTAGAACAATAAGAAATATAGAAACAACTGATTACGGCAAATATTTAATACAGGCTTTATAAACAAGACAATATCTGGGTTTTGCGTCCTGAAATTAAGTGGGATTTTAAATTTGACTTGCGAAGCCCCAATGTATACTTTGATAAAAACACAATTTCAGAAAGCTTTGAATGCAGGCCCCTTTCTTACTAGTCTTGTTCCAGGAACACAACAGAAAAAGCAGATTGTAATAGATACATATAAACGTGAATATGTGCTGAGCAGAAAGAAGTCCTTAGTTGAAGTGGGGGATGAACACAGTAACCCTAGAATTTATCCCAAAACCGCCAATGCCTAACACTGCTACTTTGATTTTTGTTTTATTAATTACTCCAGGGGGTCTAATTCTAATTTGCCAGAACATGTGTTAGCACGGGGAGTACAATTATCGTCTGGAAAACTTGGATGGGCCTCTTAGGCTCGTTATTGCCATTACTAAAAAACGGAGATGAAATAAACCCTTTCTTATCATCTGACAAGGTTCTGTGAATGTTGACAAAGACAAACTAACAGTACTCGACTTTATTTTCATTAAGTATGTTGATTGTATTGCGTTTTACTCTGTTGGTGAAGTGCTACCAGAAGGATAATAAGAACATTTTTACAAAATTAATTTGATTAAAAAATGGAGGTTCAACAGTTTAGGTTAGAGCAAATAACTAAACTTCAAAAGGAAATAGAAAGTGACTTGGATAAGTATAGGGCTACTAGAAAGAAATATGCTAAAGCTTTAAATACTCTTTCTTATGTAATTACTGGCTCATCAGCTGTAGCTAGCGTAAGTGCTGGGTCTAGTGTTGCTCTTTTAGCTACTGGGGTTGGAGCGCCAGCTTCTTTAGCATTAGGGGGCCTTGGTTTAGGTTTAGGCGCCATGTCTATGATTGTAAGTGCTGTTTAAAAAAAATAACTCCTAAATTACAAAAGCACACTGCATTGTTGCCCTAGCATCAGCAAAACTTTGTTCATTAAGATTAAGAATAAGCAAATCATTACAGGATGAAAACATTACAGATGAAGAATTTCAGAAGCTTAGGCTGAGTGAGGATTGAATCAGACGCAAAAAAATTGTACTTCAAAATGGATGGAGAAAGACTTTACTTCACAACATTAGACACTTGATGCAATAAACTAACATTGAAAAACAACCAACGATTTGGATCAGTTAAGCCCAAAATAAGACCAAAAAATAAGTTTAAACAAAAAAATAAGTTTAGCAAAAAATAAATACTAATTTTTTTGTTAACTTCACTGTTTTGGCGGGACAACTCAGCGCTTCACGAACAAAGGAATTCTTTTTATGGCAAGGCTTTTTAGAAAGAGACCTCTCCTTAAATAATATACGGAGGGGTTGTTTTCATGATTCCTTTCAACTCATAGACATCCTACGCTCCATATAGGATCTGTGGCTCTACTTAAACAATCGCCCTCTGCCTCTCCAGGAGCATACAATATCTTACTTTTAGTCAAATTGCAATAGTTTTTATACCCCTCCGCATCTTCAGTAATGCTAATTTTTTTAAATTTGATTGCGTTTACTGGTTTAAGGCTGTTGCTTTAAATTCTTCATTGTTCTATGGCACGTACGACTGCAGCAAATCTCCTAACCCATTCCCTGTGTTGCGTTCTCTGTACGTCGTAGTTCCTTAATTTTCTGTGATTTTGATAGTAACAGGGGGGTGGCGTCAGCTAGATTCTTATTAAAGTTTCTTACTAGGCTGTGATCGATGGTTGCCAGGGATCCCTCTCGTTAACTGTAACATCAATGTTTTAAAAAAGTGTGGTTACAGAACCTTTAAACTCTTTTCCATCATCAACCTTGCTCATCCTAGATACTTAATGGGCCTCGCATGTTATATTTGTTGTAAAGCCACAGCCACAGCATGATGCTTTTATCCGTTAAAGGTTCAAGCGTCTTGTATTTGAAAGCCATGGAAAACAACTGTCAAGCAAACTTAAACTATTTTCTTCTAACTTTATCAAGTGGGAAATACAGCAAATCCATTTGGTGGTGTCATTTGGAACGAATTAACAAATCTAGCCTTATTATTCTTTTTGGCAGCAGATAATTGCCACAATTTGCTTGTTTGAAAGCCAGTGCTTTCGCATCTGATTCAACACTCTAGCACTTTACTTAGTTTTTTCAATAGCTCGTTCCATTTTCCAATAACCCTTTAGAGAATAATATATTTTGCCATATTTTAATTGCAATTTAATTTTACACAGAAAGTGAGTCAACAAGAATAGACTGAGGTCATGCCAACTGCAACAAAACTATCTCAGCAGTCCCTTCTGTTCCTCAATGTTCATAAAAGTCAGACAGTTCTGGTGGTGCGATGTTAGAAACTTCTTCCTGTCACTTAATAATACTCATTCATTGCGTCTTAACGTTTGAAATGTGCTCTGCATGTCCCCTGTCTCTTAACTTTTTATTAATAAACTCTAAGTGAAGCAATTCGTCCTTTTCTATAAGCGTCTCTTGCCTTTACTTTATTTTACTACACATATAATTGCTCCAGAGAAGGCCAAGCATTAACAATAGCTCGGCTCCATCCTCCCACCATAGAAACCAATTTTCCCCCCCCCCAGGGGAAAACATCTATTTATAATAAATATTTTCTAGATTAATCTGCTATGCTTTAATTTTTTCTGGAATAATCCCTTGTAACAAGAAATCTTTTGGACGCAATTCCTGCAGTAATTACAACTAAAACCGTAACAACATCCTCAGTGTCTAACTTCCTAATCCGCCGGCCTCCTGTTAAAACATGTAATTTTGCTACACACAATATCCTATACTAATGACCGCCATTAACAGCAGAATGTAAATCGTAATGATAATCTTTATTTCACTCATCTTTTTATTAAACTACAAACATAATTAAAATAATCATAATACAAAGACTGTCTATGTCTTTTAATCAGATAATCTTTTGTTGTTAAAGCTAAAAATAAGGTTGCAACTTTTTGGCGAATCTTCTATCTTTCCCCGGTTCCCATGTGGGTGGTTTTATTCCTAACAAACTTTTTACAAGGGTTGAATAACTATAACACCAACGATAGCACTGCAAATAACCAACGTTAAACCATGGGTTTTAAAGTATTAAATTATTTTTTTTATGCTTTTATAAATGGATTGTGACGAACTATTAAAGTGTGAGGAGCAAGCAGCTACTCAGCCCAGAACTCCCTGCCAAAAGAAAGATTATACTCTCTGGCTGCTTGTGGAAAACAAACCTATTTAGGCACTGAACTAAGTGTCCGAACAAATCCAACGAACTGTCTACTTCAAGACGTGAAAAGTACTAACGCTAGGTAACGACGCACACTAGGGTCAAAATGTTAGATCAGTGGTCAAACAATGATTAGTCTATATCTAATTTATAAGTAAGATGCGCCGGTTGATTCAGAAGAAGATTTAAATACGACTTATCACAAGACCGGTTTTAAACAATCACTAGAAACTCTTGCATGTGACATGTATTTACAGATTTGGGGGGACATTTTTATGCCCAAACATCATGGGATAATTACTTAATCATATTAATTTGGATCATATAAATTTAATCGAAATAAAAAACAAAAGAGCGGTCAGAGAAGAAGACGCCGCAGGACAGTCCGCAGGAGCAAAGTGAATGTACCACAAGTGAAATGTACCCACAAGTGATAATGTTACTAAGTTTAAAAGTCGCTGGACGTGTTGCGCCGGTCATAGACTAGCTGAATGGCCACAGACTGAGAAAAGCAAAACCAATCAGCAAAACAAAAATGTTAATAGTAATACAACCTCACCACCACAACCTCACCACCCCCAACAACACAATCACAATCGTAAATTACCAACAACAACACAATCAAACGATAAATGTATTATATTGTATTGGAGCGACTGTTAGGTGGTTTTTTAGCATACAAATACCTAACACCATACCTAACAACGAAGTCACAAGCCCCCACAGTAATAGAAGAAGAACCCTCTTCTGCAAAAAAAAGTGCACCCTCCTGCTGTAACCCATTTTTCTATGGAATAGTTTTTAGAACAGATAAAGTACAAGTTAAAACTAATAAGTACAAGTTAAGTAGGTATATAAAGTACTTTTTTAAGTTACGGTGCAAGTAAATTACAAGTTAAGTACAAGTAAATTATAAGTTATCTAAATTGCTAAGTTAAGGGTCTTAATACTAACTAGTTAGGTTCTTAAGTAAGTTCTTGCTTAGGTTCTTAAGTTAAGTACAAGTCAAGTCAGTCAAGTTAACTTTTAAAGATCTCCAATGCCCTACAGCATATGAAAACCAGACTGACCGTAAGTTCTCTTGTTATTGTTAGAGACTATGATTTCTTGTTAACACAGTTGGTGTTTACTTGATGAAGAGTAGAGCGCAGATTAACATTTGTGGGATAAAAAACTTTGTTCAAAGAGAGCTTGTTGTACTCTATCGTGAGTTATATTTTTTTTGACAACTCTTTACTTATGCCTTTACTTTTACATTACAGAAGTCTCTATCAACCTGTAACATCTTGACCGCAAACCAACATAATCTTTTATAACTGTCCTTTAGTTCTTCCTTTCATCTTTTCCAATCACTTTCTTGTTCGCAGTTGAATGTAAAGACTGTCTTTGGATATCGCAGGTGTCATACCAATTCATCAGTTCCTTTAGCTACTTCTGTTTCAAATCCTTATAGAAGTCTTCAGTTGGGATCGTCTAAATAAGAGTCAGTGTCCTGTGTAAAGGACTCTGCTTCTTGTACAGTGGTTAAATAGTCGTACAGAAATTCTAGCATCAATAACTTTGACTGCTCAAATACAGTAAAGCCAATAAACAACAGGCTTGTCCACTTATCCTTTTTCTTCATCATAATGCCAACCATACTGGCGTTAAATCTTCTAAATCTTATAGTTGGTTTTAGAGGCCAACTGTAATTGCTTGGTTTTCTTTGTAACAAATTTCACATCTTACGTATGTGGTTGATTTTCATAGTTTTGCCAAAACAGCTGTGTTCATCATTTTAAAGAAGTCTTTTTTTTTCTGAAGCGTCAGTGCTTTGGTTCTAAGATCAGTATTCTTCTTGATGTATGGCCTCATAAAGGGCTCGTAGATCACAAATGATTATTCTGTGAACACTCTTAGTTTTTCAGTCCCGTGTCTTTGGTAAAAACTTAAGGAGTCTGTAATGGCACACATAATTTAGTTTTTATGTTGAAGATTAGCACAAGTTAGGCTGTTCGATAGGCCTCATCTTTAGATCTTTCTGCAGCTAGGGGTAATCCGTTGTGGAATCGTGTTAAATTCTTTAGATATTCTAAACTACTCTAAGATTAGTCCCGATTGGATTATCAGGCGAAGCTGACAACATACCTAAACCAGATTACATTATAGTTCCTTTTAAATCATTTATTACAGTTTCTCATGAAGCGTTGACTCATGCCCATTCATACAGAATTGTTGGCGTCTAAGTTACAGTTAGATGTTGAGATGGTTTATGGATCATAATCGTCTAAATACTGTTTTGTTGGCTTTGCAGTAAGGATGTGAGGCCATGCAATACCCCCCTCAAACCATCTTCAATCATCGAATGTGCAATCAAAAATAAAGTCAATCTGAATTTTGAGACTTTAAGAAAGACAACCCAGAAGGCCTGGGCAGAGATGTAATTTTTGGTTTATGGATTGTCCTAAGCTGTAATGTTTCATCATTAATCTGTAATTCTGAAAGACGTCTGCAAATAAACACACGTCAGCCAATAAATATTGATCAATAATTACCCATAGTTTGCATGTAATTCTTCCAGCTTTCTGCGTATTCAATAGTCAGCATCAGATATGTCTTTGCCTCTAAGACTAAAAAGAAAGCGCCTTTAATGAATCGAGTCTTCGTCAAACTATCCCAACAGTTCATGTATTTATAAGGGATAAACACCTTACACACCATAGATGGTCTAAATAATGTTTAGTGATTGAAAGTCTGTAAGAGATCCCGCTAACGTATCCAAACTTGCCATCAGATGTGGGCAAGTCATAAAAGGATAAACACAAGAGTAAAAAGTTCTTGTACTTTTCTGAAGATTGTGCAATGCAGTATCCCTCTTATATACAGAAGTTACTGCTTGCATGATAAAAGAATCGTAGCCTCGTAGTTAAGAAAGAAGATAGCAGTTTCCAATTTTTGGGGGTCAACCTTAAGCTGAAGATTACAACTGTTGTGCGCGCCCCCTCGAACTTCCATAATGAGATTGTGTCTCTCCACTGATTCCCTAATAATTCTTTATTGCAAATCCAAAGTGTGTAGATGATCATAACTTTCTTGGTCTCAGAGTCCTACCAATGTCTGAAGATTTATTTTGTTGGAGTATAATTACAAAGTTGTTTCATCTGCTCTAAAAATCTACAAGCTGCATGGGGGTCCTCTGTAAATCTCTGGTGTGTGTGTGCCCCATCTTGACCTAACAACAATAAACGCAATAAGAACAGATCTGATGGTGGTTAATAAGGTTGTTTTTGTTCTTGTTGAGGGCCGTAGTACTGCGCAAGAATTGTTTCAAAGTCTGCCATAGACTCATATGGCTTCAGTTTGCATTTTGGTACATTCTTAAAACTAACTTAAGACACTGTTAGGTGTGAGATTCCAGTTTCACAGTCCCTAACAAAACTTTTTACAATGTTTCTTAAGCCCTAGCAGCTGCTTCTAAAGTTGGATGCTGACCAACATCTCTCTAAGCTCTTGTCTAGCCGATGCTTGTAGTATAGGCTAACAGACGGCTTATTGTTCTGATTAATACATAATGACTCTTTAGACCGTCCTGTAAACAGTATCAAGTCTACATGTTTGTTAAGTGATTCGCCAAAAGTAGGAGCGTTTGAGAGAATCCTTAGAGCCAACTAGATTGTCTACTACAGACCATGTGTATACGTTTTTACGGTGATTGGTTTTGTTATTGCTCTTCAAACTGAGATAAACTTTTCTATACTCACTGAAAGGTTATTTATCAAAGTTCAGCTCATTGCTTATATTGTTCATTTATTTAGATACACGTTTGCATGATTTTTTTAACAGGATTTAAAATGTGCTAAACAACACCATCATAAAACACATGCTATCAGAATTATGTATGTTTTAAGACTGGCTCGTTTTATTAACTCTAACTCGTTTTGGAAGAGAAGGTAAAATTGCAACTATAGATAGAACTTTGTTTCAATCCTGATATCAAGGACTGTCCCTTCAGACCAGCCAGAACACCTTAACTTGCCTCCTCACGCTTGCATGGTTAAACTGGTAAGCATGTAATCGCCCATCAGAATTAAGGTCGCGATAGCTAATATCTTCTTACTTTTTTAGTTGAAACCCAGAACTTGCATGTTATCGCCGTCAGCATTATATAATCAATCAGAACGGTCCAACAACACTTTATACTGGTGGCTCCATCTGAGAAACTCTGGATTTAAAGATAGCATTGTCACGCTTTCATGAACGTTTTGTAGGGGTATAATCATGTCCATGTCTTACTTCACTAAACGTAATTGCTTAAATTGTTTAGTCACTACCAAATATTTCTTCCCATCGTATATAGTTTTCTATCCTCGAATTTACTTGTGCGCATTTTTAAGCCACAATATTTAACGTAAATTAAAAAAATAATGTATATCAAAGTAAAGTAAAACGCGCCTTTTATCTTCAACCCAACTTGAACACTCAGACACGTTAACCTAACAATAACCACCCGCCGAATATTTTAGCTTTTTCTGAATCACTACAGGCCCATGTTCATTCAACTTTTAATTGCGCTTCGTTTAAATAGTCCACGATGATCTTTAATAATATAGTTTACCATCATTCTCAAAACCAAATCCACTAAAATCAATGTTTAGTACTTTCATTGTTTCGTCAAATATTCAGTAACAATTTTTTAAATCAGATTCACTGTATTCGCAGCCATTTTTAAATCTAAAATAAATAAAAAAATTATTGTAAATTCAGCGTGTTATATGATCATAGTCTTTTCTAATCTTAAACCTGATCTTCATTAAAGCGAAAGCAACCCTTCAAGCCAGTAGAAACAATCAGATTAACATCTTCCGACCATAGTATCAACTAAAAAGCAAACAACTTTATAACCAGTTGGGGCCAAGAATCGGTATTTTACAAACGCTTCCTATAACTTTCTGTATATTTATGCGCTCAAAAGATCAGTAATTAATTCTTAAAACCCTGCTCTCTAATTTCTCTCTATCAGCCTCCCTCTCCATCCAACTCGTACAGTAATTAAAACCCTCTGTAGTTTATTTTGGCCCCTTTCATTTTTTAAACCAGAATAAAAAACAATTAAAAAATAATTAACTAGCCTTTCCCTTTGTTTGCACAAATCAAAAGAGAAATCAATAACAGGCTGCTGACTAAGTGCACGCTTGTGTTGGTCGTCTAAACGTGTTTGGCGTGACTCATGTGTGACGCGACGGTGAAATATTCCAGAAAAATCTATTGTCGCAATGGCAATTCGTCACGCATGTTATGTGTGTGCAACTCATATGTGACGTGATCGTGAGCAACCCTTTCCCAGAAAATCTATTCCCAATGGATGTGCTGTCGCAGAGGTGGGATTTCTTTCTTTCTCACTAAATGTCTTTGTGAGAGGTTGTTGTTTGACTGTGTTTCCTACCAACTACGTTTTTGGCTGTTTTTTAACAATGGCTGGAAGTAGTACATCCGTCCTGTTATTTTGAGTTTTAATGGAGATAGTACCAGCCTGTTTTCATAAATCTCTTACTAGCCATTGTTAAATAACAGCCAAAAAAGCTCGCTGGAGCAGTTACGCTGTAACTCTGCAAAGCCATTGCAAGCCTGGTTGGAAAAAGAGGAACACAGCAGCGGCCTAGACAGAGCGATCTACAAGAACGTTTGAACCTAATTGCCAGCCTATAAACTAGGCAAACGTTCTTGTGAGAACGCTCAGGCCTACAAATCAGTGCAGTAAACTAGGCCAAACTTTTCTTGTGAGAATGCTCGTCTAGCTGATTAAAGGCTTTACTTAGCCGAGGGAGA
>CM031605.1:23942404-23949904 GCA_018398815.1 Conus ventricosus
TGAAATACCATTTTTTTTGCCACCGTCATCGCACTGTTTGTCAAGATAACAACACGTTGTTGTTGTTGTTATAAAAGTCGTAATTGAAAATTCATACGTACAGATTCAGAATCAAAGGGAGATAATGAAACGGTGTAACTTGTAACTGGTACTGACTCTGTTTACAATAAGTTTTTTTCTTTTTTGTTGTATGTTGACATGGGAAGAGTGTTTCGAATGCTTTGCGGTCTAGATTTGTATGGGCAGAGAAAAAGTGACATGATTGAATGACTGAAGGGAATGATTTCATGTTTTAAAAAGTATAGAAGTGAATTTCTGATTTCTCACTTTATTGTATAAAGAGTTGAAAAAATAAAAATGGGCCTGCCTTGTTTTGTCAATTATTTTGATCGTAAGGTAAGTCAGTCATGTTATCTTTGCTGTCACAGCGTTGTCATACTATGAGTTTTTCTGTCGGAATGGATGTCCGTCCGTCAAACACACGCAAACTGACACACAAATGAATGCTTAAGCACCCACACATATACACACGTACATAAGCACGTGCGCACACATTAGCACATACATACACATATACACGTGCACGCGCACTCATGTATACGTAGTTTCATTTGTATGTATGATGCTTGCTCATTCTCTCAGAAAAAGCCATACTTCACAGCATTTCCCAAACATGTATTTCCTTTGTATTTTCCACTTTTTCGTTCAACATAGACACGTGTTCATTTTCAATCACAGCAAATTTTGGCGTCTTCACAATGACCGTGCTGAAATGGGAGAAAACTGTGATTCACAAGAACTTGGTACTTTATCGTCGTATACATTTGGTACTTTTTTATGATGAGCAATAAAAAATGGACACCGTTTTGTCCACGCCCCAAATCTGTCTTCGGCATGTAAGAAAGACTACGTACACAAACTCAAAGCCCGAGTAGTAAATCCAAAGGACCTCCCCCGTCGTTCCGAAATCACCCCTTCCAAACTTTTCTTAGCGTACCAAACTACAAAACATGTCAATCAGATAACAAACGAGAAGGAAGATCTTGCTTGCGTGATGAAATAGGCAGTACATGGCTTGCGTGATGAAATAGGCAGTACATGCATGGCTTGCGTGATGAAATAGGCAGTACATGGCTTGCGTGATGAAATAGGCAGTACATGGCTTGCGTGATGAAATAGGCAGTACATGGCTTGCGTGATGAATAGGCAGTACATGGCCATAATTCCAAACTAATGCTGCTTTCAACACCGAGTCGCATGGCAGAAATAACAACACAGAGAACAAACAAGGAGACATCCCCAAAACAAGAAGATGGCAAGCTTGCCTGTATACACTGTACCTGACACAACTACACAGCAACAACAACTGGAGAAATGAACAAACATAAAGTAAAACAAGTGGGGTATGTTTTGTTCCCATAAGGAAACCTAACACAGAGTAACTTTTATTCAAGACTGGCACAGCCTTTTAAACTTGAATAAAGTCAGACAAATACATAGACGAACAATCTAATAGTGGGGGAAAAACAAGCGCAGGCAAACAACTGAACTGTCATTCATAGTAATGACCTGGCAAAGATTTGGACTTAAGGAGGGGAGGGGAGAGTTTGAAGATGAAGAAACTGGGAACATGAAATAAAATTAAAAAAATGTTACAGATATGAAAACTCTTCACTAGCTGCATAAGGGAACCATCGCAATCCCTTTTGAAGGCAGATATATTTGTATTGCCTGCTCGAGGCCTTTCGCCCGCTGGGTCGGGACTCATCAGGAAGACACGGCTGGTTGTGTCTGCGCTCCCGCGTCAAATAGAGACACACCACAGTCCATAATACTGTGGTGTTCTCACCACCATGGGTGCAAAAAAGAATCCAATAGCACCCCCAAAGCACCCAGCGAAGAGTAGTAAATGCAACCAAACGAAAGTGTGGGGAGGAAAAAAGTTGCTGTAAAACTAAAGACATTATGCAAATAATATAAATGTAGGGGACAGTCTTTGAGCCTACGCCTGAGGATCCACCCAAAGATGCAAGGGAGATCAAAAGACAAACACACAGACGGACAGAAACAAATACAAATAACCTCAATTTAATCAAAGCAAAATCGGAAATGAAATGAGGTAGGGAACAGTAAACGATAACAGTAAACAAGTGGGGTATGTTTTGCTCCATAAGGAAACCTAACACAAGTAACTTTTATTCAAGACTGGCACAGCCTTTTAAACTTCAATAAAGTCAGACAAAATACATAACGAACAATCTAATAGTGGGGGAAAAACAAGCGCAGGCCAACAACTGAACTGTCTTCATAGTAATGACCTGGCAAAGATAAAGTAACTTTTTATTCAAAACTGTCACAGCGTCTTTGATCTTGAATATAGTCCCACAAACACACGGACGAACAGCAACAAACACAGATAACCTCGGTGTGATTGGTATGAAAGAAATCTTAAATGAGGCAGGGAACAGTAAACAGATAATAACAAACAAGGATGGTAACTCTTGCTCCCAATGATGAAAGAAGTACACGCCCATAATTCTAAATGAATGCTGCTTTCGACGGTTTCATCGTGAGAGCAAGAGTTACCCTACTTGTTTGCTATTTACTGTTCAATGTTCCCTGCTTCCTTTACAGATCTTCTGGATTAAAAATTCCCCCAATTTCAAACCTATTCAGGATTTCTGAGGCAGGAATTGACCCGCCACACCCAGTTCCCAGAACCCCCCCAGTCAGTCCTGAGAGCCGCCCCAAAGCCCCCCCCCCCACCCCCCCCCCCCCCCCCCCCCACACACACACACACACACAGACACACCTGGCCTATGGAGTGATGTATTCACGTAGTCTGGTGTCTGCTTTTTCTCTTTAATCGTCTGTTTCAACTATGAACCTAAGAATTGCTTCTAGATGTTGACCTTTTTTTCTTTTTGCAGGAATCATTAGCAACGACAGGCAGATACACCCGAATGTCTTCAGCTTTTCTATGGCTGCGTTCGATGTTGATTGTAAATGTCATCGAGGCCTATCGCAAAGATGAAATGCATCCAAGGGAAATTGTTGACCTGGTCTTTTTTTCCCCTGTTCGCTCGTTGGCAAAAGGAAAAGGACAGGTCAGTATGAAAGGAGGAAAAGGAAAGCTGCTCAGTGAAAAAGGACTCATGTTGGCATTTGACCGGGAAAAACAAATTGCGTATGGCAAGTTTTGAAATCGACATGAAGAGTCACGGGGCGTGGAAAAGCAAAGAAAACTATAAACTCCGTGGTCCGTTCGTAAATTGAAGGCACTTTTCTGTTGGTAGTAGTTTATAGAAGGTGATCGACTCATCTCTCTCCCTCCCTCCCTCCTCTCTCTCTCTCTCTCTCTCTCTCTCTCTCTCTCTCTCTCTCTCTCTCTCTGTCTGCCTGCCTGTCTCTCTCTCGCTCTCTCTCTCTCTCTCTGGTGTAAAGTAAACAAGACAATGAGTGATCTTTAACCGTTCAACGCCAAGGAAGCTGATGGTCAGCATTTCTGCTCCAACTCAAGGGACGCTACTACCAGACTGATAGCTCTTTCGGCTAGCGGAAAAAAACTGCTTTGAAAACTACAAAACTTTTGGCTAAAATGTAAAAAAATATATTTAAAAAAATAAAAAGGAGAAGAGAAAAACTCACACAAAAAAGTGTTGAGTAAGTGTTTATTGAATACACTGTAGAAAACAAAGGAGCGAGTTTTCTTTAAAAAAAAAACAAACAAACAAACAAACAAAAAAACAAGATGCAAAGCATATAAACGTACTCCCAGTTTATCCTGAATACGCGTGAGATATTCCCTAAAGAGGAAAAACCGTCTTGGGCTGGTGTAACCGTTAGTAATGGCTATTCTGGTAAACATCGGCTATCGTCTGTGACCTAAAATGAACATACTTACAAATGTTCAGAAGGATCGGCCAAGAACTTTCTGAAATTTTCCATAAAGAAGAAAACCATTATGGGCCGTTAGTAAGGGTTATATCGGTAAACTAAAACATCGGGCATCATCCGTGACCCATAATGAACATATCTACAAATTTTCAGAAATATCGGCCACGTACTTTCTGAGACATTCCATAAAGAAGAAAAACCGTTACAGGCCGTTACAGCCGTTAGTAACGGCTATAACAGTAAACTAAAACATCGGGCATCATCCGTAACCCATAATAAAGATACCTGCTAATTTTCACAAAGATCGGCCAAGTACTTTCTCAGATATTCCATAAAGACGAAAAGCGTTACAGGCCGTTACAGCCGTTTGGTGTAACCGTTAGTAATGGCTATTCTGGTAAACATCGGCTATCGTCTGTGACCTAAAATGAACATACTTAAAATGTTCAGAAAGATCGGGCCGTTTGTAACGGCTGTAACGGTAAACTGAAACATCGGGCATCATCCGTAACCCATAATGAACATACCTGCTAATGTTCACAAAGATCGGCCAAGCACTTTCTGATATATTCCATAAAGAAAAAAACACGTTACAGGCCGTTACAGCCGTTAGTAATGGCTATAACGGTACACTAAAACATCAGGCATCGTCGTTGATCCATTATGAACATACCTGCTAATTTTCACAAAGATCGGCCAAGTACTTTCTGAGATATTCCATGAAGAAAAACAACCCTTACAGACCGTTACAGCCGTTAGTAACGGCTATAACGGTAAACTAAAACATCGGGCATTATTCGTGACCTATAATGAACATACCTGCTAATTTTCACAAAGATCGGCCAAGTACTTTCTGAGATATTCCATGAAGAAGAAAAAGCGATACAGGCCGTTACAGCCGTTAGTAACGGCTGTAACGGTAAACTAAAACATTGGGCATCATCCACGACCTATAATGAACATACCTACAAATTTTCAGAACGATCGGTCCAGCACTTTCTGAGATATTCAATAAAGAAGAAAAAGCGTTACAGGCCGTTACAGCCGTTAGTAACGGCTATAACGGTAAACTAAAACATCAGGCATTATTCGTGACCCATAATAAACATACCTACAAATTTTCTGAAAGATCGGCCAAGTACTTTTTGAGATATTCTATAAAGACGAAAAACCGTTACAGGCTGTTACAACCATTAGTAACGGCTATAACGGGGTAAACTAAAACATCGGGCATCATCTGAGACCCATAATGAACATACCTGCTAATTTTCACAAAGATCGGCCAAGTACTTTTCTGAGATATTTCATAAAGAAGAAAAAACGTTACAGGCCGTTACAGCCGTTAGTAACGGCTGTAACGGTAAACTAAAACATCGGGCATCATCTGTGACCCATAATGAACATATCTACAAATTTTCAGAAAGATCAGCCAAGTACGTTTTAATATATTTTGAAAAGAAGAAAACCCGTTACAGGCTGTTACAACCGTTAGTAACGGCTATAACGGGGTAAACTAAAACATCGGGCATCATCAGGGACCCATAATGAACATACCTGCTAATTTTCACAAAGATCGGCCAAGTACTTTTCTGAGATATTCCATGAAGAAGAAAAAGCGTTACAGGCCGTTACAGCCGTTAGTAACGGCTGTAACGGTAAACTAAAACATCGGGCATCATCTGTGACACATAATGAACATATCTACAAATTGCCAGAAAGATCGGCCAAGTACTTTTTAATATATTCTAAAAGAAGAAAAACCGTTACAGGCTGTTACAGCCGTTAGTAACCGCTATAACGGGACAAACTAAACATCGGACATCATCCGTGACCCATAATGAACATACCTGCTAATTTTCACAAAGATCGGCCAAGTACTGTCGGAGATATTCCATAAAGAAGAAAAAACCGTTACAGGCCGTTACAGCCGTTAGAAACGGCTGTAACGGTAAACTAAAACGTCAGGCATCATCCTTGACCCATAATGAAATACCTACAAATTTTCAGAAAGATCGACCAAGTAGTTTTGTCTGGAGCGAGTGGAACACATTTTGACACGGACAGACAGACAGACACACAGACACACAGACAGACAGACACACAGACACACACACAGACAGCATTTCTTCGTTCCCATTCTAAAGTACTCCTGTTCTTTAAGAACTGGGAGTACAAAAAGCATTACAGGCCGTTACAGCCGTTAGTAACGGCTATAACGGTAAACTAAAACATCAGGCATTATTCGTGACCCATAATGAACATACCTACAAACTTTCTGAAAGATCGGCCAAGTACTTTTTGAGATATTCTATAAAGACGAAAAACCGTTACAGGCTGTTACAGCCGTTAGTAACGGCTATAACGGGGTAAACTAAAACATCGGGCATCATTCGTGACCCATAATGAACATACCTGTTAATTTTCACAAAGATCGGCCAAGTACTTTCGGAGATATTCCATAAAGAAGAGAAAGCGTTACACGCCGTTACAGCCGTTAGAAACAGCTGTAACGGTAAACTAAAACGTCGGGCATCATCCTTGACCCATAATGAACATACCTGCAAATTTTCAGAAAGATCGACCCAGTAGTTTTGTCTGGAGCGAGTGGAACACATTTTGACCACGAACACATAGACAGACACACACACAGACACACACACAGACAGCATTTCATCGTTCCCATTCTAAAGTACTCCCTTTTCTTTAAGAACTGGGAGTACAAAAACGTACAAAACGTAAACGAAAAAAAACAACAACAAACAAACAAATCGTTGTTTGGTTTTACACAACTGAGCGTAGGAATGCGTCAGAAATGAGGACGCAGAAAGCATTGGAAGAGAGTGACTGTCAAATCAACTGGTATCAAGTATCGACGGGATTCGCCTGGTGCCGGATGTATAGAGTGCTTGCTCCCTCACCTCCGAGGCACAGGCTAGGCTTAGTTCTCAGTGGATCACAGGAAAGTTCATTTCAGTTTCGATGTCCTCTCCACGTCTATGGCCTTGGTTTGATTCCGTCGGAGTTACCGGTATCGGCGAATCCATGGGGGCTGTCGTTGGACGGACGTGGTGGCGCCCTCCGGAGGGAGAGCTCACTCACGCCGGCTCGGCGACTAAGGAATACATCAGCAGCAGTGAGGGATTCAAACCAAAGATCCCCCAAGGACAGAGACAAAGACAGAACTGTCCAGACTGAAGTCTGTATGGAAAGGGCAACTTCTGCATGAAACACAGGCTACTGTGTCCACATGGACGCTCAATCTTCCTGTATGCACGTGAGTCATGGACTTTCGGAGCTGATCTGACATGAATAATGCGAGGAAACGAGGTGCTATACCCCAAGACACAAAAGATCATCCATACTGATCGCATCACCGATGAGCAAGCGCATCAAACCCCAAGCAGGAGAACAGAACCATAAGAAGATTTGTTGACGTCAGTGAAGACAGGAACACTGTGTTGGTCTGGCCACGTCACAGGATTCAACAGAATGCTGGAATCATCCTCCTGGAGACTGTTGAGGGATTCAACAGAATGCTGGAATCATTCTCCTGGAGACTGTTGAGGGAAGAAGGAGAAAGCATCAATCAACAAATATATATAC
>CM031605.1:23952404-23954904 GCA_018398815.1 Conus ventricosus
TGCTAGGTGGGGTTTACATAATATCAGCCACTTTTCTGTAGTACATAAGTTGCATTTTTTTAGAAATGTTGTTGTATGGTTTTGCTCTTTTTATATTTTTCCATGATATGTTGTAATCTATTTTCTTATTTTTCAGCTTCCAAATATATTTACTTAATTCTGTTTGGTTTTTATATTTTTCATTTTTGAAAGACTGTTAATGGTTTGCATATCTGGTTTTAAAGTGGTTTGCCGTGATTCCTATGTATGCTTCTTTATCACTGTCTGTTGTTACCGTAGCTTGGTACACAATATTGTTGTAGAGACATTTATTATTCAGAGGGCACTGGTCTTTTTTTGTGCAATTACAAGATATCCTTTCATCACCCTCTTTGGTTGTGTTGTTTTTGGTTTTATTGGAAGAATCAATTATATTTTTAAGGTTGGGCATACACGAGTATGATAGCTTGACGGTATTTTTGTTGAATAT
The DNA here is from genome assembly GCA_018398815.1 of Conus ventricosus. Classification (NCBI taxonomy): domain Eukaryota; kingdom Metazoa; phylum Mollusca; class Gastropoda; order Neogastropoda; family Conidae; genus Conus; species Conus ventricosus. The sequence goes on from CM031605.1 coordinate 23,952,874, forward strand.
TTTAGATAGTACATGTTCTTTTGGGAATGATGTTTTAAGGATTCTGAGGAATTCGTTTCCTACGTTAGTTTTTGTTCTTCCATCATATGGAGGGTTATACCATATAATTTTTCTTTTCCTGTTTTTCCTGTTGCTGTTCATGTTGTTATCTGGGTTGTATTGTAATTTGTAGTTGTAGCCACTTTTTTTCAGCGCCTCTTGATATTCAGCTGCTGCACTGTTAAATTCTTTCTCATAGACCTCACCGGAGAAAGGATTTTCAGCCAATCAGAAAATAGGTCACATTCGGTGCGCGCCTAGCCGCAGGCAGCATAGAAGGGGGGGGGGGGGGGGGGGGGGGCACAAGCTACAACCGTAGCACGCGCACGCACACACAGAATAAGAGAGAGAATGTGTGTGTGTGCATACAGTGTGTATTGTAAATCGGGCAGTGTATGCTGTATGTGTGTGTGTGTGTGTGTGTGTGTGCGCGCGTACGTGCGTTCGTGTGTGCGTGTGTGTGTGTGTGTGTGTGTGTGTGTGTGTGTGTGTGTGTACAGAGCCTATTGTTAATCAGGCAATGTGTGTGTGTGTGTGTGTGTGTGTGTGTGTGTGTGTGTGTGTGTGTGTGTGTGTGTGCGCGCGCGTGTTTATGTGTGAGTAAGTGTGTGTGCAGAACCTAAGACATGCACATCCATTTCCGTGTATGCACATATCTGTAGTCGTGTCACACACGCACAAACACGCGAGCACACACACACAAACACACACACACACACACACACACACACACACGCACGCACGCACGCACGCACGCACGCACGCACGCACGCACGCACGCACGCACGCACCACACACACACACACACACACACACGTACACGGCGCGCGCGCGCTCAAACATATAGACGCTCGAACACACACACACGCGCGCGCGCGCGCATGTTCACACACACACACACACACACACACACACACACACACACACACACACACACACCACACACACGCACGCACGCACACAAACACACCCACCATGCTCAAACAACACACACACACACACACACACACACACACACACACACACACACACAGAGTCTCTTTCCTCAATGATGTACACAATGCATGCTCACGTTGCGTTTAAATACATAGTTAATAGGTACACTTACACATACCAGCATAGAACCCCACACATAGGAGATAGATATTTGGCTATTCCACAGTCTGTATTGACCTGTACTGTACTGTCCACAGTCTGTATTGACCGGTACAGTACTGTTGACAGTCTCTATTGACTGTACTGTACTGTCCACAGTCTGTATTGACTGTACTGTACTGTCCACAGTCTCTATTGACCTGTACTGTACTGTCCACAGTCTGTATTGACCTGTACTGTACTGTCCACAGTCTGTATTGACTGTACTGTCCACAGTCTGTATTGACCTGTACTGTCCACAGTCTGTATTGACTGTACTGTACTGTCCACAGTCTGTATTGACCTGTACTGTACTGTCCACAGTCTGTATTGACTGTACTGTACTGTCCACAGTCTGTATGCACTGTACTGTCCACAGTCTGTATTGACCTGTACTGTCCACAGTCTGTATTGACTGTACTGTACTGTCCACAGTCTGTATTGACCTGTACTGTACTGTCCACAGTCTGTATTGACCTGTACTGTACTGTCCACAGTCTGTATTGACTGTACTGTCCACAGTCTGTATTGACCTGTACTGTCCACAGTCTGTATTGACTGTACTGTAGACTGTACTTGTTAGAAAACAAGACACTTACCCAGCTTTGCATTCACATTTAGCTTCCACGACAAGCTGCCTCTTGTTGTCGATTTCAAGGACCATTTTGTGGGGTGCTGCTTTCTTGTGGTAGGAGCGGTAACACGTGGCACACACCTCCACCTTCTCGCTTCCATTTGAATGGAAAATCTTGATGTTATCAATAAAACAGGATGCAAACTTGTTTTTTTCCTCGATCAAGTACAGTTTTTGAGAGCGTGCTGTACTTTGGAAGGTAATGAGGGCCGACGGAATCATGG
>CM031605.1:23962404-23964904 GCA_018398815.1 Conus ventricosus
AGAGGGAGAGAGAGAGAGAAAGGAGAGAGAGAGAGAGAGAGAGAGAAGAGAGACGAGAGAGAGAGAGAGAGAGAAGAGAGAGGACAGAGAGAGAGAGAGAGAGGAGAGAGAGAGAGAGAGAAAGAGAGAAGAGCAGAGAGAGAGAGAGAGAGAAGAGAAGACAGAGAGACAGAGACAGAGAGAGAGAGACGGGAGAGCAGAGAGAGAGAGAAGAGAGAGGACAGAGAGAGACGAGAAGAGAGAGAGAGAGGAGACGGAGAGGAGAAGAGAGAAAAGAGAGGAGAGAGAGAGAGAGGAAGAGAGAGAGAAGAGAGAGAGAGAGAGAGAGAGAGAGAGAGAGAGAGAGAGAGAGAGAGAAGAGAGAGAGGAGAGAGAGAGGAGAGACAGAGATCGCAGATACACCCCGGTCAAGGCTCTTACGTCAGAGCCAACCTTCCACCTGAAACTGACCGGAAGAAAACACCGGCCCACATGAATGGTCGAACCTCTTGCCAACGTTCCGCCGTTAAAATCTATGTCAAGGTGCGAATGGAATATCCTGACGCATATCGCCTATTAGAGGGGCGTAAGCTTCTATTAATACATTTGCTGAAACGGAATGTTCACATAACCCGTTCTCTCTCTCTCTCTCTCTCTCTCTCTCTCTCTCTCTCTCTCTCTCTCTCTCTCTCTCTCTCTCTCTCTCTCTTGTTCTTTAAAATTAGGATCGAGTGCAGGACCAGATTGAATCTTAGCAGAAATGTTGAAGAATGCAAACACAACTGCAATAGATTTCCTTTTTTCATTTATTCGCCCAACCTTTTGATAATAGTATCTTTCCATCAGAGTGGGCTAAATCTATTATCATAACAATTTATAAGAAAGGAGATTTGAACAATCCCGACAACTGTCGAGGAGTATCACTTACCAGCATTTAAAATAAAATCTACATTTACATACTTAATACAAGACTAACTGAATGGGCTGAAACTGAAGAAAAAAATAGTGGAAGAACAAGCAGGTTTTAGAATCAGTTACAGCACCATAGACCATATGTTTACACAATATTCTTTGATTCAAAGACATCTACTCTGTAAGACGAATTGCATTTGTAGATTTCAAGAAGGCCTTTGACTCGGTAAATCGGAATGCTCAGTGGAATGTACTCCATAAAGTGGTGTTAATAGTAAATTGTACAGGCTATTAGAGGTGTCTACAACTCAGTGCTTGCATGCTTGCGTGTGAAGAGTGAGTATTCAGGTTATTTTGATTGTCCAAATGGAGTAAAACAAGGATGCTTGTTGAGTCTTTAGTTGTTTTCTTTTTTTATAAACGAACTGGCTGTGGAATTGTCCGCAAAGGAAGACATGGTATCCAGATAATACCTGGAGCAGTTGAATTAGTTTTATTACTGTGTGCTGACGATGTTGTTATTCTGTCTGGAACGGCTGTAGGTTTGCAAAATCAATTAAATGTATTGAAAGGAGAAGCGGGTCGCTTATGTTTATCAGTTAACTTGGATAAGACGAATATACTTGTCGTTAGAATGGGTGGCTACCTGTCAGTTCATGAAAAATGGTCTTATGGAAATGCAGATGTTCAAATAGTTTCTTCATATAAATACCTAGGAATGATATTTTCAAACAAAATCAATTTACCGTTACGCATGGGAAGAATCTCTCAGAAAAGGGAAAAAGGGTATTATTGAAATTCTGAAATCCATAAGAAAACTGAATTGTACAGACTGGGGTGTATTTTGGAAAATGTTTGATGCACAGATAAAACCTCTTTCTACATATGCAGCTGAAATTTGGGGCTTACATGAAAATGCGCTGATGAAAAAAAAGTGCATACGATGCTATGAAGCGTTTCCTCAAGTACCTACTCATTCATCCAACACTGTTTTATTTGGAGAGATGGGCAGATACCCTTTGTATATAAGTACATTTGTGAAATGCATTAAGTACTGGTTGAAAATCTTGAAGCTACCCGAGTCCCCGTTTGAGAAGGCAAGCCTATGATATGTTTTTAGAAATGGAAAAAGGTAAAGAAAACTGGCTCATAAAGTAAAGAAAGTCCTTCCAGAACAGGGTTTTGGAATAGTGTGGATGGAAAGTAAAGAAAAATATCGCTGTTCTTTTTTTTCTCATTTAAAAATGTGTTTCATTCTGAAAAGTTTTCTCAATGTCATAACAGATAAATGGCACAGAACAAATTACGCAGGATTCAGGTTGAGAACTTTAGGTTTAATGCAAACAAAAGATGGTTTGAATATGAAACATCCACAGAATCTCCTTGTCCTGCATGTAGACACATTATTGACGACGAAGAACACTTTCTGTTCCACTGTACTGCTGATGATAAAGTGTGGACAAATTGTTCGTTTTTCCAGTTAAATATAGCGAAAAGACAAGATTTCGCTGTCGTGTTATCATCAGATGATGAACTTGTAATTAAATCAGTTGCGAAATTCATCGTGGAAGCATTGAAATTAGACTGATGAAGGATATGTGAAATTTAA
>CM031605.1:23967404-23977404 GCA_018398815.1 Conus ventricosus
TTTCTTCGTAAAGTCTTTATCTGGCCCTGCCTGTTCTCTGGAGGTTTTGTCATGTCTTTGGCTGTGTCAGTCATTCTGACCAGTTGCACAGAAAAAAACATTCAAAATCAGACTGCGGTCATCTGCACTTTCTATTCACTTCCACTTTCAGTCTATCGATCAAATAAACCTTTTCTGTTGTCTTAATAAATCTAGTATGATGGGTAGCAATTGTGTGTGTGTGTGTGTGTGTGTGTGTGTGTGTGTGTGTGTGTGTGTGTGTGTTGTGTGTTGTGTGTGTGTGTGTGTGTGTGTGTGTGCGTGCGGTGTGTGTGTGTGTGTGTGTGTGTGTGTGTGTGTGTGTGTGTGTGTGTGTGTGTGTGTGTGTGCATGTGTGTGTGTGTGAGAGTGTGTGTGCATGTGTATGTGTATGTGCACGCGCGCAGTATGCAGCTCCGGACTTGGAAGACTTTGTGCCTAGTCTGAAACTGTGGCCTGCAGCCCAGCAGCGGCTTGATGCATGGTCAGTCTGCACTGCCTTAAATCAACGCGGCTTTGTGCGTGGCGATTCAGTTGTCAGCCCCAGTGTTCTGGCACTGTCAGCTCTGAGGAGACAGGTAAGGCTGCCACAGGCTTGATATACGTATGTTTGTATGTGTATGTATATATGTATGTATGTATGTATGTATGTATGTATGTATGTATGTATGTATGTATGTATGTATGTATGTATGTATTCTGTCTGTCTGTCTGTCTGTCTGTCTGTATGTATGTATGTATGTATGAATGTGTGTGTGTATGTATGTATGCATGTCTGTGTGTATGTGTGTATCTGTGTATGGTTCTATGCATGTATTTATGCATGCATGTATGTATGTATTTATATTTGTGTGCATGTATATATATATATATATATATATATATATATATATATATATATATATATATATATATATCTGTGTGTGTGTGTGTGTGTGTGTGTGTGTGTGTGTGTGTGTGTGTGTGTGTGTGTGTGTGTGTGTTTGAGAGATGTGTGAGTGTGCTTACTTTGTGTTCACAGTAATTACAGCTCCCCCATCCGCTTCTGAGTTTAACTGTGTTATTGTTTTGATTTTTTACCTTTGTTTTGTAAAATTTAACGTAGAGGCATTCTGATGACTATAAAGCATGCGGAATAAAAGATAAGAATCAGATATAAAGCAAACGCTAATTAAAACAGCCACAGCTATAGTGTGATCTCGGTGAATATGTGGAACAATGTTAACATCAAAATTTGAATCCATAACTTTCTAAACTGGATAGTGAAAAAAATATTGCTTGAAAGTTTCGAATTTGTGATGTTTTATTTGTTTTATTTCGTGTTTGTTTGTTTTTGTTTTGGTGTTTTGTTTTTGTTCTTCATCAGTTCGTTGTTAGCAATATCATTGTTACAAATAACAATGCCACTACTAACATTGTTCTGGATAACAACGAAAGATCACTGACATGACGATGAAGATCATAATGGCAATCATCACAGTCATCATCATCATCATCAACAACAGCAACAAGAATGTTGATATCCTTTGTAAAATATATACGACACAAGGGAGCTATGCTTTAAACGTCTTTATTCAAGCCTTGCAGGATTTCCACTGACTAATTTTCAATCTCGCCCCAACCAACTTTCTTTAGTGAATTCTCCTCAGTCATTCAAGCCACGCCATGCATGCACTGTTCATTCAGAATAAATGTTCACAAATTACTACATCTCCTTGTTGTAAAAAACAAAGCATACACAAATTCAAAACTATATCAAGCAAAACAACGATCATCAAAACCAAACATTCCCTGAAACTGGTTTCAAGCATCACAAATTGTCTTCACTCATCACCATTTAGAATTGCCTTCTTTAAATGTCTTCATGAATACTGGCCACACGGATCTCACTACCATGCAAGAAACAGACACCCAGGTCACGAACAAAACACGAACAATTATGATGATTGTAAACACTGAGGTAGGGATTTTTCAAAATCACCTGCCCAAGCAAATGATAAAATTGTGTTCACTAGACTATGTACATGCTACAAAAAAACGAACAAAAAGCAAACAAACAAACAAATATATTTGAACCTTAATGCCTGAAATAAAAATAAAATGTTAAGAAGCAAATTTATCCAAGTGTATTTTAGACATTTGTGGGAAGGTGTTGGGGGTTGGGGTCATGTCTTTATTTGTGGGGCTGTCTCTAAGCATTCACTGTCCCTTTGTCTATCTTTAAATGCACGGCCACTACATTTCCTTTCTCACCTGTCACGTTCATGTGTTTTGTAAAAACCCTGGCAGGTACGTCAGTCTGTGCGGGTGGTGAATTTGACGCCCGTAGTTTGTGATGTATGGGTCAGGCATGGCTGGTTGCGCCATGGCCTCGTTGGCTGCTGGGGCCCCAGTCTGTGCTGGCACTGGAGGTTCAGGGGCTGCAGCGAGCGCAGGCAGAAAGGTTGTACTCTGACGTGGCTGCCGTCTGAGGAAACGCCTGTTGCGCCAGTAGATGCTGCCATCAGTTAGCTCGACTTGGTAGGAACGTGGTGTCCTGCCACGAGCGATGATTTTGGCAGGCTTCCATTGGTCACCCGGTGCCAGCTGAACGTAAACGGTCTCTCCAGTCTGCAGGGTAGGGAGCGATCGACTCCCGCGATCGTAGAAGCGTTTCTGGCTGGCCTGACATTGGCGCCGTCTGTCTGTGACTCTCTTGGGGTCCACGACACGAGGTTGTAGTTGCAGGCGGGTTGTGGGCAGCACAGAGCGCAGCTGTCGTCCCATCAGCAGCTGTGCTGGTGACGCCAGTCCGTCCACAGGAGTGTTCCTGTACTCCAGGATGCTGAGCAGCGCCAGTCCTTTTCCAGCCTTGGCCTTGTTTAGAATATTCTTCACCGTCTGCACTGTCTTTTCTGCCAGGCCGTTGGACTGGGGGTATCGGGGGCTAGACGTTACGTGTTTCGTGTCCCAGTCTTTGGTGAAACAGGCAAACTCTTCTGAAGAAAACTGTGGGCCGTTATCGCTCACGATCGTCTCAGGGATGCCGTGTCTGGCAAAGTGTGCTGACGTTTCTTGACCAGTGCCGCTGTTGTCGTGGTGGTCAGTTCATCCACCTCAAAATAACGGCTGTAGAAGTCCACAGTGACGAGGTAGTCTCTGTTGTTCCAGGAGAACAGGTCCACTGCTACCTTTTGCCATGGCCGTGATGGGACTTCATGAGGTATCATCGGTTCTTTGCAGTTCTCAGGTCTTCTTTCATTGCATACAGTGCACGTTTCAACGGTTCTCTTGATGTCTGCTGCCATCCTCGGCCAGAATAGCACTTGACGGGCACGCTGTATGCATTTCTCAATGCCCAGATGGCTTGCATGGATCTTGGTCAACATTTCTGGGCGGAGGGCTTCAGGGACCACAATGCGCTCTCCTTTGAACATGACCCATCGATGATGGATAGTTCGTCCCGAAAGTTCCAGTAGTCATCTGCATTTTTGTGGCAGCTCTGACGTGAATCTGGCCAGCCATTTTGGACATATTTCGCCACAGTTTGGAAAGCCTTGTCCTCACTGGTTGCTTTCCTGATCAGGTCCATCTTTTCATCACTGACTGGCAGATTCTTCACAATGCAGTGGATCTGTGAATCGAGGTCCTCTATGGTGTCATGGGGCTCAGGAGCCAGTGACTTCCTTGACAATGTGTCTGCGACGGGTATCTGCTTCCCTGGGATGTGCTCCACTTTGATGCTGTACTTCTGCAGGCGTAGCAGCATGCGCTGGAGACGCGGGGGTGCTGATGCCAGTGGCTTCTTCATGATTGTCTCCAGTGGCTTGTGATCTGACTGGACGAGGACCTGATGCTGACCATAGATGTACTGGTGGAATCTCTCACAGCCAAACACAATGGCATACAGTTCCTTTTCAATTTGTGCATATTTTTCTTCGGTCTTGTTCAGCGACTTTGAAGCATACGCGATGGGTCTGTGGTCTTGAAAGAGTGCAGCACCCAAACCATACTTGCTGGCATCCACCTGCAGGGTGACTCTTTTGTCTGGGTCGTAGATGGCTAGTACAGGTTCGCTGGCGAGTGTAGACTTGATTTTGTCCCAGGCTGCTTGCTGTTGTGCTTCCCACATGAACTCATTTTCTGATTTCAACATTTCACGTAGTGGCTTTGTGGTCTCTGCCAGGTGAGGAGCGACTTTTGACAGGTACATGATCATGCCCAGCATGGTTTCCAGTTCCTTTTTGTCCGCTGGAGGCTTCATGCTTTTAATGGCCTTGATTTTCTCTGGGTCAGGCTTGATTCCTTCAGATGAAATGATGTGGCCAAAGTAGTCCACTTCCTGCACGCCGATTTCTAGTTTATCAGGGTTCAGCTTCAGTCCCTTCTCCGTGGCCCTGTCGAGGGCAGCTTTGAGGTTTCTGGCGTGCTCCTCCTTGGTCGTTCCTGTCACCAGCACGTCATCCACCAGCGTCACCAGACCCGGCAGGCCCTCAAATATTTCGTCCATCTTTCTTTGAAATTCGTCCTGGGCGCTCACCATACCGAAGGGCATGCGCAGAAATCGATACCTCCCAAAGGGCGTATTGAATGTAGTCAGGTAAGATGCCTTGGTAGACAGCTTCATTTGCCAATAGCCACTCTTGGCGTCTAGTTTGCTGAAGTACTTGGCACCTGGGATCTTAGCCAGTGCATCCTCCAGTGTTGGCATGGCGTAGTGGGGCCTCTTCACTGCCTGGTTCAAATTCTTTGGGTCCAAACAGATGCGTAGCTTCCGTTGGGTTTTTTCAACCACAACTAGCGAACTGACCCAGTCTGTGGGCCGCATGACTTTGGTGATGACTCCAGCTTCTTGCATGGCATCTAGCTCTGCTTTCAGGCGATCCCTCAGTGCATGTGGGACACGTCTTGGTGGGTGGACCACCGGCACAGCATTCTCTTGAAGGTAGATGTTCACTTCCCCTTCTAGATTGCCCAATCTGTCGTCGAACAGGTGTTTGTATTCGTGCAGTACAGCTTCTTTTGTCATCTGAGGGCAGGCGATTGTCAGGACCATTTGAATGATTTTCAATTGCAGGGAGGCTTGGAACCCAAGGACAGGCTGGGAGTGTCCTGATGTCTCAGCAACGTAAAACGTGCCTTGGTAGTGCTGGCCCTTGTATGAGCACTGAAGCTCCATGATGCCCTTGACATTTATGCGTTGACCTGCATACCCATACAGATTCGTCTTGCTGGGTTTGAGGGGGGGAGGGGGGGGGGGGCGTTTGGACATCTTTCTGAAGACTTGGTATGGGATTACATTGACCTGCGCACCTGTGTCAATTTTGAAGCGCAAGACATCGCCTGTTTCTATGTTGATGTTGGCGTATGCAGTGTTTGGCTGGTCCTTGCCGTCGGTAATGATGTCAACAGTGAAATTTGTGTCTGATTCGTCCTGTTGTTCTGGATCTTCCACCTGATGGACTGTTCTTATCTTCCTTTTTGATCGGCAGACTCTGGAGAAATGGTTCAGTTTGCCGCACTGTAGACACTGCTTGCCGTAGGCTGGACATGCTCTTTTGCTGTGTGTCTGTCCACAGTTGCTGCAGTCGAACGTGTCTTCCTTCCATTTTCTTTGTGTTTGTGGTTTGTTGTTCTCCCTCTTGTTTGACTGATTCTGGTAGGACAATCTGTTTTCTTCACTACTCTCCCAACGTCTTTTCTTGATTGCCTCCACAGCTTCATCTTTTTGCATAGTTATCAGCTGCTGCTTTGTTGCTTCATGGGTAACGACCATTTCTATTGCTTTTTCCATTGTCAACTGGTCACCGACTTGCAACAGTTTTTCTCTGGCATCTTGAGATGTGATTCCACAAACTATTCTGTCACGTACCATTTCATCAGGTTCAGAATAAGTACAGTCTTTGACGAGGGTACGAATACTGGTGAGGAAGCATTCAAACGTTTCACTTTCTTGTTGTGTTCTGTTCAGGAACAGGTATCTTGCAAACAGTGTATTCTTTTTGGGAGTCGTGTGCTTCTCAAAATTCCTGTATAACACCTCCAGTTTCTGACTGTCTTCATGAGACAAACACCATGTGTTGTTATTTCTCTCCCCCTCTCTCCTGACCATATGAGTAGATATGCGCACTTCTCTGCTGCTGTAGTCTTGTGGAGAGGTCCAGCAAACATCAGGTCCGCATGCTGTCTAAATTTTCGCCATTCTTCTTGAAGGTTTCTTGAATCCCAATCTAAACTAGGATTTTGAAGAGATGAGGCCATTCTTTACTGTGTGCTCAGGTTCGTTTGTTTTCTGACACCATGTAAAATATATACGGCACAAGGGAGCTATGCTTTAAACGTCTTTATTCAAGCCTTGCAGGATTTCCACGGACTAATTTTCAATCTCGCCCCAACCAACTTTCTTTAGTGAATTCTCCTCAGTCATTCAAGCCACGCCATGCATGCACTGTTCATTCAGAATAAATCTTCACAAATTACTACATCCTTATCATCATTAACAACAACATATATGTTTTCTTACTCTTATTCTTTAAAACGAACATGACCGATGTTATCAAATCAGAAGTTGCAAGAATTGTGTGAGATCAATTTCCGACAATGGTTTTCTACATTAGGCTTCAAAATCTTCAAAATCTTCTTTCAAATAACTATAGACTTTCAGTCAGTCAGTCATCCCCCTGACCGTTGGGGTCGTTGGGAGGACGTGATGAGACAGCCGCCATTTCTATCCAGGCTCTTCTGTTGATGGCTGTCTTGAGGAGATCTGGCATGGTCATTTTGGTCCAGTCCTTTATATTGTCGGACCAGCTCTTTCTCTGCCGTCCTCGTCTGCGCCCTCCTTCAACGGTACTCTGAAGGATGGTTTTGGAGAGGGTGTTGTGACGAATGACTTGGCCAACCATGCCATCTTCCGTCGTTTGACGGTTGCCAGAAGTGGTTCGTGGGGCCCAACTAGGTTAGTGACCAGGTTCCGCACATAATCATTGGTCTTGTGTTCTTTGTAGGAGATGCGGAGTAGTTTCCTCAGGCACCTGGTCTCAAACGCCTGGATTCTTCGTTCTGTTTCGGCAATCAGTGTCCATGTCTCGCAACCATTTAAGAGGCTGGAGACCACTAGTGACTTGTAGAGCCGGAATTTTGTGTGGAATTTGATGTTGCTCTTCCACACTCTGTTCAGTCTGGCCATCGCTGCTGATGCGGAGTTGATCCTGATTCGGATTTCTGCGGTGCAGGTGCCATCTTTGGACAGGGTTGCTCCCAAGTACCTGAAGCTGGTCACTTCTTCCAGGGGCTCACCATTCATGGTTATGTTGGCACTGCTGTTAGTCGTGCTGTTGACCATGACCTTTGACTTCTCTGTGCTGACCTCCATGCCGTAGGCACTTGCTCTTGTGACAAGTCTGTTTGTAAGATCCTGGAGCTCGGTGTTGCTGCCCCCGATGAGGTCGATGTTGTCTGCGACACGAAGGTTGCAGACCGAACTTCCGCCAATGCTGATGGAGGTGTGGTGTTCTTCGAGGGTCTCTTGCATGATTATCTCCAGAAAGATGTTGAAAAGTACTGGAGATAGTAGCACCCTTGCCTGACTCCGACTGTGGTCGGGAAGAACTGGCCCTGCTGGCTATTGAGAAGTACTGTGCTGCTGGAGTGTTCGTAGAGGGCCTGGATGACTTGGACGAGCCTCTCATCAATGTTGAAGTCTCTGAGAACCTGCCATAGGCCGTTGTTCCACACCCGGTCGAATGCCTTCTTAAAGTCGATGAAGTTGTGGAAGAGGTCCTTTTTGGTGTTGTAGATGCTTTTCAATCAGGACTCGGCAGTTGAAAATTTCTAAAACCTGCTTGTTCTTCTGATAGCAGTTCCTCAGCCTTGGATTTCAGTCGGGTGAGGATGATGCGAAGCATGTCTTGCTGGGGTGGCTGATCAGACATATAGTCCTGTAGTTTTGACATTGCTTGAGTTTGCCCTTCTTGGGTAAGGGAATCACCAACGACTGGGTCCACTCTGTTGGCCACTTCTTTTATGTCCAGGTCTTCTGACATAGCATTGTTAGTGCCTCTGTGGTCTTTTTCCCTCCGTATTTCACAAGCTCAGCTGGGACATTGTCCACTCCTGGGGATTTCCCTGGCTTCAGACTCTGTATCGCGGCCTCAACCTCCTCCTTCAGTACTTGGAGCTATTCTCACTGTCTGCGGGTCGTTGGTTGTCCTGCAAAATGGATGTGTCTGGGTTGAGCTGGTAATTGTAGAGGCCCTCACAGTATTCTGTCCACCTCTTCAGGACTTCTTTCTCTGTCAGTACCTTGCCATCCTTATCTTCGATGACCGCTGATCTTGTCTGGTTGGTCTTATTGAGGGTCTTGAGTGTGTTGCAGGCTTCTTTGCTGTTCCCCGCTTCCATGCCTTTCTCGATTGCTTCGCTCTGCTCCTCTATCCAATTTTCCTCGGCTGTCTTCATCTTCTTCCTGACTTCTCTGTTCACCTGTTGGTACTGCATCCTGGCTTCGTCGCTGGAGTGTTTCCTTCCTCTCAGTTCCCGCCTCTTGTCACATAGATCTAAGACCTTGTTTGTAACCCGAGGCTGGATCTTCTTCCGCTTCTTTCCCACAACTTCTTCAGCTGTTGTAGTTAGCACTTCTTTGATGTTACCAGCAAGGGTGTCTACATCGCTGTCCACTAAGTTGAGGGCAGCAAACTTCCCGCCTATTTGAGCCTGGAACACCTCTGCAATTTCGGGGTCCTTCAACTTCTCTAGGTCAAAGCGAATGCGGTGGTTCTTTGGACAACGCTTACACTTCAGCTTGAGCTTGAAGGCTGCCAGGACAAGATCGTGATCGCTGCCAATGTCGGCGCCTGGGAATGTTCTTGTTTTTGCTTTGCTGGACTTGTACCGTTGTGTGGCCAGAATGAAGTCTACTTGGTTGTGAACTTGCCCATTTGGTGAGTGCCAGGTTGTGATTCTGGACAGCTTGTGTGGGTGGAGAGTGTTGGCTAGGGTAAGTCGATGGCAGTATCGAAAAATACAGGCCAGACGGTGCTCTGTGTGGTTCACTGACGTCATCTCCCTTTCTCTGTCTCCAATCAAATCGATTACTCTCTGTTAAGAGAGTGGGTCTGATAAGGCCGTGAGAAGCCAGCCAGCCCACGCAGCAGGAGAAAGGCACTCCACATGATTAGGCTTGGGCGATCTTCTCTGCTCTATGGGGAAGATTAGTTTTTCAGTTTCATCAAAAAGGTGTCACTGCGTGCGGACTAGTCCGTACACGATACACTACATCCGTCACATGCGCATGATTCAAAAGCTGATGGATAAAAATGAATTCATGACTAAGATTAGATGATTTGATAAGAAGAGGGTCTCGGTCTCACGGCTACGACTTGGCAGATGTGTGTGACCTACGCGTAAGCCCAACACGCTGGTCAGACCTTGGGTACCTACTTAACATTGGTTGTGCCATTATTATCAATGTGTGTGTGTGTGTGTGTGTGTGTGTGTGTGTGTGTGTGTGTGAACACGGTTAAGGATAAGACACAGCTATCTGTCCCCACCCCAACCCCACCTCTTCACCCCCCCAACTCCACCCCACCCCCACCCTTACCCACCCCGTGGTTGTCCTGAAACGGGTTTCTGTGCCATAACAGCATCCGTTCACCTCTTTGGACACTGCATCCTCTTTTGGACCCCAAAGACACAGCACAGTACCTGCAACGCAAGAAGAGAGACTCCGCCACAATGCAGACACCGGGGCCCACACCTTCTCCAGGATGGTGGACACGGATGACCGTCCTGATGCTGACCCTCTGGACAACCTGCCATGCCAGCAGCAGCAGTGGCGGTGGTGGTGGTGGTGGTGGTGGTGGTGGTCAACAGGATGCGGGTCACTTCCAACGTTCCCTGGCGGACGACGATCGGATCTACACGGCCCCTGGAGCTCAGCTGTTGTGGGCGGACATCCAGGTCTCCGTGACCTCCTGTGCCACGGTCTGCTTCACTGACCAGA